>OX419595.1:371819-832021 GCA_948473455.1 Teleiodes luculella | reverse complement strand
TCTATATACAGCCATCAACGTATTATGAAATTTTAAAAACAGGCACACTTTTTTCTTCCTTACTTCATTTATAGGAAAACGACAAGAGTGGTGATAAAATGGACTAAAGAAGTCAACTACCTTATACATTAAGCTAAAAAATGACATTTATTTCATAGTCGTAAAGGCATTACTTCTAGAGTTACAGCTCACCGCGTCTGACTCAAGTACTCTTTTTTTTACCTTTTTAGAATACATCTTTCTGTTAACTTTGTTTAGCGTAGATTAGATTCAGATTTTCCAATTAGAAATAAAACAGTCCATGTACTAATCCAGGCCACAGTCTATTTACATGTAAAACTAGCTTTCTGCCCGCGGCTACGCTTGCGTTGTGTTTCGACATTTCCGTATTAATTTTTAACTATCCCACTTTTTTCCGTGATTTTAAAGTATCCAACATGTTGACCGAGTATATAAGGTACCACCATGCAAAATTTCGTTTCAATCGGTCTAACAGTTTCGGAGATAAGCCCGTAGAATATACTGCGCCGTATGAGTTACTAAAGTTTTTTAACTATCCCACGGGAACATTTTAATTTTCTGGGATTAAAAGTATCTAAGATGTTGACCGGGGATATAAGGTACCACTATACAAAATTTCATTCAAATCGGTCGAATAGTTTCGGAGATTAGCCCGTGCAAAGAAAAACAAAAAAAAATCTATAAAATCTGTACATAGAAAAAAAATGCTATAAACCTATTCAAGGGGATGTAAGAAGCGATATAGTACATACCCAGATTTTTTTAAATATTTTTGCTTCTCTGTTTGTCTGTTTGTACGGGCTAATCTCCGAAACTATTCGACCGATTTGAATGAAATTTTGTATAGTGGTACCTTATATCCCGGTCAACATCTTAGATACTTTTAATCCCAGAAAATTAAAAAGTTCCCGTGGGATAGTTAAAAAACTTTAGTAACTCATACGGCGCAGTACATTCTACGGGCTTATCTCCGAAACTGTTAGACCGATTGAAATGAAATTTTGCATGGTGGTACCATAGACTCGGTCAACATGTTGGATACTTTAAAATCACGGAAAAAAGTGGGATAGTTAAAAATTAATACGGAAATGTCGAAACACAACGCAAGCGTAGCCGCGGGCAGAAAGCTAGTTTTACATGTAAATAGACTGTGGCCTGGATTAGTACATGGACTGTTTTATTTCTAATTGGAAAATCTGAATCTAATCTACGCTAAACAAAGTTAACAGAAAGATGTATTCTAAAAAGGTAAAAAAAAGAGTACTTGAGTCAGACGCGGTGAGCTGTAACTCTAGAAGTAATGCCTTTACGACTATGAAGTAAATGTCATTTTTTAGCTTAATGTATAAGGTAGTTGACTTCTTTAGTCCATTTTATCACCACTCTTGTCGTTTTCCTATAAATGAAGTAAGGAAGAAAAAAGTGTGCCTGTTTTTAAAATTTCATAAAACGTTGATGGCTGTATATAGAAATATATTAATCTTAGCACTATAAAATGTAGTATCGTTTTGTAGGCAATTTATCGACGATGATTTGATCTCTGAAAAGTAAACTCCTCAGACGTACTGTTTTAGTATAAAATTCAAAAAACCAGAATGAGGGAGATAAAAGGGGGGGGAAAGGGGGGAAACAATAATTTATCGAAGTGTTTCCATATCGATATTGAAGCACATATATAACAGCTACATTCATGCCAAGTTTCGTACTTTCTGCCAGATGGGACCGATATCCTTATATTTTTTAGCTAGCAAGCCGTACTAGTTAAAATATATTAGAATAAAAAGGATTAAATAACATTTTTGGAAATCCCCCGACCAGAGTCAAATAAGATAAGTAAGATAATATCAAATAAAGAAATCTATAAAAAGAGTGATTTCTCACGAAATCCGCCACACAAACAACTAATTATGACCTTTCTTAGTCCTTACGTATACGTACCTACTTACCTTTTGGTTTCTCGTAGAAATAGACACAGCAATAATATTGATTAATTTAGGTACTATACATACTCATATATCTAATAATATAATACAAATCCAATAAAACACGTCGGGGGCTGCCATCATCGCTCTCTTTGTTAGAAATTTCAGTTAAAATATTGTAACTACTTATTTATATTACTTAAAAACTAAATATAATGTAGATTCTGAATAAGTAAAACTCACGGTATGATAAAATTTATTAATTTCAGAGCAGGGAATGGCAGACCCCGACGTGTTTTATTGGATTTGTATTATATTATTAGATAGATGAGTATGTATAGTACCTAAATTAATCAATATTATTGCTGTGTCTATTTCTACGAGAAACCAAAAGGTAAGTAGGTACGTATACGTAAGGACTAAGAAAGGTCATAATTAGTTGTTTGTGTGGCGGATTTCGTGAGAAATCACTCTTTTTATAGATTTCTTTATTTGATATTATCTTACTTATCTTATTTGACTCTGGTCGGGGGATTTCCAAAAATGTTATTTAATCCTTTTTATTCTAATATATTTTAACATACGGCGTGGGTTTTTTTAAATTTTCAATTTTGTTTTTTATTTGAATATGTTTTAACATCCGGCGTGGGTTTTTTAAATTTTTTAATTTTGTTTTTTATTTGAATATGTTTTAACATCCGGCGTGGGTTTTTTAAATTTTTTAATTTTGTTTTTATTTTAAACTTTTTGGAGAGTACGTTACTTTTGTTTGTTATCACTTAGCACACTAAAACATATAATTAAAAATGACGACATTTTGTTTTCTTTGTGTTTCGATATTGAATATTATGCTAGTACCTAATTAAACATACATAATTTATTAGAAAGAAAGAAAGAAAGAAAACTCATTTATTCATTCTGCTGTGACGGAACACATACTAAAATGTAGACACAAACTTAAAAAATTATGTAATTACACTATAGTATGCAATAGGGCACAACTGCAGTGAAAGGGTCACGACTCAGCATTATGTCTACCTCAAGAGAGATAGACGCTGTTTTTCAGTCGAGCCCATTCGTCAACCAGATCCCAAGAGAAGGGGTCACCTAGATGCGAGTTAAAATCTTATATTAATCAGATACATAATATATTTATATGTGTATTTGCAAATAGTAAATATATGTAAATAAATATATCGGTAATAATATATGGTTTCATAGTAGTATAAGTTTATTTTTTAGTATGCCTTCTTAAAACTAACTGGCGGTAATCAAAATGATGGATGTTGTTTGGATTTGGCAGAAGTTTGGTATGTGCGACAGCCAAGGCTCCCTGGTGGTCTACTGCCTCAAAACATGTCCAACAACCAGTTCCAAAATGAAGCCTTTTGAATGCAAAAAACCGCATCGAAATAGATTCAGTACTTTTTGAGAACTCCTGTAGAACCAACTTATCTGGCTGCTGCAGGGCTCCCTGGTGGTCTACCTCCATATAACGTATCTAAGAACCTGCTCCAAGATGAAGCCTTTTGAATGCAAAAACCGCATCTAAATCGATTCAGTACTCTTTGAGAACTCCTGTAGTACCAACTTATCTGGCTGCTGCAGGGCTCCCTGGTGGTCTACCGCCCCAAAACATGTCTAACAACCAGCTCCAATATGAAGCCTTTTGAATGCAAAAAACTGCATCGAAATCGATTCGGTAGTTTTTGATAACTCCTGTGGTACCAACTTATCTGGCTGCTGCAGCGCTCCCTGATGGTCTACCTACATAAAACATATCTAAGATCCTAAGTTGAAGTAATACCTTTTTAATGCAAAAAACCGGAACTAAATCGGTCCATTGGTTTTCGAGATAGAAGGTAACAAACAAACAAACAAACAAACAAACAAACAAACAAACAACCTCTTACCCCAAACGCATATACCGCCTCCGTTCCGTTCCGTCCGTCGTGGGTAAAAATTACAAAAAATAACGGGTATAGTCGCCAAGATTAGTAATTTAGTTGCGTCCCATAGTAAAAATAATTAGATGGCTTAATTATAGGGATGTTGACTGACTTCAAAATAAGCGTCAAATCACTCGTTAGTAGCCCGGTCAAATAAGACATAAAATTTGTGGTACAATAACAAAAAAATCCCACAAAGCCAAACGGTGGAGACCCTGGGTACACCATTAGGAACAAGGTGTCAAAAGTCCCCATGGATCCCATGTGTGCGTATGTACGATATAGTCTCCAACAAAATTTGGCTTTGTGGGAATAATTTTTTTAAGTCTAATTTGACCGGGCTATTAGAGCAATTTCGAACTATTTTATAGACCCCCTGGCGTCTTTCGAGTGTCTTTCCAGCAGCGTCGTCATCCCGCATATAGCATTGTATTGGTCTATTTTGACTTCATTAAGAGAATTTGATAACTAATTTTACAATCATATATAGTTAAAGAAATAAAATCCTAAAGGCTAAAGAATAAGGGCACTCTCAAGGAGATTATGCCGCATGTGCTGGCTAGTGGCTAGTGTACTGTGGCATCGGTTATGCCGTCTCTTTTACTTTTGATACTGGCCGCATGTTTGTTCGAAATTTAAATCATTTTCGAGTAGATTGATTTTGATAGTTTGTGTCAGTTATAACGCGATCATTCCCTGGAGCTATTATAAAACGCTCCAGGATTCGTCCCTCAGGGAATTAGAAAGTAAATCGGTTCTTAAATGTGTAGGCGTCTTTGTGCAAAATAAATGTTCTAGTGTAAAATACGTGACTTTAATTCATAATAATAGACCGCGTCGGTCATACAGTACCTTGGCTGTAGCAGATGGAGGTGGGTCGCTTCCCCTTCTTGCTGGTGGAGCCGCACTTGGCGAGGCAGCCGATGAGCGCCGGTTTGCAGCTCTCCACCGACACCTTCGGGTCCGACGGGTAGTTTATTGAGAACTTTATCATGTCACCGGTCCTGGATATTTAAAAAGTAGTAAGCCTAAGGTCCTTGGGGGAGGCCTTTGTCCAGCAGTGGACGTCTTTCGGCTGAGATGATGATGAGGATGAAACCTAAAGTGTTTATCCATTACAAAAAGTTAATATAAACCTTCCAAACAAAATAATCCAAAACACATAATTTAAAATTTATTTATTAGGAGCTTTCCGCCCCAGGTTAACAGGTTTTCCCGTGGGAAAGAAGTATTTTCCCGCGGTGAAAAGTAGATTATGTGTTACTCTCATGTATAAGCTATATTTGTGTTGTTTCATTAAAATCCGTAAAGAAGTTCCAGAGATTAGCGTGTACAAAGAGACAAACAGACATACGGATTTTTTTTCAAAACTTGTATTTTTATGTTCAACCACACTCCCTTTACCACCTACAGTCAGTTTTTTGAAAAACAAATCAATGCACAGAGATGCCGATTCTTCAGTTTTATTATAGTCAGGTAGATATGCGAAGCGAAACCGCCTGCTAGTTTTTGTACACGGTAAGAGTGTAGCTGGGAAGTTTCAATTTATGTATTATCAAAAAACTGGCAGGCGTTTTCGCATGTAATAAAGAAATCTATTAAAAGGGTTGTATGTTTGAAAGATAATAACTGAAATAGCGTATTCCAGTAGACATAAGTAATGCCGAAGTAGTTTTAAGTCAACACCAATAGCGAAACGCATCTTAGCCGATATATCACTCATAATTATATAGTTGATGGGCAACAAGTTTCGTTTTATGGGCAAAAGTTTTTATTTAAGTTTTTTAGGTAGCGGGCGAAATAAAGCCGAGGGTGGGTTGAGCGTTTAGCGATTTCGTCCAGAAAATGCCTTTCTACTCTTGTTTGGAAAAGAAACAATCGAATATTTCCTTATTATAATATAGATGACGCAAAGCGCTTAGTGAGGTCAGGCCCGGCGGCGCACTCCGCGCCAGAGTTCCAGAATGTACCTACGCCAGTTAGTAGAAAACGCGCGCTATTATTTATTCTGTGGTGAAGTTTAGACCCAATGTAGGTAGTTGCTATAGGGTGCAAGTAGAGTAGCACTCACGTGGTGCCGGCCATGCCGTAGGAGTCGTCCGCGCTGACGGCGATGCAGCGCTTAGTGAAGTTAGACCGAATGCAGTTGCAATAGGGTGCAAGTAGAGTGCACTCACGTGGTGCCGGCCATGCCGTAGAGTTGTCCGCGCTGACGGCGATGCAGCGCTTAGTGAAGTTAGACCCAATGCAGTTGCAATAGGGTGCAAGTAGAGTGGCACTCACGTGGTGCCGGCCATGCCGTAGGAGTCGTCCGCGCTGACGGCGATGCAGCGCTTAGTGAAGTTAGACCCAATGCAGTTGCAATAGGGTGCAAGTAGAGTGGCACTCACGTGGTGCCGGCCATGCCGTAGGAGTCGTCCGCGCTGACGGCGATGCAGCGCTTAGTGAAGTTAGACCCAATGCAGTTGCAATAGGGTGCAAGTAGAGTGGCACTCACGTGGTGCCGGCCATGCCGTAAGAGTTGTCCGCGCTGACGGCGATGCAGCGCTTAGTGAAGTTAGACCCAATGCAGTTGCAATAGGGTGCAAGTAGAGTGGCACTCACGTGGTGCCGGCCATGCCGTAGGAGTCGTCCGCGCTGACGGCGATGCAGCGCTTAGTGAAGTTAGACCCAATGCAGTTGCAATAGGGTGCAAGTAGAGTGCACTCACGTGGTGCCGGCCATGCCGTAAGAGTCGTCCGCGCTGACGGCGATGCAGCGCACGAAGCGGCGCAGCTTGCCCATCGACACATCCGCCACCTCCAGGTTCTTGCTCTCCGGACGAATGTTCCAGATGCGGAGGTTTGCTGGGAACACAATAATCATATCAAACCGTTCAACTACTATTGTACTCTACTATAGTTGCGTCTTTCATCGATAAGTGCCCTGTTTTACAAAGACTAGCTGAGGCAGGTATTTCACGGTAGTCAAAAGTCAAAAGCGTAAGTGACGCAGTTATGCGCATGAGTGAGCGCGTATTTGTATCTCATTCTAACGCATAACTGCGTCCATTAGGCTTTTTTTTTGTCTTTTGACTCCCGTGAAATACCTGCTTAAAGCTAAAGTACTTACAATCCCCTCCAGTAACAAAGGACATCGATCTGAGCGAGAGGGGTGCTATTGTCATCGCGTCTCCCGTGGTCAGCCTTGCGGCCTGGGCAGTGCCAGTAGCAGCATTGGCTTCGCAGTCCCACAACACTAAGGAGCCGTCGTCTCGGCCTCCCAACGATATCATGTAGCGCTCGTTGGATGAGAAAACTAAGGATTCCACACGGACCTTGAAAATAAAAATTGGCAAATTTAAAATTGTTTATGAAAAACTAGCGACCCTCCCCCGGGAAAATGGTTATTGTGAGTTATCCTTAAGTATATTATGCATGTATTATACATATAAACCTTCCTCTTGAATCACTCTATCTATTAAAAAAACCGAATCAAAATCCGTTGCGTAGTTTTAAAGATTTAAGCATACATAGGGACATAGGGAAAAAGGTATTTTCTTTCGGTTAAAAGTTTTTACTTTCTGTTAGTTCTACGTTGTGCTAGATGTTTCTTCTCTAACGTATTTCTTTTAAAAGTTTATATAAGTCGTACATTTCAGTTCAATATCGTTAAAAAAATCCACAAATAGTTGCATTGCTTATAAATAACAGAAAATATCGAAACCACATTTTATCAGGCTCGTCTAATACTTTAGCGGTCTCTGGTAACTTGGACAGTATTTTAAGGATTTGGTAACTGAAGCATCTAGGTGCAATTACTTATTATCTTGTACTAATACAGTTGTTTTATCTGCGAATAGTGCAGTGCGTTTAGACAGGCGCTCTTGTGTGCGTGCGTCTACTAAACTGAGCGCTACGCACACAGACAAGGTGTAGGTACACACAAGTATGATTTGCCTGCACTCGTGAGAACATCTGTACTGTTACTACGGCGACGGGTAGCAGCGTTCACCGGTGTAACCACTGCGATTTAGTTCATTACAATACAATACAATACAATATACTTTATTGACTGAAAAAGACACAGTATACAGAAAATAGAACAGTACAAACAGAAGAGTCAAAAGGCGGCCTTATTGCTAAGGTAGCAATTTCTACCAGGCAACCTTTAGGTGAGGAAAAAGTGTAGATAGAAGTGATGCGGGTTGGTGGTCTAAACAGAGTAGGTAAACTAACAATATTCAAAAATAAAGCATAACATAAGTGGCAGGCATAAGTGTCTATTCATTCATTCACAGATTCAGTTTGTAAGTGGACTGTTGTAGCACCTACATACCTAATTAAATTAAATAATCTGGTCAAAAAATCACCTTATGCAGCTCATGGTTTCCTAGTAGAATCCTCTTTTTGAAATTCCATATCTTCGTGGGAGCCTTGAAGCCTATGTGGTTGATTTGACCACTGCCGATGTAGGTTCCTTTAAAAATTACAAAATAATTAAGAATAAGGGACCCACACTAGCGTCTTTCGACGACGTGCCACCAACCAATGTCCAAAACATTCAATAATAGGAATTAGCAGCATCAGGTCCAATCGTTGTGGATTGTCCAAACTGGCGGGGGCGTCGTGGGCCGGGTGTAGGCTCGATAGCCGAGTACCCAATGCCATTGATATAAACTTTTTAATTATTGTCATACAGTTAATCACTCTTTTCATTCTTTCTCATTCATTCCTCCCGATCAAAAAATGTCGGTCGCGTTTATATGCCTTGTAAAACCTTTTACTGTATTTCCTTACAAATTAATGTATGGTTGTTAATAAAACGACGAGTTTAATCTGCGTTTTTATTCATCGATCCAACAAATGGTAGAAGAGCTAGGTTGCAAAGAAAACGCTGAGAAAAATGGCTTCGTCATCGTCATACCGCGTGGACGCCCTCGACAAAAACAACTACGACACCTGTACCCCTACCATGAGTTGCTAACGTAACTTACGCGCTCGATATCGACTACGTAAACGTGCATTTAGTATGGAGAAATTTTACTTCAGATAACTGTCAATAGATGGCGTAGTTTTAATTCCATACTAAATGCACGTTTACGTAGTCGATATCGAGCGCGTAAGTTACGTTAGCAACTCATGGTAGGGGTACTGGTGCCTGCAAGCCCAGGCTATATTAATCAAAAATGATTTGTGGGGATACGTAAATGGAACGAAAACCCTCTCAAGCACAGCGTCCGCTGAGGAGATTACAAAGTTCGAAAAAGAAGATTTGATGGCCAGGTCAGAGCTGTTCCTTTTGATATCGCCACCCGAACTAAAACAAATAAAAGGGTGTACTACATCGAAACAAGTGTGGGACAAGCTTAAATCAATCTACCAAAGCACTGGACCAGCAAGGAAAGCGACTTTACTTAAACAACTTGTCTTAAAGAAAATAATGCCAAATGAAGAAGTGAGAGACACTTAAACAACTTTCTCGATATTGTGGATAAGTTGGCAGACATGGATGTTAAAATCCATCCAGAACTTTTGAGCATTATGATGCTTTACAGCCTTCCATCAAACTTTGAAAATTTTAGAATTGCAATTGAGTCAAGAGATTCGCTACCAAGCCCGGAAGAGTTAAAAATAAAAATACTCGAAGAAAATGAGGCAAGGAAAAATGTAACAAAGACTGTGGAAGGTGCATTCTATACAAAAAAGAAGAACAAATATTGCACATACTGTAAAAAGAAAGGACATACAGTGGAATATTGTTTTCATAAAAATAAAGTACATAAAAAGGAACAGAAAGTAGAAAAGAACTTCTATATAACCCCAAGCTGTTTTTCTGTAACGCCGAATACATGGTGTTTAGATAGTGGCTGTACTTCCCATATGAGTGCAAATGAAGATCTGTTCAAATCCATAAACCCCGAATGTGGATCGCTGAGGTTGGCATCAAATAATAATCAAGCAAAAGTGGAAGGAAAAGGAGTTATTCAGCTAAAGATAGATGGTGAAACATATAACCTACATGACACACTGTATGTACCTGCCTTATCAATGAATCTACTATCCGTGGCAAAAATCACAGAAAAAGGAAATGATGTAATATTTACAAAAGAAAAAGCTTACATAAAAGATGAGAATGGACAAATAATATTAACAGCTAATAAGATAAATGGATTATACTACACAACCGGAGAAGAACATACGAGTTATGCTGCAAATAATAACACAAATATTGAAGATTGGCACAGAAAAATGGGACATCTTAATGAAAGCGACTTAAAGCTAGCAGCCAAAAATAACCTCATAAAAGGACTCGAAATAAAAAATGAAAACTTACCGGCTTGTGAAACATGTATCAAAGGTAAAATGACACGTTTACCATTTCATCCAGTAGAAGGCCCACAGTCACACCAACCATTAGAATTGGTTCACAGCGATGTGTGTGGACTAGGGCATCGAAACCCGGACCAATTTTAAAAACCCGGGTTTTCGGGTCTAAGCATAATGTAAACCCGGGTAACCGGGTTTTTCGAGCTTTTCGGTCTTTTTATTATAATTTAAAAAACAGAATGTAGGTATCTATTTTCTACAATAATGAGTAGAATATAATAATTAATTAAACAATATAGGTAATTATTTCATTTTACAAAAATTATTTTAATTTCCAAATAGTCTTTTCGTCGCCAACACCGCCCGCGCCCCGCGCGTTGTAATGGGCGAATATGAATTATTAATTTGAAAGATCATTCGAATGTACATTTGTGTACAATAAATGGTTAGAAAGTAGTTTTTGTTGTTGTTGTTGAAATCCTAAGGTACCCAGGGGATACATAGGGCCTTCAAGAGATTCTTCCAGTTCCCCCTGTCCTGCGCCGTGGCCTTGGCTTCGCTCCACGTAACTCCGGCCGCTTTCAGCTCGCTCTCCACAGATCGACGCCACGTCGTAGCAGGTCTACCCGGTCTTCTCCTGCCACTGGGTCTCCACTCGAAGGCAGTTTTGGCGGGTAGTTTTTAGTGTGTATTAAATAAAGTATAAATTGTGTATTAAATAAGTAAAATTAATCAAGTAAAATAATTTTACATTCAAGATTATTCTGTAAATAAGAAAAAAGATTGAAAATAATTCTAACACAACTGCATTTTCATTCAAATGAATTTTGAATCAATGATGGATTACTTTAATTCGAATAACGAATAATTTTCGGAAAGAAAAAATCATTCGAATGACGAATGATCTTTCAAATACCGCCTATGGAATCATTCAAATAATTAGTTTGTTAATTTTTATTACAATCGCCCATCACTACCCACTCCCTTCACCCCGTTCTATGAGTCTATGACTAGGAATGATGAATCAAACGCGCGTACAGCGTACCTTTTGCTTTGCTTGATTGGGTGTAAAGTATGGAGCAACGAACGGCGTTACTTTTTAAGTATTCTATATTATTAATACAAAAGATTATGAGTTTGTATGTTAATCAATCACTCAAGAATAGATTTGAATGAAGTTACGTATGCCACGTGTAGTTCTATAGTCTGGATTAACATATAGAATATTTTTTTCCGCGGTAAAATTACTGATTCATGCGGGAAATACACTCTTAAGCGGGTGAAGTCACAGTCACAAGGCGGACGGAAAGCTAATAATCTAATAATCAATAAAAAACTAACGTAAGTTTCAATCTTTAAAACGTGTTAGACGCTGCTACTTAACAAAAAACGAGAACAAAGTTATTTTGAAAAAACCCGAAAACCCGGGTCTTGATTTTATAAAACCGGTTTCCTTTTTAGCTCGAAAACCCGGGAAAACCCGGTTTTTTCGGACCGGGTAAACCCGGGCTCGATGCCCTAGTGTGGACCAATACAGCCTGAAACATTGGCAGGAGCAAAATACTTTGTGACATTTATCGATGATTTTACTAAATATTGTTGCATTTACTTCATTGCACACAAAAATGAAGTTTTTGAAAAGTTCAAAGAATACAAGAACAAAGTAGAAAAATTTCATAATAAACACATAAAGAACTTACAAACAGACAATGGCACGGAGTATTGTAACCATGATTTTGATAAATTCTTAAAAGAAAATGGGATCAACCGAAGACTAACATCACCTTACACACCGCAGCAAAACGGACAAGCTGAACGTAAAAACAGATCATTGCTAGATAAAGCAAGATGCCTAATGATTGAGAGTGCAATTCCAGAAGAATTATGGGCAGAAGCTGTTTACACAGCAAACTACTTATTGAACAGAAGCCCAACAAAAGCACTGACTATGACTCCTTATGAAAAATGGACCGGTCGTGCACCATCTGGAAGACACCTCAAAGTATTTGGAAATAAAGCTTTTGTCCTTGATAAAAATAGAAAGGGAAAATTTAAACCTAAAGGTGTTGAGGGAGTATTTGTCGGCTATGCCCAAAATGCAAAAGGATATCGAATTTACATCCCAGAAAGAAATGGTGTAATAATCAGCAGGGATGTAAAGGTAATTGATAAGATGTATTACAACAAAAATCCAAATGCTAACTATGATGATATCTTCTATGATCCAGATGAGCTCCAACCTGAAAAAGAAACAACTGTTATTAAAACAAATAAAAAATTCAAAAATACTGATGATGGTAATATGAAGAAAACAGTACCTGTTATAGATGTTGCAGTAAAATCTCAGAATAAAGCAAATGCAAACAGCAATATTTCTGGAAGTAATATTCCTGAAATAGAAGTAAATATTCCTGAAATAGAAGAAAATGAACCTGAAATAGAAGAAAATGAACCTGAAATAGAAGAAAATGAACCTGAAATAGAAGAAAATGTACCTGAAATGGAAGATGAAGTAGAACAAAGCCCTGATTTAAACAGGAGTGAACATGTACCTACAAGACCTCGTAGAAGAAGACAAGCCCCTGTGTGGCAAAAAGATTATGAGCTTAATCAAGAATCTTCAGATGAATACCATGAATTTGATTCAGAAGAAGCATTATTCCTATGTGAAGATGAGGTGAAACAAAATGACTGGAAAGATGCTATCAAAACTGAAATAAGAGCGCATATTAAAAATGGCACTTGGAAGATTGTAGAAAAGAAAAAAGAAATGAAAGTAATAGATTACAAAATGATATTAAAGACGAAAGAAAGGCCAGAAGGTGAAACAAAGAAAGCGAGATTAGTAGCCCGAGGTTACACTCAACGACCAGGTTTAGACTACAAAGAAACCTGGGCACCTGTTGCTAAGCTAAGTTCAATTAGACTATTACTGGCTACTGCAGTTCAAGAGAACTTGAAGCTCCATCAGCTTGATGTTACCACCGCATACCTAAATGGTGAATTAGAAGAAAAAATATTTATGAAGAAGCCGGAAGGACTTGAAGAATATGTAACTGACATATTTCTTGAAGAAAGTTCAAATGAAGACTCGACAACCTTTCTTAAAGCAAGAGAAATGTTAGAAGACATCACTAAAATAAAAGGTGAACAAGTATGTGAACTACACAAAGCTTTATACGGATTAAAACAGTCAGGACGACAATGGTACAAGAAGTTGGACTCAGAACTTCAACGTCTCGGCTTCATTCCATCAGCGGCAGACCCCTGCATATACATATTAAAAGAAAAAGAAGAAAAAATAATTATTGGGCTCTATGTCGATGACATCCTCATGGCCTATTCCTGCAAAAGAAAATTCGAATTAATAAAAGAAAGACTAAAAACAATATTTGATATGAAAGATATTGGAGATGCAAAAGAATTTATTGGAATAGAGATAGAAGAGGAAGAAGGAAAAATTAAAATAAAACAGAAGAAATATATTGAAAACTTACTTACCAAATTCGGAATGGAAGACTGCAAACCCGTGAGCACACCGATAAAAGCTTACCTAAAACTAGAGAAAAAACAAATATGTACAGAAACTGAAAACTTACCCTATCAAACATTAATAGGATCTTTGATGTTTTTAGCAGTTGCCACAAGACCAGACATTGCTTATGCAATAAGCTATTTATCCCAGTTTAATAATTGTTATGGAAATGAACATTTTAAAGCAACAAAGAGAGTGCTGAGATATTTAAAAGGAACGATGGAAATGGGTATAACATATGAAAAGGACAAAGAAAAGGAACTTCTTGGATATGCTGATGCCGATTGGGCTTCCTGTACATTAGATAGAAAATCCTATACAGGATATTGTTTCAAAATGGAAAAAGGAATAATTAGTTGGGAAGCAAGAAAACAGAGATCAACAGCCATGTCCACTGCAGAAGCAGAATATATAGCATTGTCGGATGCAGTAAAAGAAGCCCTGCACTTGAAACTATTATTAAAAGATATGACCCAAATGAAACAAGAAAGAATAAGAATCTATAATGATAACCAAGCTGCTTTAAAAATCTGTCAAAATGCTATTATTAGCAACAAGACAAAACATATAGACCTTAGAGTGCATTTCTTAAAAGAACACATTAAAAAAGGAGAGATAGAAGTCAAGTATATGGAAACCCAGAAGATGCTGGCTGATATACTTACAAAAGGTCTGACTGCAAATAGACATCAGGAACTCCGACAAGCTCTGGGAATGTATTAACACTGGCATTGTGAGGGGGAGATTTGTAGGCTCGATAGCCGAGTACCCAATGCCATTGATATAAACTTTTTAATTATTGTCATACAGTTAATCACTCTTTTCATTCTTTCTCATTCATTCCTCCCGATCAAAAAATGTCGGTCGCGTTTATATGCCTTGTAAAACCTTTTAATGTATTTCCTTACAAATTAATGTATGGTTGTTAATAAAACGACGAGTTTAATCTGCGTTTTTATTCATCGATCCAACACCGGGTCGTTGGGTTCCCTCATGGTTGAGCCCGGCGATGGCTGACCCATGCGTCAAACCCGTGAACGTGGTGCTGCTTGGGGGGACTGGTCTGCTCTATTCGATTGCCAGTTGTGCTTGTGATAGATTGATTGGTTATATAGCATGGTCTAAGAAAACAAGTTCTAACCATTAGACCACGTGACTGACACGAGCCTATTCATCCTTGTGGAATGCGTGTAATAGACAAGGATGAACAGCGCAAAATGACGTAGGCTTGTGTCAGTCACGTGGTCTAACGGTTAGACCTTGTTTTCTTGGACCATGATTATATAGTTTAGCTTTTCTACTTTAACTGGTTGCCTTCCTCTAATTGTATTATTTCGTTTGCACTCTTTGTCGGGGAAGGCCCTTGTCTAGCCGTGGACGTCTACATGATGAAAGAAGATGATGGACGTAGGTACTTCAGTTGACTTGATGATGAAAATACCAACCTTTAGGGGAAACCGCAACAGCTGACACACTATTCGAGTGTCCACTTAGGAAGTACATCTTCTTGGTGATCCAATGCTGAATGCAGACCTTATTTCCCACTGGGTAGATAATGTGTTCGCCATCTGGGTGGACCTTTAGACCTCGGATTGTTGCGCCTGATAAAAATAGAACCATCATTTTCATTCTTTCGCAACACAGCTCTCTGGTCGAGTGGTCAAAAGTTCGCCTAGCGATACGCAGGTTCCGAGTTCGAATCCCGATGGGGACTCGTCGAACAAATATCACTTTGTGAGACTTTCCTCAGTTTGCTTAGGACATTGCAGGCTGAACCACCCGATTGTCTGAAAAGATATGATTCTATGCTTCGCAAGGCACGTAAAGCCGGTCCCGGCTACTATCTACGGATGTAGTCTTTATTGGAGCCACGTCGGAAGCCTAAGGCGGTTCTATGATTTCGACACCAGGGTTTGTGAAGGTAGGTTAACCTTGAAACCCCACAAGATAAGCAAGCAATCATTCATTAATTCACAGCTGGACATACATAGGCCTCCCTAACGCGCGCGTTTTAGCCCGATCTTCGGCCGCACCCGCCCTGCCCTCCAGAACTAATATTCCAGTAGAAATAAGGTATTTTCCTAATGTCCTCCTGTCATTTTCACTCTGTCAATTTTCACTGCAATCCGTTTGTTAGATGTAAGAAACAAAAGGATCGCATCAGCGGCGTATCTTCAGGTAGCCAAAACCTGATACTCCTATTGCCATATACTGGATGTACTCACTATGATTGAGAATACTTGTGTTGTGAAAAAAATAAAGCGAATTACATTGAGACCGGCACGCCGCATGAACGTTGACAAGCTGTAAAAACTATAAAAAGAACTTACCATCAAATCCTATAATGCCGTGAGCCTCCAAATTCTTAACGTCCGTCATGATTACAATAGCCTTCACTCACTAAAGTAATATTTACAGTAAAAATAATAAGATAATTGTTGGTCTATAAAACTAGAAAATATTATGATTATGAAGTTTGTTTGACACCTATGCCAGGTATGTTGCTAGCCTGTTGCTTGTTGCCTAGCAACAAGTAAACAAAGTATGGAGACTATGGACAATTTTTTTTAATTTTGCAAATAGTTCTACAATACAAGGTATTATAGATTAAACTTGTCATCTTGAGCAAGAAAATACAGTCCATATAACTTATATCTTAACATAATTATCAACATTTGCTTTTTTGTGATTGTATTATGTATTTCTTCAACTGATAAAATTAATTTTAAATGTAAAATTGTGAAAGTAATGTTTAAATCTAAAACCAGATTTAAACATTATTATTATGCATGAGCACACATATGGTAGGCCTATTGTTAGAGTATCAATTTCAATATATAAAAGTTGCACCCACTATGTGAATAACATTACTGTATTCCTTTGCTGTAGTTGTAACTGGATTACTGTATAAAACAAAAATCTGATATTTTACATTATCTCTTTATTAAATCATTTAGTTCATTGTACAACTTAAGTAACAAATAAGCAGGTATAATATTCAGCACACATAGCTGGACACTTTGTAGAGATAACATTGTGTCTAGCCCCATGTGCTGGTGTCTATTGTACTATTTGTTTTATGTTCAGTGTTATAAGTCTTGTTTTGGCCGAAAACCAGACTAGAGTAATTTTTACCAAAAAGCGGGGTTTATTTGAGTTGTGAGCCGCGTTTATTCGGATGCACAATTTCTGCTACATTCGGTTTCATACAAAACTCCTGTTTCATTCACACAGCAATTCAAAATTTTGTATGAGATAGAAATGGGGAGACCAAAAATGTGCGACTCGCAACTCAAAAATTACGCTCGTCTGGCCCCACCCTTACAGTTTACAAAATTTACCATCAATACATTTCTAAGTCAGTCAAATTGTATGTTACAGACAGACATATTAATTATCTTATCATAGTACAGATTGCCTATTACAACATGATTGCATATATGTCTGAAATAGCAACACTTCTGAATAATAGCCCCAGCTGAAACATGGTTCAATATGCCCAGGTTTTGATATTAATACATGACAATTACACTTTCTGATAAATAATAAGATAATTGTAAAATAAATAAAATTAAATAAGGTTGATGAGAAAGAAATAATATTTACCTGTGTTGCATAATTTTTAATTGTTGTTCAGTTCAGTCTGTTCATAATAACAATTATTTTACGTATGTATGACAATCAACATTCAAACCCTGATTTTTCTTTTTTGAGCCAATTATAATGTTGGGTACTGTATGTCAAACATTCAAAAATATATACCTTTAAACATATTAACTATTATTTTTTATTGGCAGCCATAACTCTTCTCCGAATAAGTTTTGCTTTGTCATCCAACTTATCTTTAACAGCGGTGCAGAGGCGCTTTGACGTCTCATTGATGAGGTACTGCTGATGCACAGACAGGAACTCCGATAGCTGAAATAAAAGAAGATTAAAAACATACAAAAAAGGACTATCTATAGGTCTAACCAATTTAAATTTAAATCATACATTATCTTGACTTTGGCCAACCATTAATAGGAGTTTAAAGGCAAACAAAATAAATATACAGCAATGACAACCCTGGCATATTGCAGTAGTCTTGTCTGTCCAATACAAAATACTATATATATAATTAAATTTGTGATCAGACTGATTCAGGAAATTAGGTAATACATAATCAATTAAATTAACAATTGACCGACCGTGAATAAGTTATGCACGGTCGGTCGACAGTGTTTTTGTTTTGCAGAGGACACAAGTAACTAACCAATAGATCGTCTTCTTTCTTCCCTAACTGTACAAAGGCGCATTGAGCAGCGTGACTTTTGTGTTCCGCCCAAGGGTCATCAGAAGGCTCCCACCCGTCCAGCTCCTTTCCACACAGGAAACATTTTGCGGCATCAGCATCCTCGTCACCTGTTGCAACTGAATAGAATCCAGCTTCAGCCATGTTTTTTACATTGCACTTCTCTTTATCACTGAAAGGCCAGTTCTTGAACGTTTTTATACGTTCTTGCACTAAATATAACAATAGATTATCCATCATTTCTCGTAAAATCTAACGAAATACTAATACGAAAACAAAACAAACATAGCCAGCTCGCAGTCAATTCAAATAAATTTGACAGAAATGGCGGTTGCTGTTTTTTTTTATTTTTTTAAAGTATATTTCTCCCTTATGAAAAAGGCAAAGGGTTCAAAGCCCATACAGCCTAGTCTTTAGTAATAATAGGATATCTTCAGTTTCATTTTGTCGTCTTTAGTCATAATTTCTTGTGTTTTACGTCTTCACATATTAACACAACAATTACCATGAAAAACTAATTTTAAAAAGGACGAAACAATGAACCCGTAATTTCTTCTCGATTCCCGCGTAAAACTCGCTGTTTTTTTAAGTTTATTTATTACAATCATTTCCCTTGGCCCTTTGTTAATTAATTAAGGAGGCTTCGTAGTCCTTCAGTGACGCAAAAAACATTTCTTATTTTCATATCTAAACCATAATCGGTGCAGTATTTACGACCTTGTAAATAGTTGTAAACCTTTCTATCCACAATTTTACGTACATTGTTGTCACCCTTTCTTAAAGATTTCATACAAATTTTAATTTCGAATTATATCGTAAATACTGCACCGATTGGTTTTAGATAAATCTAGAACCTCAGTGACGGAAGTTCTCTTTGCTATGAATAGCTTTACAACCTAATTAAGGCAAAATTCAGCTAATGTGACGGTATCAAACATGGGCCACACGAAATGACGGTTCGAAATCTTGTTTCTGCTTTTTCTAATTATATGTTGTTACGAGAGTGGATTTCAAATGTTGGGTCCCGTCACGTATCATACGTGACGGTGCTAGTATACTTAATCTGTCTCCAAATGGTATATTTGTCGAAATATTGACAAATGAAAACTGATCCACAGGATTCTGTGTGGATCATGTTTAAAAAAGAATTTAATGAAATCCTTTGTGTTTTGTATGTTGTTCGAGTGCTAGATATTATTTATTGCTGCGTCACTGTGCAACATTACAGTCAAATTGAACTTTATTTGCCTAGTTTTTGATTTTTCCAGCATCCAAAATCACAAGCGTCATTTCGTGTGCACCATGTTCAAATGCCAATCATTCTTACAAAGTAGCGTCACTTATGGTTTAGATATGAAAATAAGAAATGTTTTTTGCGTCACTGAAGGAATACGAAGCCTCCTTAATTAATTAACAAAGGTCCAAGGGAAATGATTGTAATGTTTATTTATCCCCTTTGAGAAAGGCGAACGACTCTAAGCCCATACAGCCTAGCCTTTTGTAAGTTTCATTTCTTGTCACGTTACGCACGGGATCATTGAAATGCAAGGAAAGGGTGGTCCTTTCCTTGCAAAGTTCGATAATAATAAAGAGAAATTCATGAACTATAAAAGCAGATAAAAGGTATCTTATAAAATAATAATCAAGTTCACTTTATATTTCATGTTCCAAAATGGTATCAAACGAAAAGAACTAAATCAAAACGAAACGATTTATGATAATTTAATAATTTTTCCCAAACAAAAAAAAAATAATGTAGGTAGGTAAAATACAGTACAGTACAGTAACCAACACGGAATATATAACTATATACATTAGTGTTATATATTCCGTGGTAACCAACAAAGCGCGCTCGTCGTACGTACGTACTCCGTTCCGTAGCGCTAGGCTTAACTTAACGCACTTAATTGATAAACATGGAAATATCTATCATATAATAACATAAAAATGTAAAGAAAAAACCAATTCTACTATTTTAAAAAACATGCATTTTCTGTCGGATGGAATTAAGTAAGGCTGTATGTGCCTTTTTCTATTACCTACTTACTTATCTTTTCATTCGTTCATTTTGACAGCCAGTCTAGGCAACCCGACAGCCAGCCAGCCAATCGAATTTGCGAAAAATTATTCAATGAATGTCGGTCGACTGTGTTGTTGCTCGTGGGTTTTGTGAGAGTCCGAAAAATTGAATTTTCTTTCTTTCCTTCTGATTTAAATAGTGGATTGATTGACTGTATCGAAAGCTCTGTAAATTATTTAATTGAAAATAAAGCGACAGAAGCTACAAAATCGTAACTTTTGCTTAGTAAAGTAATTATTTTATAACTAACGAATCAAGTGCCTGACATTTTTGCTGTCTCTTGTTTTTGTAAATTGTATTACACTTTTGTTTTTGCGAAGTGTTTAGTGCCTAATAAAAGGACTTGCAATGGTCCGAGCTGTTTTCTAGCATCGTCTAGTCGTGTATTGTATTTTGGTGAGTAAAAATTTTAAACTTGTTGAAATTAATTTGTTTTCTTGTGGCGTAACGAAAGTAAAATTGCATTCATTATACCTACTACAGGTAATCTAATTAGCATAAATTTGCCCCTTGAATTCGTGCGTTTCTACTTATGTTTTTGAGTTAACAGTTGACTCTCTGACCCTTAGTCTATTTGTGCTAATAGTACACAACAAATATTAATGAGAGCCGAGAGATCTGTGAAAGGATAGCAAGAATAAACTAAACACCACCTAGACAAAACCATACAACAATTTATAACTTGAATGAATGTTTCACATTTTATAACCACAAACTTCTATTGTAACTTGTTATCTTTGCATTTTTTCTCGATGGATTGGGGTAGTACTTAATAGTTTTCTCTGTTCTTTTTTAAATTTTAACTTTGAAATGTAATTGGAACTGAATTTAGTATTGGGACATATTTTGCTAAGTTCCTTAGTCCAGGAACTGTGTACTATCAAGAGCAGTACTGAAGTAACATTATTGCAACTGCTGGGGAAGCATAATGTTGATTTGTTTTGCATATTAAATACTCTTATAAGGCCAATTTTTAATTAAGGCCCAACCAAGTTAAAAATGTTGGAGTTTTTTCATGGTCCCTCTAATCTGTCCCACTAGTGCGACCTTGAGGGAGACTTATTTCTCGTAGATCCACTGATTGATAACCCACTCATGGTACCAATTCAATCATTTTTAGGTTTCAGCATTGGCATTATGCCTTTTTTTCATTTGGGGTTGTCTTCCGCTCCCCCACAAGTTAAGCTTGATTCGTCGTACTTTGCAACACAAGCTTAGTTAAAATTAAAAAAAAAGAAGCCTTTGGATTCTGTTTAAATTTAATATTAGATTTCCTAGTAATTTCTGAGTTCTACTAACAGCTTTCAAATCCCATGCATCTCTACTACTTTTTTTCATAAAGGATTTTAAAGCCTAGTTCTACATAAGACTATCACTTATACTCGGATCTGTTTTAAAATTTACTTTTTACTTATGTAAGTAATAGCTGTATACATAAAGTTTGCCACCTACATAATAAATGGTAATATAATCTTGCCATCTTCATATACTAATTTCTTAACCTTGGCAGAAATATTGTTCAAGGCACTTATTTAGTGACACAAACACAGACATACTTTGGACATAATATATTGGCATGAGTATACCCTAATATGAATGGATTTTTTTATCATAAAATACATGAGTAAACATACAATTAAACATTTTTTTCTGTTAAATATTGAACATTTTATAAAACATAAAAATAATATAATTTTATGTTAATGTGGCAGCGGCAGTAAGAACATTAAAAAATATACCTTTTCCCACTTGACAAATAACAGATGCTACAGTAACTTAAATTGTTTAAATAAATACTTTTATTTATATAGTTCAAGGCGAACACATTTGCTCTGGGAGGGATACAAATACTACCTTTTTGGACATGTAATCGTCAAACTAGTATATTTTTTTCTGTAACACATTTTGAATCGAGAACAGCTGTTTCTAAAATTCGTAAATATTTACAAGCCAGTTATTTTTAAACATGGAACGCGACAAGCCGTTGACTTGATCAGCTGATCGTGCGCAGTTGGCGGCCGCTGCCGTCGCCGCCGGCGCAACTATTTTAGTGGTTATTTTATTTTAATCACGGCGCAAGACTCTCAGATTGGAGTGTGACGCCTGTTGAGCTGTCTTTCCCTGTTTTAATAGTAGACTAGGAAACAATCTCTGAATTTAGATTGTAAGAGGCAAATCTTGTAACAAGTTGCTATAGTGCTTTTCGCGGGTTTGGACATCCCTGAATCCGAAAATCGCTAATAGCGGTGCGAAAAATTACGCTTGTACTTACTTACCTACCTATAACACCTAAAATTCAAAATGGCGGCAAAAAAAATAAACATGCCATGTGGGGTAACAAATGAAAGGGAATCATGAGTAGATTACAAATATATAACATGTTGCTATATCCGCCCTTCCTGGTCAAAGTTATTCTAAAAATATTTTTTCCAAAGTAGCGAAAAGCTTTCGAAAACTAGAGTGGTATTTCAATTTCATTCCTAGTTCAGTTTCAGTCCTAAAGATTATTTTTGGCTTGCACTTAAGTCGAATTTGTGATTGAATAGCATTTTGGATTTGAGGTTCTGTGCGTTTTACGAAAACAGAAATAGGATTCTTTAATGTTTGATTTTTTGACTTCATTAAAAAAATAAGGTTTGTGAGAAAAAAAACAAGTCACCTCACATTTATAAAGTTAGTTAGTTAGAAGGCTATCCTCAAATCAAATTCTTTTTCGTGTCATGTTGCGGATTAGCAATCACACCAAATTGATCAAAGACAATATTATGAACACAAGTGTTTAGCGACATGATAAATATAGAAATTGTACACATGAAAATTTATTTAAAAAAAAACAAGATCAATAATGACGTAAAATGGTTTATTTAAAAACTAACGCTTTGAAGTAACGATTAACTTCCAAGTTCGGCATTCTATTATCGTTAAATTGATTGAATGGAAAACTCATTTTTTCTTATTACTCGCCTTTAAACAGATACACAAAATTTAATATTAGCTTAATAGTTTTAGTTTTGATTTGAATCAGTTAGCTAGACTATTTAAGTATCTAGAATATTCCGACTCTGTCTGACGTGAAAAATAATGCCATAATCCAACTCAATTTGCTGACTCGGCCCAGATTGTCGCTCCAGCGACCAAACCTAATCAGAATTAATTGCGACGTATTGTGGAGATTAAACGCCATTTTATATTCGCAGACTTTACAAGATATCGGTTGCCAAGTGGATACAAATTCCGTTCAAGGTTTTATATAATTAAATTATCAATCTTATAATGATAAGATAATATGAGTTCTGACAACGAATCTGTCGCGTAGTATTTGGAATGAGATGAATGAAAACTACTCAATAATATGCTTGTAGTTTTAATAATCACAGCACGTATTTTAAATCTAGGTAAGGTCACTAACACAATACTTATCAAACTGTGTTATTGGTTGTTACAAAAGACTTATATATAGTGTATGTATATAGTATACTAGTATAGATTTTTTTTTAAATTGACCTATTCTTGTGTCGAAAAAGTACGACCAATCAAGCTTCACCGGACTTGTTTGACACAAGAATTAGACCCAGATCCAGATAGGGCATAGTAATTTTTATTGAATTTATACATACATATTTCTCTAGATTCAATATGATAATCAGATTAGATGAAAAGATAGATTAGTCCATGGAATTGGTACATTTTGAGTTGCATCAAATCGGGCAGTTCTGATTTTTTTATATGTTGTATATAACGAGGTGGTAATGACAAATATAATTTTTCCAACTCGAAAGCCTTCCGGAACATTGTAAAATTCATGAAAAACCATTAAATTTTTCAGTTTTTGCCATTTTTTACCACCAAGGACCCGTTTTACGGTAGAAGTCACTATGAATTCTTTTAAAGTAGACTAAATTTGCAACAAAATGAGAATAGTTGGGTCTCGATAAGCTGAATAGTTTCAAAGATACAGCTGTTCAAATGTTTGCAAAAAATTTGTATTATGGTTTTGTTTTTTTTTATTATAAATAATTATATACCCTATACTATATATAAAAATAATAAAAAGCACACCTTTAGTAGAAAAATATTTTTGACAGACACCCTAAACTCTAAATTGTATTATTTAAGAAATTTTGCAAACATTTGGAACAGCTTGTATCTTTGAAACTATTCAGCTTATCGAGACCCAACTATTCTCATTTTGTTGCAAATTTAGTCTACTTTAAAAGAATTCATAGTGACTTCTACCGTAAAACGGGTCCTTGGTGGTAAAAAATGGCAAAAACTGAAAAATTTAATGGTTTTTCATGAATTTTACAATGTTCCGGAAGGCTTTCGAGTTGGAAAAATTATATTTGTCATTACCACCTCATTACATACAACATATAAAAAAATCAGAACTGCCCGATTTGATGCAAGTGAAGACCCCTTTTATGGTACGATTTCCATGTATCAAGATTTATTACATTCTTATTATAATGTTCATTAAAATATTTTTATTCCTAAAGAAGATTATATAAAAATATTAGAACATCCTTATGTCACCGAAAATGCCTTTAAAGTGTTCTTTAAGGTAATTTTTAAAATGTTAATATGTAAGAGGTGGCGAGACGAGCTGGATGCGTATTCTGTGGAGTGAGAGAGCATAGCTCGGGATAGGAAAAAGTGGAAGGAGACGAGATAGGTTTTGCCCTGCAGTGGGACACTACAGGCTAGAAAAAAAAGTAAGACTCGAACCATCTGCGGCAAATGGCGGCAAGAGAACCTATCGGCCTGTAGAACGAGATAGTCAATTCTAGTAATCTCAATTCCATTAATTCGACGATTGATAGCTTTTTCCAATCACTGACTGAAAACAATTAGTGGCAAACACGGGATCTGGGGTGCGGAAAGGCAGGCCCATTTTCACATACTTACCGCTTTCTTGCCTTTGTGTGAGATATTTTCTCAAAAACATAACAACATAAAATTACAGATTTTAAAAACTTCCCGCACAAAACCGTTGCAACAAAAGAGCTGATAATCTTCAAATGGCTAAAAATATTTTCTTGGATCATAGCTAAGAACACTCTCGATTGTGATACCTTACAAATAAAAATTAAAGTAGATCAAAATCGGCGCATCCGTTTAGGAGCTATGTAGTACTTATAATATAACATTTTTGGAGCTATGGTGCCATGCATGCCACAGAAAGACAGTCGGACTCACACACAGACAGACAGACAGATTATAGTCACATCACACACGTCAAACTTATACCTAGTACCTTAAGCCCTTCGTGAATAAGTTTGACGTTTTGGCGTGAAATGTAGATAAGAAAAACAGAAAGCCAGACAGAACAGAACTACTTACGTAGTACTACACTACACTACGTGGTACTACTATGTAATAGTAATTCAGCCCCCTAGCATGATCTTTACGCGTGACAGACATATTTTTTCGTGCTGTTATGCTATTGGAGGATAATTCAATATAGCGGGTTTCTCACGGCATTTTGACAGATAGGCAAGAGATATATATGTATGTCACGAATGTCAAGCTACGGGCGCTGAATCCTCTTCTTGAATATTATCACAGAGTTACCATAATGATTTAAGAAGTTAGCTCGACCTATCGTTGGAGGAGGCCTATACCGATACAAGCAAACTCACCCACCCAGCTAAGTGTTTTTTTAATAGATGGTCTAGTTTTTTTCCGTGGCTTCGTTAGAGTTGGGAATAATAGGCTTTATCATGTATTTAGTAAGATAGCTATCCATCTAGATAATCCATCGCCTAGTATGTAGGTTTGTTCATTTCATAGCGCCTTGCCGCCGCCATTTCCCATATAAATCAAGGAGCGGCGACAACAGCCCGGATTTACGGTTATTGCCTGCTGAAGTTTACCGAAATCTCTGGGAGATTAACTCTAGTGAGATATTTGGGATAGTATTTACTTACGTAGCATAGTCTGGATAAACAAAAAGAGTATCATGGCAACACTTGGTAATGTATTTTAACTAGAATAAAAAAAGTACTTGCCTATCTATCGAGTTTACTTTACTTACTTTACATCCAAACCAAAACCGTATATTTTTTATAAACGGTTTACCCAGTGAATACTGGGTAAACCGTTAGGAATCTAAATATTGATGATGGCTTAGCCTCCCGTTTTAACTTGAAACGGCTCTGTCTTTTTCCCGTTTCTAAGCGAATCCTCTATAATTATGCAAATGTACTGTTACTGTTGCGTTATCTCATTCGAATTACTTTTCAGACCTTTTTGGGTACAGTCCGCTTTGAACACTTAGTCTAAAAATATACACACAAAAAATATCATCGGTGGCATTTCTGGCTGGGCTAGGGCTTGCTTTGGATACAGGAGTCGCGTGTTCGAAACCAGCCCCTCTAACATGCCCGTTCCACGCGTGACAAACATAATTTTGTCGTGCGTATTCTCTTATCCTATTGGAGGATATTTCAATATGGCAGGTTTCTCGAGACTTTTTGACAGTTAAATGTGCGGCAAACTTTTGTCAAGCACTTCATGTTACGGCGGCATACCAATCATTACGTTTATAGCCGGCTGCGTATCGTAACACCAACGCATGTATGCATTTCTAACCAATTACATGTAAATAATGTTTTGTCTTGTTATTAAACTATGTATTATGTCCTTTGGCGGAAGTCCTTAAAACATTATCGAGATTTACGTCCATAAAATATTTTTCTTTCAACCAAATATTGTGCGGACTGAGGATTGTGTGATTAGAGAACTAGAATACTTTTTTTTTTTTTATGAAGCAGAATCTATTTAGGAACTGTGGCAATGCCTCAAAATAACGAATTTAAATCGAAGCGCGGCTTTCCAACCACTATGTGCAATGCTCTACTTTAGAAAAAAAGTAACCTTCTGTTTATCACAAGTTTTGTCTCGACATGTACGCATCTTTTTATTAGGGATAAAAACTCCTTATTACCTTTAAATGGAGCGGCCGCAGTGCGGATGTTGCGGCGTCAGCATCGATCGTCCTATATCCTGACTCCTGACTCCTGCTCTTCACACCCAGGATATGTCTCCTGGGATGGACAGTGTGCCAGTTTGCACCATTTTATAAAATCCTCAGATATTCCCAATCTTCACCTTTTTCCTTACCGAGACAGTTTAGAATCTTATTGGTTAATACTAGCTTTCCGCCGAGGCTCCGCCCGCGTTAACAGTTTTTCCCGTGGGAACGAGGCATTTTCTCGCGGTTAAATGTAGCCTATGTTACTCAGGGTGAATGTAGCTTTCTACACGCAAATGAGCTTCTGTCAAAAACAGTCAGTTGTAACTTCGAAGTAAAACTTTATAATTAAATTATTTGATCAAATCATTAAAACTTCAGAGATAATTTCGTTGATACTCTCACACTGTCTTAACTCTCGCGTATGCTATAAAGACTTATGGCTTTTCTATGGGATGGAAGCACTATAATCGTAACTTAAATATGTTTATAGTCTTTTTAACTGTGCGACGCATGACGGGTTGACGATTTGGAGATACGAGTTCTATGATATGCTAATGATATGATATGCTATGATTATTAATACAGGTTGTAAGTAAAGTAGCGGCTCAGCAAATACTGAGAGGACATGCTCAGTATTGCTCAGCCAGCGGTTTTGAGCAACTTTCCTAAGAAAAATAAAAAATCGTACCACTAATAATCACTCCCATACAAATTGCCATTTTAATCAGTCCGTATAGTCCAATCGCATTTTAGACCAGTAGCGGTTTAGACCAAGTTATACTAAACTATCCCGACAGTTTGTATGAAGAAGTCTGACGACCTGTTAAATTTATGTTTTTCGTATCCGGGATAAGTTTCTTTCGAAAAGTTCATCAGATCCGTTGACTGACCAATTTCTTTCAGTTTTTGTTAAGCCATGTACGCACACCCTTGGATATCGTTATAATATTATGCGTATCGTATTAGATTGTCTGAGGTTAGCTATAGGTAGGTAGTCTGAATTTTTTGCTGCTCTGCAAAGTGGGCATTGGTCAGACACCTTTGCAGTGAACCAACAGCGATCTGGTGAGGGTTAAGGGAAACTGCAAGTTGCGGACAACTCAAAGCCTTTCGTTTTGGACATCTTTAACGTACCAAACCTTTTAGAAGAAAATTGATGAGAAACAACTGCTTGATTGGCCACAAGGTGGACTGGTCTACTGGATGTAGCATCAATCAATTCGTTTCAATTATTGACAATTGGCCCTTTTGACTCTTGTGACGTTGGTTACGAAGAGTTGGATGTGGCTGGTTCGGTCGGACAGTTCATTTTATCTTGTTAATTTTTATCTGATTTAAAAGGCCAATTGAAAAATATGCAATTTTATTTCCTGTATTTTATTTAGGATTTAACGTTTTCTGCCAACCAATCTTAGGTAGATACATGTTTTTGTCGTTTGATCAAAATTACTAAATCGTAAACTTTGTTGTCAACAGTTTCAGCCTGTTTTCCGAATGTTATTTCCTAGTTGTTTATACCAGTCTTAATTGACCTGTTTGTCTAGAGCTAGACATAGCAGATGTGTATACAGATAAGTCCAACTGGAAGTGGGTCAGATCGGATATTTTCAGATAGGCAAGTTCTGACTCTATTTGATTAAGCCTCACCTCCACCACTAGTATTGGGAAACATGCCATTTGTTTCGTATTCCATATCTGCATTTCAGTTTATCCAGTATAAAGTGACAGGGACAGGTAGATGTATCCCTTTGTTCGCAAAATGACAGGTTCGCGAAGTAGAGTTAAGTTTACATGAGTAGCTACAAGGGCTGATTCTGATCTGATTGTTTTCTGAATAAGGTAGGTACTTACTTTTAATTATGTTTATTTGTTATTCTGTTTTGTCTGTTGTGTTGTGATGTCCCATAAATAAACATTTCGTGATTCTTGTTCCGATGGTTGTATTAGTATTGAATTGTACTTTAGACGAAGACAAAAACAAACTTTGCCTTTATATTACAACTGAAGTCATTTATTCATAATCAGGATATTTGTATATTCATACCGAATGAAACTACATGAATAAATTTACTAATAGTAGAAAAGTAAACCCATGAAAAGTTTATACCAAAAAAGAAAAAGCAACTCGCATCTTTTTATAAAAAAGCTGTTTTCTTACTTACTACATCTTTTTAGAACTAGGTTTACTTCACTTAAATGAAAGTTTGCCTCTCAAGCAACTTATTCCCATGGACATTGGTTGATTTCGTTTACTAATTTCCCCAAGGATTACTATATTTTCTCGTGTCAGTAATCCTTGAAGATGAGTGTACGATAACACGTACTAGTATAATTACTACGACACAAACTTCTTTCGCTTCACTCGCATTCTTTAATCTCATTATTATTATGCATGCCTGGATTTTTGTAAGTCCTCGATTTCACAGGCACCATCTAATGATAGGAGCCAGAAACTCCAGTCTAATCTAATTGCATGTTTTTTTGCTACTTTCCTGAAACTTTTGGCTTACCACGACACCTCACCGAAACTAAAACTAAGCGAAAACTTAATAAATTGGTTTAGTGAGTATCCCCGCTTAGCCGGATAAAGAACCTCTTAGAAACCAGGTCACGATGTTGAAGACAGGCGCTGTACTATCGCACCTCGATACTTTTTGACAGCTAAGGTAATTTAAGGTAAGCCTAAGCCTAATACCAAATAGTAGTCCCGACCTAAGGTAAGCCAAGCTTGGTGATAGATGCAACTAGAATGTTTGTTCGAGCCTTTCGCGCCCGTAAAAAAACTTATAATGTAAAACGTGCACAAAATAAAGTTCTACAGAAAACGATACGACATTTTTCTTTATTGTTTTATCTAACAATATACTTTATTTACAATTAGATCGTTAATCTCCGCAATCGCAAACAAGAACTTCGATTACATCTCAATGCTTCGAACCAAATCACTATTTGTTCAGTACAATGTCTTAAGTTAATTACGTAAGGTTTGAGGAGGGTTGTGGTTCCTTCCCTTCCCGACCTTGGCCTATTTCCTGGGACTTTTGAAGGCACACGAACACGACCCAGCACATGCAGTTAGACATTCGCACCACAAAATTCACTCCTAACGCTACGCGCTACGGTATAATAAATACTTCTCAAGGTCAACCATTCAATATTTTAGCCGTATGTGCTGTTTACTGTACATTGCGATACTATTTTTTTTTTTTTTTTATCTCCCTTCTTCCTGCAAGCTGTCGTTTTCTGACATTTGGCTGGAGGTTAAGTGATTAAGTTGGCTTGCATGGAACGCGTCCAGTGACGCGGCCATATTCTTCAGATACCTGATAGCAGGTCTTGTGGGGCTTTTCGTTTGAGTCTCCTAAATGGTGAGGATTTCATTAATTTGGAGGCGAGTACGTTAGGATGGTTCTTAATCCTGCAAGAATAAGCTTTGAGTTTGGTTTGGATATCTTGTTTCACTGAAGGGATTTTCAGGTCTTTGTGTAATTGGTTGTTGGTGATATACCATGGCGCATTAGATATCATCCGTAACGTTTTTGATTGGAAGCGTTGTAGTATTTCCAAGTTGGAGTTTGCAGAGGTGCCCCACAATTGCAGACCGTATGACCACAACGGTTTAAGGATGCATTTGTAGACGAGAAGTTTATTTTCCAGTGACAGTTTAGATCTTCTACCAAGCATCCAGTCCAGTTTCCTTAGATGTTGGCCCAATGCTAGTCGTTTGGTGAATATATGTTTTTTTCCAGGTTAGGCGTCTGTCTAGGTGGATTCCCAGGTATCTCACATTTTCACTCTGAGGAATGTCTATATTATTGAGTTTCACTTCAGGGCAGGTTTCCCGTCTTAAGGTGAATGTAACATGGACAGATTTTGATTCGTTTGCTTTTATGCGCCAGTTCTTTAGCCAGGTGGAAATGTCATCTAGGCTTCTCTGAAGCAGGAGTGACGCTTCTTTTGGGTTTGAATGGGACGCAAGAATAGCAGTGTCGTCAGCGAATGTTCCAACCACGACGCCGGCTTTGGGACTATTAACAAAAAATCTGTTCTCTATTTTTAACCCCCAACGAATAAGAGGTATGTTATAAGTTTGGCGTGTGTGTCTGTCTCGGATTTATTTAAAAATCTACAAATAGCTTTAAATATACTAAACGCATTTGGATTGGTCCGTTTAGGTACCTACCCTGGTTTCAGGGTAGGCTCGAGCCCCTCGGTGGGGACATGTTTGAGCTGTTAATGAAGGTAACTACATATAGTCTACTTTACCTAAATGATCATATTACGATTTAAAAATAAACGATTGTGATTGCACCATAAGATAACACAATATATTATATAAAATAGATCAGTATTTTGAAATTAATCCTCTTTTTAAGTTGAAAATGGTCCTCATTGTTTGGCGGTTTAGTTGATCACAGAATTACTCTGTACTTATAAATCGACATTTCTTAATTTAATTAAGTGTGGAAAATTGCGAATATTTTATTTGCTTAATATAATTTTAGCCGCGTTAGTAAAAGCAGCTCTTAGGTAATTTGCTTTCATTTGCCTTACAGCGGCTCTTATAGGGAAAACGTCTATTGTGTAAATAAACTGATAAACCTATTTATTTACCTTTTTTCGCACTTTAAATGAAGCGAGGACATTCAGCAAGTAAACTGCAAGGATTCATCATTTTATTTTAATCAAGACTCGCCCTAAAAAACTAAAATACTTACCATAACACAGACTTTAAAATAAAATCTAGTTATTAACTAGTTCCAATACAATGAATAAATAATGCATTTTGTAATTAACTTCGGTATAAAACAAACAAAAATAGGCACCTTTTTCTAACCTTCAGCTGAGCTTAACCTTGTACGACCACAGTACAGCTACCTAGTACTATTATTTATTCTGTGGCACAACTAAGTATGTAATAGAGAACCCTAACCACATTACTATTGTATTGTATCCAATGATTGTGTTATTACATGATTGACAAGCTGTTGCCCCGCGGTTACGTCTGCCTCCCTGAATCACCCATGTGTTGGTTGTATATTATGATCGAAAAAACGAAAAAAATCTTTCGAGCTCCTTTCTACGAAACGAATCAGCAATTGATTTTTATGTAGTAACATTGAAACTTATCACATAACCGAAAAGGTTCACATAAACCAAAATGGTTCCGTTCCAAACTGTCTGGATACTTTTTCGCTTCAAATCGAATACAAAACTACATAAAAAGAAACCCTAAAAGCATTTTCCGCCGTGCTTCCAGGATATCCCTAAAGATATTTTCTTTTTCTTAGACCCTTTAAGCCTAAATTTTTGAAATTACGTCCCAAGTCCCGCCCAGCCGAGATGAATAATAAAAATGTTTTTGTGAACTACTGCAATAAAGCCTTTTCGCAACCGGATGAAAGAATTACTAATGGTTTGCGTGGGCGCTTCTGAGAAAACATAATTTTGAAAAGTTAGCACGAAATATATTGTATTCGCGTGGGTAGTACTCGCCGAAGAAGAGTTTGGAAAAATACGGGCTCTCATAACGCCTATTTGGCCACCCAGGACAAATCAACTTTTTTTCAGACAATCAGATGATTCAGCCTGCACTGACCTAAACAAACTGGGGAGTCTCACAGAGTTACATTAATTGTTTGACAATGCCCCACTGGTGGTAACCCAAAACCTCCGTAACATTCTTCTACGGAGGCTGTCGTTATTATTAAAGAATTAAGCTATATGTTAATGCTTACTAATTTTAACCTATAACAGTCCACGTAAATAATTTTTTTCTTTTTTGAAATTGTCTGTCATTCGTCGCCATCTTGTCATCGGAGCAATGTTTGATGTCTTGCTGTATCAGTCGCAACATTAAGTTTTATGACGGGTCCCTTAAATTATGATCAGCAATAAAATATTCATGTCCAAACTTGGCGAAATTGACGCCTTTCCGCTTCGTATTAATTCAGAATTAATGAAGAATTTTTATCTTCTTTTTTTTTTGTTTGCTTAACCTCCCTCTCAAGGGGGTCCAAGTGGACTGTTATAGGCGATAGGCTATAGTAGTAGTAATTAAACTTGCCTTCAGATTCTGGTAATCTTTGTAAAAATTTTCACTGCGTCAGCACCCACGTTTATTTATGGGAATAATGATATTTAACTCTACAAAAAGAAGCCTATTTTGTAAATATATAACCAGACATATACACACAGTCCATTTCACTTTAATATTATTAGTAAGGATTCGTTTTAAGTGATACTGATTATAATACATAGTGGAAATGCCGAAGAAAAAGCTTTTATCATTGGTTTACATAGTAAATTCGTGCAGTTATATATTCAAAAAGTCTGTCTAAATTTGAGCACTGTAATTCTTATCTGCTATTTCTGTTAAATAGATTTTTAAAATCCTCTCTTACGTCCAATAACATGAAACAATAATACATAGTACGGCTTGCTAGCTAAAAAATATAAGGATATCGGTCCCATCTGGCAGAAAGTACGAAACTTGGCATGAATGTAGCTGTCATATATGTGCTTCAATATCGATATGGAAACACTTCGATAAATTATTGTTTCCCCCCTTTCCCCCCCCTTTTGTCTCCCTCATTCTGGTTTTTTGAATTTTAGAAACGAAATTTTGCATGGTGGTACCTACCTTATATACTCGGTCAACATGTTGGATACTTTAAAATCACGGAAAAAAGTGGGATAGTTAAAAATTTATACGGAAATGTCGAAACACAACGCAAGCGTAGCCGCGGGCAGACAGCTAGTTTTACATGTAAATAGACTGTGGCCTGGATTAGTACATGGACTGTTTTATTTCTAATTGGAAAATCTGAATCTAATCTACGCTAAACAAAGTTAACAGAAAGATGTATTCTAAAAAGGTAAAAAAAAGAGTACTTGAGTCAGACGCGGTGAGCTGTAACTCTAGAAGTAATACCTTTACGACTATGAAATAAATGTCATTTTTTAGCTTAATGTATAAGGTAGTTGACTTCTTTAGTCCATTTTATCACCACTCTTGTCGTTTTCCTATAAATGAAGTAAGGAAGAAAAAAGTGTGCCTGTTTTTAAAATTTCATATACGTTGATGGCTGTATATAGAAATATATTAATCTTAGCACTATAAAATGTAGTATCATTTTGTAGGTAATTTATCGACAACTATTTGGTTCTTGAAAAGTAAACTCATCAGTCCTACCGTTTTTGTAGAAAATGAAAAAAACCAAAATGAGGGAGGTAAAATGAGGGAAAAAGGGGGGGGTAATCATTTCTCAGCGTGTTTCCATATCGACATTGAAGCACATATCGTCGTTGCCAAAACAAGACCTCTTATGTGACGCCCTGGACGAAAATCACTTTTTTACACCATGTTGTAAAAAATCAAATTCTCCACCTTGTACAAAAACTCCCATGTCAATATCTTATATATTCGCAGAGGTACAGGCGACGATAAAAATCTCCCATGTGGCACTCGAAAATAATTGACAATCAAAATATCTCATGTGGTGCAACTGTGCACATGAGATATTTTAAATATCGCTAAAATGATATTTTGTGCTAATGATAAACACTTGCGAGGTTTTGACTTGCATAGGTACTTTGAATAGACCTTTAAGATGGATATAAGCTACCTTTTACTGCGGTTATACGTGGGGAACACTAAAAGTTTTGCACTTCTAGCTAATCGGAACTATTCAATGAATTTTGAATGTTATATTTTTGAAACGACTTGCAACCTTCATAGTAATAAAAAAAATTGGCGTGAAATCATGTTTTTTTATCACACATCAAATTTCAACGTAGGTACGCAATGAAAATGGCCGAAAAGCCGAAAATATTTTAGAGCATGAAGGAAAAAAAATTACGCGCCTAAAATAAAATAAAATTCTAAAATTTTTCTTCCTTCATGTTTTAGAGCGATGACTTTTTATGATTTTTAAAGTTCTCTCTCTCCGCAAGACTGCCGCTTGTCATCAAAATACTTTTGGGAGAGAAGCATCTTGTTTTAGCACCGTGAGGCGATGGTTTGCTGAATTTCAGTGAGGTCGGGTTTCTCTACATGACGAATTTCGTGAAGGGCAGCCTTCAACTGTCGTCAACGAAAATAATGTGGCTACTGTTAAGCGGCTAATTGAAGAAAACCCGCGGATTACCTATGAGACATTTTGAGGACTATTGGGGATTGGTGTGAGCCAAATTCATAAAAGTTTACACGAAGAATTAAAAGTTCGGAAACTTTGTTGTCGTTGGACCCCTTATGAACTGACAGCTGCAGAGCAGAAGCGGGCTCGCGTGGAATGGTGCTTACAGATGCTTCTGAAGTACGACCACGGATATTTTAATGCTGTTTATGACACTGTCACAGGAGAGGAAACGTGGATTTATTGTTTTAAATCCGAAAAAAAAAAACAGCCATCTTGTGTATAGGTGTTTGAAAATGAGAACAGGCCAACAAAAGTGAGGCAGGCGAGAAACGTTGGTATAAATTAGATGGCGTTTTTTTTCTCAGCTCGGGTTCCATCTGCACAATTCCACTTGAAGACCAAAAAAGGTGTTAATGCCGAGTGGTATTCTACCATTTATTTACCCAGGGTGTTAGAAAAAGTTTGCGAAAGACGACCAAAAAGCCGCGTTCTCCTACATAATGACAACGCTTCTTCACACACGGCCAACAAAACAAAGTCATTTTTAGCTTTCGAAAAAGTAGGTACAACTCGTCACCCATCCTGCACATAGCCCCGACCTAGGTTTCACTTTTACCAACTCCGAAGAGGCAGTGAGTGATAGCGTTCAATCAGCTCATAGAAAACATACCTTCAGATCTGTGGTCTTTCTGTTTTAAAAAATGGTTCGTCCGCATGAAATTTTTTTTTAAATGTATAGGAGAGTATTTTGAAAAGCAATAAACATAATACTTTGGTTATAACATAATGGTTTTTTTAAGTTACGTAAAACATTTAGTGTGACCTAGCTACGTAGACCGACTATCATCCATTTTATGATTCTCTTATTTTTGTGCCTGGAATTTAAAACTGATTTGTGACTGAACTTCTTCTTTACTGAACAATTTATTTTATATTTTGTATTTTTGAGAATGTCGACTTAAAATACGTGAGATTATAGAGGTTGATTTTATAGTAGTCTTTTATTTTTAGTTTCATAAAACCTCTTATGTTTCTAAAATTAGCAACTTAAACCTCTCATGTGCAGAAGTCGTGGAAAAAATTTAAAAAAAAGTGGATTAATGTCTCGGTATCGATACTGTAATAACTATAAAAAATGTCTGAAATATAGATACATATATAACAAAAATAAAATTGACATGCCTCCATACATTTTTTTTTCACGGAGAAGTTTTTTTCGATTTTCTCAAAAGTACCATCTGTGCACATACAAGGTCTTGTTTTGGCAACGACGAATATAAAAGCTACATGTATGCTAAGTTTCATGCTTTCTGCCAGATGGGACCGTAATTCAGGTTAACAAGCCGTACTAACAGTGATAAACAGCGAGATCAAAAATATCCTAGAATGAAAATGGGTTAGTGATGAGTTTTCCTCGGTAATCATCTCCTGTTATTACGCGTTTTTTCGATTTACCGTCGGTAATCATGCTACTAACGAGTTCTGTCGGACTTAACGAGAAAAATGTATAACGTGAGTGAACATCATGTTACATGTGTAGATATAGAATTGTTTTTACAATAAGTTCTTTTAAAAATTAGGTTCTTATTGGTGGTTTCCAACGGATTTCCCATGGTAGGCACCATTGTATGGTAGAGTAGAATTGCTGCTATGGTAAGAAGCCACTCAACACAATAATATAATGTATAATCCAAGGAAAAGAAGTGAAACGAAAAGCTAGGTATATCAACTAGATAATTTTTATTTGTTTAACGTTTTAAGTACCTTTATATAAGTATTGTATGTAGTTTATTTATGTTAGTGCCACAATCTGGCTTCAAAACTTGGTTGCCTGGAAGAAGGCCGCCTAACGGCTTCATGTTTTACGGTTTAAAATTGTAACAGTACCATTTATTTCTGGTGTCAATAAATAATATTTGTATTTGTATAGATACCCTTACCAACAAACTAAAGAAAATAAAATACTTGTTTACGTAAATTTTGATGAAAGTAAAAGTAACCCTAAGTAGTTATGCAGTCTTAAAGCCGTAGTTCGTAAGGTGTTGTACTAAAATGTATTAGCGTAAAAAGCTGTTATTGTTTAAGAGCCCAAGGTTAATGTGGAGCGAGGGCCTGGGCCACGGGCCGCCCTTGGCCCAGACGCCCTTGAACTCTCCCGGGCTACCAGCTCAGCCACGGCACACTAGGCTCCTTTGCGCTGGATAATCTATCTATCTATACTACATATAATAAAACCTGAAGAATCGGCGTCTCTGTACATTGATTTGTTTTTCAAAAAACTGATTGTGTCTATACTATAGGTACTCTGGGTAATAAAACTGAAGAATCGCTTGTATACATTGATTTGTTTTTAAAAAAAACTGATTGTAGGTGATAAAGGGAGTGAAACTTAGCACAAAAATACAAGTTTTGAAAAAAATGTCCGTTTCTCTGTCTGTTTGTACACGCAAATTTCTGGAACTACTGGACGGATTTTTATGACACTTTACAATAATATAGCTTCTTAGGCAGGGAGATGCTGACAGAAATTTTTAGGTCATTTGTTACAGTATGGCGGTTTTACAGGGGTCTTAGTATGTAATGACGAAAAGATTAATGATGGTGGTCATAGCCACAGAACATTTAAAATTTGATTGTAACCATGGGGCGGACGACTGTGTGACTGAAGCCAAGACGCAAAAAATAAATTTAAAAAATTGACGATTTGTACGAGTATGGCATTTGGATTTATGGAAAATATATGATGTAATGTGACCATTATTATATTTGCCATACTTCTAATAGAGGGAAAAAGGGGCAACACACTGTTACAAATCGTTCAAAATACGAACAAAATCTTACATTTAAAAACAAAATTATACTCATTCGCCGCCTCCCACAGGTATGGCATTATCACACTTCTATTTATCATCATTTAGGTCAGGAGCTGTTGAAAAAAAATTTGAAGGTGGTACAAATCGTAAGGCGAAATAAAAAAAATATGCAGATTTTCGGCGGTATGGCGACCATTTGGAACCGTCCGAAAAGTATGGCATGGTGATTTTCGTAAATGGCTGCACGACGATGATCAACTGTGCAAAAATTAGCCTGTAACAAATGGTTGAATTTTTAATTTTTTATTAACGCATTCGCGTCGGTATGGCGGCCTGTAAGCCGCACCGGAAAAGTATGGCATGACACTACCGTCTAGTTATTTTTTACGGGCTATCGGAAAATACTAAAATTTTTGTGTAACAAATCATCTGACTTCCGTAAATTATCCGACAAGTTCCCATAACGCCCACGTGATTGGGCCGCCAGTACCAGCGCTATGACCATCATTAATCTTTTCGTCATTACGTACTAAGACCCCTGTAAAACCGCCATACTGTAACAAATGACCTAAAAATTTCTGTCAGCATCTCCCGGCCTATCTGGCTGGATGGTTTTATTCATAAACTAGCTGATTGAACTGTGGCTTCCCTTGCATTGTCACTTATTTCCTCGGTCTGCAATTCATCCCTAGTATGAATTTAGGAAAATTCTTTTTTAGCCGCTGTCATAATATAATAACTAACGTTTAGTGGCTTGAGCTGTGTCTTGACAAAACATTTCAGTAACGGTTGTCTTTTAATTCATAAATACACATTTATTTGTACATCTTTACCTTATAATCCAATGCGTTGTTAAAATTCCTCGAACGCCGAACGTGTCGAATCAAATTTTCACAGGACTATTTATCTGAAGTTTACTCAAGAGTTTCCTTTGAGAAAGTGTTCAGCAAAATGCCTATTGGCATAATTAAATACATCAAAGAGTGACTTCGTTTAAAAGGATTGGAGCGTACGACACGGACGAGGGTCGGGGCTTCGGAGCTCCTCGATGTTTTGTTAAAGATGAGACCTTGTCACTTCTGCCTATTTAGGTTTTGGTTATTAATTCATTTTCTTTATAACATAGAATCACTACGATGGACAAAGAATTTCAAAAACTTTACATTAAAAAGTACTTGACAAAGAGTTTGCATATTATGACGTGACTAGTTACTAACCATTGGACCAGTCGCTTCCTCGTGAGAATTTAGGGTGAGTTTGTTACCACAGTTCTATATTTTAAAGTAGCTCCGCGTGAGTACGTACACACATACCTACTTTATATATTGTTATTGTTACTTTCTTCACTCGGTCCCACTTCTATTGTTTCGTACCCTTGTTCACTTTAAGGGCAAGTTCAAGGTCATACGAGTCTAGCACGAATTGGGGTAGTTTACAATCAGATAAAGACCTTGTGAACTTGATTTTGCTACTTACATTTGTAACGCTTTTTTCTGTATTTTAATATTTTCGTTTCGGTGCTAATTATTTTCTAAATTTACACAAATTGTTATGTAAATGCTACAAGCGTTGTTATGTAAATAGTGATGCCGTTGACGACTGTTCTGCTGAACACCTGAACGTGACCTGAACTGTGCCTCTGATGCAAAACGGGTAAATGCATGATCTATTGAAAGATCCATTGTTATGCCCCTTTATAGTAGTTAGGTGGTGCACTGCACACCTTCTAAACCTATAGCTACAAATGTGTTTTCTGTATTAAAATATGGTTGTTCACAAGAGAGTCAGTATTGGATTGGAATTAATATTACTTAATTTTTTTTACTGAAAATAGGTACCAATGTTATGAAAAACATGTTAACGTGGATACTAATGTAAAAGTAATACCTAGTTGATTTTATTACTCGGTATACTATACTATTATGTAGCTACCTACTTTTATTTTTCCAAGATTTATATTTCTTACTTATTTGCAGTAAAATTTTTGGAGGTACTTAATTAAATATTTATAATTAGTAAATTAGCCATAATTAACAATTACTGTTTGAATAATGTGCTACTAGAGAGAGAAACTAAAATAATTAAAGGTAAAGAGAATTTTAATCTTGAATTTTTAGCATGCCACATTAGTGTGTGTTTGTGTAAAATGTTGATAATTTGTTTGAAAAAAAAGCGATTGGAGGGCTCACGTCATCCATCTGAATTGAGTAAATCGTTTATCAATCATGATGACAGCTACAGTGTGCATGTACATTCTTAGAAGGAACCATCTATCAACACTCTAAGTATTTATTCCTCACTATGATTTATGAGTGCCTAGTAAAAACAGTTCTAAATCTAACCAGCCCCTCTAGCATGACCGTTCTCGCGTAGAAGACATAATTTTGTCGTGTATTCTGTTATCCTATTGGAGGATATTTCAATATGGCGGGTTCCTCATGGTATTTTGACAGGTCTTTAAGGGATATATAGTTGGTCGCAGGGGTCATGTTAGGGGGCAGAGCCATGAAATAACCAAAATGCGATTCAAAATATCATTAAAATATCTAAGCTTTAGTTTGTGCAGAAAGTTTTAAATTAATACAAAATTTAATCTCCCTAACGAAATCTAAAGTTAATAAAGCTTGTTTAAATATATTCTATTCAAGTGTTACTCTTATTATTCCTCAAGAGCAGTGAATTTCGTCCGACGACCGACGACCCCGTCTGGGCAGCGATATTAAGTCGCAGAATGTCACGGACTGAAACTTGAGATGTAACTGCTGTGCAGTCTGTGGAGGATCAACTTTGTAAAAGGTTCTTTTCGAAATGAACGCTGAAACTACGAGTAAGTTTTAAGTGCATCCATATAGAGCGCTTGTGGGTAGAATGTTTTATATGGATTAATACAGTAGCCAAAAGAAAATGGGAGAGTGTTTGTTATTGTTTGCCATTTGCTCCAGAATATAGACTTTTGAATAATTTCTGTATCGGTCGGATTTTGCTGCACGTATTGTGACAGTCTGTGTGCACGAGTCTTCTGTCCGACAGGACACTCTAATGCTATGTGTATGTAAGGCAAGGAATTGTTTGTATTACCAAACAGCTGACATTGGGGTTGTTAAATCTCATCAAGCTAATTTTTTTTAATCATCTTGTAACTGAAGATTTTTCTAGATCTGCATTTGAGAGATTATATGGCGGTTCACCAAATGCTAGTAAGTAAACTTTTATTGCTGATCTATTTGTGTCTAGTAACGTCATAGTTTGCTTGATGTATGTGAATCTGCCGTTGTGCGAGGGTTTCGGCAGATTTGGCTCTGAATCCTAGGCGTACTTAGATATTTTCCTGATAAATATGAAACGATGCTAATAAAATAAGGTCATCACACTAAGTTCTGTACTAATTAATACCAAGAACAACGCATAAATAAAACCTTCATTGAATAAAATTGTTTGTTACAATACATTCGGTGTCATGTGAGCATACTCGTGATAATGCATCAAGATTGTTGTTGGTAATGCGAGAACTATTGTGTAATGGGGGTACTCGCATCTATCAACAATAAACATGCAGCCACACAATGCATTCATGCATATTGTTGTGAGAAAGACCGAAGATTTAAGTGCGCTCGAGCATCGAACAGTAGCTTGACCTTGGCTAGTTGAGGACTTTATTCCTTTACCGGAGGGCTGTAGTGGAGTTTAAAATTAAGATTCAATCTTTGCGACTCACTGATTTCAGTAACACGATACAAATATATATACGGTAGGTATAGATAGGTATTCATATTTATGCCAATGATGTTCTGGTTCGGATTTTCAAAAAGTTTGTGGTTCTTTAGACGTACAAAAAAAGGTTTAACACTTGTTTCATTTGGAAGTCAAGCCGATATTTTGTAAGTAACTTTTGTGTAATTGTACAGTTTGTTGTTCGGTTAATTTCTTGGTACGAGTATACCTATCTATCCTAATACAGGAAATTGAGTAGTAAATTACGACGCCAGTTTCAGGATATTGTTGTAAGCAAGTGTATCCCAAACACGAGTATCACCTCTCACAGCAGTGTATGAATTTTAAAGTCCGTGATTGATTAGACCGTTGGTTCCCACCGCTGCTGATAATGCAAAAAATGGACGAACGAAATACAAAATACATGAAAAAGTTTAAAGTTCAATCCAGACATTGACTGCTTGAAATTTTGTAGAGAGCAAGTCTTCCTACAAGGACATCATTAATATTAAAGAAAATCAATCGAAACGGCTGGGAATTGCAGTAAGAGAGTACTCACTTTTCATAATGAAGATAAAAGAGATGTTTGTAGATATCTTTATATTAATCAGTCTACAATTACCCATGAACTTGGCTTCTTACCCAATGATAAAGCAAATCATGATAATCACCAAATCAGTTGGCACGTGTTCGTGAATATTACGCTGATCGCTAAATAAGCTGTATTAGTTCGGTAGAGTTAGTAAATGTACGAGTATATTAGATGGCAGTCAATCAAGTAATAATCGAATGGCTTAGATTATTGGTTTAAACCGCAAACCGATATTGTGTTGTGATATTTGACGATCATTGTCTTTGCGTATTTCTCGAGCCAATTACATCTATGGCGGTGGATCTTAGTACATAACATTAAGCAATGAATCTATTAGTGATTTCAAACCTAATAATACATGAGCTTTCGAGATCTAACAAAAACTACTTATTTTCATTATTGACTAGGAATTAGGATGTTTTAAAGAGTTACGTCAAAGTTGATTACATAGAGTTATTTATTTCACACTATAAAGTTTTTCTATAATGTTTACTGAACCACAGAATAAATAATAGTACTAGGTACTGAAACTTAAATTTGTTTCTAAACTACGACGATGAGATATCAGTTGAAAGAGCAATAGTCGGCTTGCTACGTTCGCAGCCCTAATAAGTTCTGGATTTGAATTTGCTTGACTTAATAAATTAGACACAATATGAAATTAGCTCTGTGCTTGCTATCATGGATTGAGAAGTATTCGTTTGCCTTTGTTGCTGGTCTTCTAATATTTGATACCCGATCGAATAGATTTCTAAAAATCTACTTTATTCCTATGCTTTATTCAGAATGTCACATTCAGAAATGGCGGCGGCGGAGCTTTGTATCAGATTCAAAATGTTTTGATGTTTCTATGACAAATAAAATGACAAAAGAGGAAATCTCGCTAAACATGTTCAAAGGTTCTATCAACAGCTCTACTGACTGATCAGACTTGTTCTCCGAGACTACAAGTATTGAGGTCTTAAGTGCGCTCAGTGCGAGCACTTAATCTTCCTGGTTTATATTTAGTTGACCCAAATTTTAGCTTGGAAATTGCCTATTAGGATACAGTAGTGGACGGGGTAAAAGGGTTTACGCGGAAAAGGTGTCCTTATTTTGATTGCACATAAACTTAAAAGTGTAGGATAGATAGTAGTAGAGTTTTTAATTAATATTTACTTATTTGGTAGAAAATTATTGCCTGTTGTAAAACATCAAATCAGGCATAATTTATCTTATCGGCGTAGATCGTGAAAAAAATTACAAGATTGTTTTGATAATAAAAGAAACTGCAGCGTTGACATTGAACTGTGTCAAAAAGAAGTAAGTGTTCAAAATAAGGAATAAAAAAAATTCGTAAAACATACCATTTAAAATTATCGCGTATCCTGAATAAATGGAGTAGGTAGGTACTTATATAAATAAAAGTTCACTTTGCAAATATTTCACTATCATTATGGAATGCTAAGAACTAAAATGTATAGTGATGATAACTGATAATATAGTCTGCCTTCTAAAAATATATTATCAGATTAGCGATTTCAAATTAAGTTATAAACTGCCTTAGTTATATTGACCTTTTCTGAATAAATACTTTTAGGTAACGTGACTATGCTTCTTTTTCAGGATTATGTTAACAATACCATAGTGTTCTAGCCCAACAGCTGTTTAATGTACGTATATCTATATAATGTTTAATAACTTTAAAAATTCGGCACCAGGTTTAAAAAAAACGTCTTTTTAACTGAACGTACTTACCAACATAATCCCTTCCCCCAGCCAGTGAAATTCACACACTGCTCAAATAAGAGTACCTACTTTGTGCTCTCCTTTAAATTATCCACAAATCAAAGCGAGGAAGTATTGCGGTTTTCCTATCGTGTTCAAAAATGTGATGTCCTCTCTTTCTCTCTCTCTCTCTTCAGCCCATCTCTACCCTTCGAGTGTACGTAGGCCTCCTTCAATCCTCCCCACTTTTCGCGGATCTGTGCGACTTCAGATCCACTTTTCTCCCGCTATCCTTCCTTTTGAGGTCGTCGTCCCAACGCATCTGGAATCTTCCTCGGGGACGCTTTTCACCCCATGGTCTCCATTCGAGCAATCATTTACTCCACGAATCGGTCTACGTGATGTACAATCTCCAAAAAAAATTCTGAATCATATCATACCGTCATTCGCAGTCCCCTTTACACCTTTTATCGCACGAGGCATCGCCACTTCCACTTACACAATTCCTGAGCCTCGCGCCATTCAGTGATAAATACGTAATTTAATGTCGTATTGACCGAGGACGCCTCAATAGATAATCTTTTATCTGGCTATTAAATAATGAGTCTGTCGACCACTCAGTTCGTACTTCGGAGACGCAGTAGCGACACGCTTGGACCGAAAGCGGCACGCAAGTCTGCTCGCTCCTATAATATAACATACTCCTATATATTTTTAAACTTTAGTTCCAAATCCTTAGTTTTTGTGAACGTTCCGACTAATTTGAAGTGTAAATCAGTGGTTTAAGTGTGAAAGTGGGGTGTAAGGTGTAATGATGAGATGACCCGGTGTGAAAATCTTCCTGGCAGTTGGCAAGCTGCTGATCGAAGTGAGAGTGCCAATATGACGCAGGTTTGTTTACGTTTTGTGCGAGACACCGGCCATTTCTTTTCTCGCTCATTTCGTTTTCAGCTTATTTTATTCTGACAGATGAATAATATTCAAAAATACGAACAAGTTACAGAATAGCGCTGACATTTTAATAAAAGTTGGTACCATAGAGTTGTAAAAAAATGTCCCAATGGAGTTCTTAACTTCTGTATTTAATAATTACTTAGTCTACTACATTGGTCGCTTAGATAATTACTTTTAAAACTCGTTCATTTTCTGCGACACGAGAACGCCTATATTCACACTTTATTTTTTTTTTACTTTTTTATACTTTACTCGTATAACAATAATTGATATTAAGAAATTTTAAATTTACTACTTAATTATTTCAAACTTCACCATTTTCAAAAACCCCCTTTTGACAATAACTAATGTTTCATTCAGAGCGAGAAACAAAGCCGAGTGGTTTCCACGTGTTCTGTTAGTCACGACTGTCACTACGTATCGCTCAAGAAGCTCGAGAAAGTACTTATCAAACGTCGCTATGTCGCATTTTGACTCGCACTTCTGTAGTAGCCCCACAGCACAGAATACCAAATAGTAGGTAGTCCCTACCCACAGCTCGTATATATAGTACGTATCAGGGTCTTGCGCTTTCCTGGAATAAGGTGAATAGGTTTTATTTTAGTGGACTACACTATTGATAGGTAATAGTCGTCAAGTCAAGGCTATTTGACTGGGGAAATTAGGTATGTGATTCTCTAGTACTTGAATTTATTGTAGTCTATCTACATAATAAAATCTGTACATAGAATAAATTTCAAAACACCGAGTCAGAGCATAATCCTATTCAAATTTTTTGTTTATCTGTTTATACGGGCTAATCTCCGAAACTGTTGGACCGATTTGACTGAAATGGTGGTACCTTCTTATGAACCATCTCATTAGCTGCCCATCTTGTCCTGTCACCTGCACGCGGTAGGACTTGATGAAGGCTACTGACGACGCTATTCGTGTGGCTGGTTTTTGGGCCGAAACTGTCTGAGTTTGCTGTCGACTCGAAAAGAAGAAGAACATCTTAAATAGTTTTTACCGCGGGAAAATATCTTATTCCTTCGGGAAACTACACGGAAAAGTAAAAAAACAACAGGGGTAGCCGCGGGCGGACAGCTAGTTGGAAAATAAATAGATAAATTAAAAAAAATAACTTACTCTGGTCATCGAACTTCGCTCGCAATAAACTGCTAAGGCTCCATGTGGTAATGTCATGAGGCGAAACATGCACATATCGTGTTTTGTTCAAGTGATTTCTAATGTTTACTTAGCTGTCACGTACTACTCGTATTATTAATATTATTATAGGTTTATTATACAGTCCTTGCTAAGCTTGATACATGCACTGGGTTTCACTAGCTATTGAAATTGTATATAGGAAGTATAGGAAAAATAAGTTATTTTTCGAATTTGGGTTAATATTTGATGTTCTGTCTGTGCGTCGTGGTCCTTATGAGTTCAGTTCCTTTTCTATACAGCTAATCTGTCTAACCAACGGAACTTTTTTCTATTAAAATGTATGAAGGTGGAACCTCTCCAGAGCCGTTTTCGCTACTGCGATTTGCAACCAGTTGTGAAACCGGTGAACTTTTCCAAAACGAAAACTTAGCATCCTGATGATTGACTTTCGCTACCAGGGTCTCATTCGCAACCTTCATTTTTTGTTTGTTGACCTTGAAATGTAATTCTGAGATTTAAACTTATGTTCTTGTTTAATTTCATACACAACATCACCTCAGCAGAAAGACGTCTTCTGCTGGATAGAAGCTTCCCCAAAGGTCTCCACAACAAGCAGTATTGCAACCCTGTGGTCTGAGCTCTGTAGCTTTACAGATCGTGAGTGCACCTTGTGTTTTTTCTGGCACACGGCCACCTTTCAAAACCTAGAATCTGCCATTTAAATAATCTGCCATTTCCAGAATCTGCCATTCACCGAAAAAAGGGCTACGGTCATCGGTGCATCATGTGCCCCGCCCATTTACCGAATTCTTCGGGCTATGTCAGTTACATTACACTACTTAACAATTAATTAAATAAACAGCAAATCGTAAATATTTTTTTTTAGAATTTTCTTTTTTCGCTCGTGGTTTCTTCAAACCCTCATTCCCCTGATCTCAATTGACTTACTCATATAATTCGGCGCCTTCCTCTCGCCATCCCGTAAGGAAATGAACAATCTTGCCGCTATTCGAATGCTGCTGTCCTTCGCCATTGCTATTATCTGTAAGGCTGTTTTTGTTTCGGATCGTGACCTTTTCATAATATATATTTTTTTAGGTGAATGAGAAAGTTTTCTTGATCTGTTTATGAAATGGTTAAAAGTTGATGACGATAGCCAGGAATTTCTGATGTTAGTGTAGCTTCTTTTGTCTAAATAATTTTTTTTTTTATTTATACCAGTTACAATCCATTGAAAAATATTTTTATCATAATGTAACGTGCCTATAATTTCGTGCATAATGCAATTATTACTCAATATGGAAACGGTTATAATGATGGGAAATTGGAAACATTTTGTATTATGATAATTTTCTTGTTTTTAGTAAAAAAATTGTGTCCAGTAAAGTGTCTTGGTCCAATTCAAGTACACTAAGGAATTCTTGCACAGATTCGAGTTAAAGAAGGTTACGTTAATTTCTCGTGTTTCTGCTTTTGTGAATAAAATATTATCCAATTTGAGAACCAAGTAACGACGTGAATACTTTTGGAGATGGAAGTCAACACGGGAGGGCAGATGTATTATGTACAGAAGCCAACACCTGCGGTTAAACATTCGCACTACTGGCTACAATCACACTTTTTATATGAAACGTTTAACGTACGAGCATTCTCATATAATTGATAAGGGAACGTGTCGGAATGTGCCATTCAGTTGGATGTATTACATCGCCGCGACATACGTCGGCTTATCTCCAGCCAATTACTTCTGGAACATTCTTACTCAGAGCTTGGAGTGTTGGATGGAGTCCATTCGACGAATTTCTTGCTCTCTTTTTTGCTTTTCTTTCGCTACTTTGGGCGTCTATCACGAAGCTACAAATGCTACAATAGTGTGTAATGCGATGTTCACTGCGTATCTAATACTAGCTTTCTCTAGCGGCACCGCCCGCGTTAAACAGTTTTGAGGAATGAGGCTAATTCCTGCGGTAAAAGTACTTAGGGTGAATATAGCTTTCTAATGGTGAAATAATTTTTGAAATCGGGTCAATACTTTTTAAGTTTATTCATTACAAACATACACACACACAAAAATACAAATCTTTCCTCTTTACAATATTAGGCCGGGACAATATGAGGGGAAAATGAGAGATCTCCGCTCCTCTCCGCTTTGGTGGAGTCCCGGCCTGATGATGGGATTGTGTAGCCATCGACGGAAACGTCTGGGTGAATATGATAAAAACTAGCTCTAGGGACTGTTATACCACTTCTGAACTAAAACTCTAACTCGAAGGAGTGGTGTTTGTTCCTATAATTCCTGCTTGGCAGGCGAGTTAGGTATATCTATGACAGAAGAGGGTTGGAGGATTTATTTTGGTCCTGTGGTAAGCCCAGCACGACAAAAACTAACTGTTAGTTGATAAAAATTTCACTTATTTGCCAACTTTCACAAAAAACCGGTAGATCTTGTTATCAGTGAAGTGACAATCATCTGGCGCGAGCGTCGAACTTGCAACCGCGCGATACGCTATCGGTTATCGGCCCGTGACCGCAGCTGCTCCAAATCTTGGCCTATTGTTGTGAATAATTAATTGCTGTTATCGCGAATTGAAAACAATCTAGAAGGAAACATGTGTAAAGTACATAATACATATAATCTATTTGATGAATTGATGACTATGTAGGTAGGTAGAGCGTAGCGTTGCGGTGAAGGATAAATGTTTTTTTTTGTAGCTGCCTCAAGACGTTATCTTAAACCCATGGGAAAAGTACTTTTTCAGTTTTACAAGAATTTTCCCGGAAACTTTTATAACTTCCTTTTTTGGACTATTTTAAAAGTTACGTCCCCAAGTCCCTTTAGGAACGATGCCCTGAATGACAAAAGCATTAAGGTATCTGCTTTATAACAAAAAACTTATTTAATTGTTCAAGTTGGTACTTAACTAATAATTTTATCTTACTCAAACAGTAGACTTACTAAAAGATAATTATACTAAATTTAGCGTTATTTATCTACGCTAATATTGACGTGATTAAATGTAGTCTACAAATGAAGTCTTGGACTAAGGACCGGGACTTTACTCATTCTAGTTAAGCATATTAGGAGAGCAGAAGATTTGTAGGTATATATCCGTATGAGAGATAATACACGTACAGTTCTAAAGCTTTAAATCATAAATACATGGTGCAAATACATCATAGCTCCTCTCCTATCAGCTGGATGAAGTTTATTTAGTCAGGCACGTTAAACTGATAGTTCTGAACTAGTTGAGACAAGTTCTACATCAGAGGCCTTTAAATGGTTTAGAACTTCAGAAACTCGCTACTAAGCCTATTAATGAAGTCGTCATTGGCTCCGGACCTAACCTAAGCCTAGATTATGTTTAGCAGTCCTCCTTGAAACTTGAAGGGAACAATAAAAGACGTTGGACATTTGACAGTGTAATTACCCAAAACATAACCCCACAGGTCATACAATATGCTAAAAGAAAAAAAAAACAGAAAATTAAGACTAAAAAAGACAAAAACTATAGAACATAATTATGGTTTTGTAATAAATATAGCCTACAGTACTAAATTATACGAGTGGAATACCTACATAACAAATATGCAAATACATAGATGGCCTCATTGATTGGTGGGGTAGGAGGGTGGACGAACAACATAATATACGAGTAGGTACAGTAAACATAATATACCTACATACATTAGCACTACCACGCACTACGGAATTCACCCCTACCGCTACGGAATACGGGCGCTCTCAAGGTCAACATGTCCAGCTGCATGTCCTGGCTACAGACTTTAAGGAGTATACTATAATTCTTAAGACTTCACTTTTTTTGAAATAGTGGAAGCCTCAATGTTCTTTATTCCATATTTGAGTGCACAAAATAAAAATAAATACTTATCTAGGAGATCTAGACCGAAAAAAAATTGATGTACGTTAAATGTTGCCAAGAAAATAAAACTAGTTGCTACAGAAACAACAGCACACTAAGGATCGTGCGTGGAATCCTGGCGCGCGGCCAAATCTGTTTGTCCCGAAATGGGCTTTATGTCCTCTCTTGCAAGCTCGTTTGTCGCATAGCCGTATTAATGGCCACTATATCAAGGAGCACTCTACTGTCCTTGATTAATTTCTGCGGCAAAAGTAAGGTTATATTCCATTTGTAGCACGTTTATAGAGAGTTTTGGTCTACTGAACTTTACCACCAACAAATAACATTTCTCTACTTGTCTCTCTTTGGAGGTGTTTTTATAGTCCCCACGCTTTCAGCCGGGTTGAAAATCGTAGTTGTTTTGTTGTTGGTGAACACTGCCGCTACCCATATATTAGGTTATAGTTATATCTTCATTTTAGTGAGATTCATAGGAAGGTTTAGATTTGAAAACAAATTGGTACTCTCTACATCTGAAGGGTAATTTGTGTTTAGCTCATGCCTTGTTGCTAGGCGGGTTGTTGAAGTTGACTCACTCAATGAGAATCTTGTCATTCATAAAGCAAAGAGCTCTTGAGAAATTTCACACCGTTGTTTGAAAAATTGCACGATGTTTGTACAGTATGTACCTATATTTGGTTCATGTGAAGTATTCATGAATATCGCTGTCTCGAATTCGTCATTAAATAGGTAATCCGATTTGGATCAAAGAAATTCAAGCGAAAAGTTTTTTTTTTATATTATAATACTTTGACATATATTCTAGTTAATTATTAAACAAGCCAAACATGTTAAAAGATGCACCTTTGAACAACTCTAGTTTACCATATAGTGGTAATAAATAAATCAACAAGTTAGCCAGGAGACAATCGAGTGACAAGCTGTGTCCTGCCTTATTGCTACAATTGAATAATACGGAACAATGATAGGCGCCGGCGCTGCTGGTCTCTGTGACCTAGGATTAAGATAAGAGGTGGTGTTAGATAGATTGAGCACATTAGGGCAGTATGGTTTAGAATTGGACTTGGACGAACATAGCTCAGGAGATGAACATCTGTGATTACCACGCAACCAGCCGCTTTATTTGCTAGCAATAATGGTACATAATTACAGATTGTTTATTTTTAAAACTCACATTTTTCCAGATTGACCATGTAAAATTTTTAAAAGTGTGAAATAAAAATAAAGGTGAAGATAAAACAACATTAAATATTTACAAAGTTATAAATAAATCAAACAAGCCAAGAAGTACTACTGCCTTGGGACAAGGCAATTTAATGTATTTGTAAGATTATTGAATAAATGATTAAAATAAAAAAATATGTACTTCTGAACTCTGAGAGCATTCGTGCAACATTCGAAAATTCATTTACAGAACAAAACATTATATCTTTTAAATGTGTCAACAGCTTAAAAACCGAATCTAAAAGTTTCAAATTCGTATTTTGTAGTTTATTCCAAAATATTCGCAGTTGCTGTCACCATAAAACTTACCATCTATATAGAAATGCCTGCCAAAATGTTCTGCACTTTCAAAACTTGGAAATATTGGAATGGCAAATAACCATCGTTCACCACTATTTTCGAGGGTATTTTCACCGGCCAAAATGTCTCCTGATTTGAATACCGACCACGACGCGCCAGACCAGGTGACGCTGGCAAACCGCCAGCAAACTTTACATCCACTTACCGGATTTATGATTCATACTGATGCGTCTACGAGTCTCAACTTACTGGAGTATCTCCATTTGCGACGCGACTTGCATAATTTACTTCAAAACCAATCGCGACAGTCTTGGGTGGAAAAGAAATGCTAGGATATCAAAGGCTAGGATTATTAATTGACAGTATGATTTCGATTTTATTTAGAAAATTCTTCAGACCACCAGCAGCGTCTAGGAGTTATCATGATGCCACGTCAATTACATATTTAGTCGTCGAAGGTTATAATAAACCAAAGTAAAAGATCGACGTCGAAAAGTGATTTGCGAAATCTTACTCCGAATAAAAACTTTTTGAATTTTGAATTTATGAAAGATCTTTGGGGATCCAGTTATATTCTTTGCATAAAGTGATCCCTAAAATTCCGCAGGAGTGATTATAAATTGAGACATATATTCTCAAACAATAATAATTCGAATACCCAGTATTTTTCCATGAGCAAAATTTGAGCTTGTGCGCAAGTGTATTGTTGGGATGCGACACTATTAATTTATTTATATAGATACCAAAATTCAATTCAGAAAAACAAAATATTACTAAGCTGCCAAACATTCGGATTATTTATAATAGTTGACGCAAGCACATTTTGGAAGACAGCCAGTCTTATACAGACTTACTCTAACATGTCCACAAAATTGCTGTATGGTCTCGAATTGTCCCATGCATTACTCTTAACATTTTGTTTTCATGCCAAATTCCTATTGGATTTGTAAATATATTCCTAATTTTAGTTTGTATTATTGTCTTCGAAATATCCCACACGAAGCTCCTTCAAAATGTTTTAAGCATAAGCATGGCTGCCGTCTTTAATTACCAATCAAAAACGCCAATTTTCTAAGAAATTACATTCGTCAAGGATTTCAGTAATTTTCTTTTCGTGTAGGTAATCCATTCATCGCGTGTCTTCGTACTTTATTGCAATTCTAATTTTCATCCCTTTACAGTACCTAACGTTGACAAACTTTTCATAATCTATCTACAATACTCCATAAGCTTCACTCACTGTATTATCTTATCTATGACTCAGACGACGATAAATAAGTCTTAGAGCTCATAAAGGATTACAGGCTTAACAATAACATAAGCAAGACATATTGTGTATTTGCAGATTGTTATTGCTAAGACAATGTAATTTAATGAGCAACGTCTGAAAACTTTATGCACAAATTACGATGAACCAAAATCGTGTTTATCGATTCGCGTCGGTCGCGAACGTTATGTAATTATTTCGACACAAATTGCCAAGGGTTTAAGGTTTTAGTCATGTCTGACCACAGGTTTGACCCATGTCATGATCAACATTATTCTTCATCAAAAGAAAGAAAAAATAAGTAGTCGATGTCATACATGATCTGAATCGCCTTAAACTTTTCTTAGCTCTGCCTACAATTAGTCGTTTGTCATAGCCATTAACAGTCTAAATTGTAAACATGATTCTTCTTATGGATGTGACCGAAACGACGACCTGGCGACCGTGTGTTATGAACGCATCAGCAGCTTGTGGGTTAAATAAGCTTGTGACTGTTAGATTGCTTGTACTTCCCCGTGTCAGAATATCAACTAATGGTTCTCGCTCTACTGGGCTCGCGGAAATATTTGCGCATTCTGAATTCCTCCAAGGCCTTTCGCAAGGTGAATATTATACATTTGATTTTGTTATTTTTTATTCAATTGATAAGCTGTCTGCATGTTATGTTATCCTAGTAGTATATCTCTACCAACGATATAACAGTTTCTATATAATTTGACGCTCAGTTAGATAAAGTAGTTTGTACTCGCTCACATATCGTAAAGAATATGTAAGTAGGTTCTTAATATTCATAAAAGTTTGTGAATAAGTAAGTATTATTGGCGAGCCATACGTATTTTTGTAAGTACACGTATTATTTGTCAGGATTGGAAAACCCACACCACACGTGCCTGCAAAGAGGTTTATTTTCCGGATAGTTATAATAATGTATCCTTTGTGTTTACCTGGTGTTTACTATAAATTAGTCCTTATTTACCTACTTGTAAATTCAGTACCATTTTCGATGAAAGCCCCGTTTTATTGTGAAAACAACCTCCATATTACATTGTAAATACTTAAACGTTATGGTCGGAAGTTGATTGTTTTGAGAGCAAAACTCGCAGGTTTGTAAATATCCATGACCTCTCGGCTATGGGTCTGTTTACAACCCTCGGGGGATGAATTGTTTGCAAAACGACTTCCACCCCCTCCACAAAATTAATTGAAGAGGTACAATCCAACACGTTTTAGTGGTTCTGTGCTGCGGTCAAAGTAAGTGAGGTGGTATTTGGTCAAGTTATCATTCTTTATTTTATTTCTATTTTGTATTTCAATCTAGTGGTAAGATGTGTTATGTACCTAACCATCTACCGCGAAATTCTGCCAGGCTTGCAGCAGATCGTGTCGTTCTCGCATCGGTCTGTTCAGCCACCAAAAGCGATGTATCTTGAACATTGCACCATAAATCGTCTGAAATAGGCGTACAAGGCCAATGATGCTTATCTATCTCGTGTCCGAAAATTCATAGGAAAATCGAGGTAATGCTTTACGAACATTACTTTAGTAAGTACCTACTAGGTATTTCACTAGTTACTACCTAGTGAAATAAACTAGACAATTAAATTTGGAAATAGTTGCGGTAGAGTTGCCAATTCTTGACAAAGTTAGATTTTCGGTGGTGATAAATTCCTGTTGCTTTTAGAATACTCATTACAATGCCAACATTTATTTGGGTATACTGGTGTACGCGTGTAAGGTAGCATCTTCATCACTCTACTTTTTTAGTTAGCTAGACACTACATTCCCCGTGAATTCCGGGCCTTCATTTATTTCAATACCTCTACGTCTATAACATAAACCGAATTACGCCTGTCTAGACTCCTGTTTCATTATATTAGATTACGCTTGAGCTGGCACTCCGCTGAATATTATATGAAGGGTGCGCCAGATGACCTGTTCACAAATAGGTCACTGCAGGATACGATGCAGCAAAATGCATGCATAATATACCTATTGTACACATATGTAGATATCTCTTGCGTTGTTTCTATGCTTAATTCCCTATTCTCTTAGTAACCCTAATTTGTCAGCTATAAAGGGAGTTGAAGAAAACTTTAAAAATGCGATGCGGAGAAAATATCATTGCAATTGGGGAAAATTATCGCCCACTTGTTCATTTGTAGAGAAGATGCTACTCATGTTACACATATAGATCGCACCTTATCTTTTTAATAACTGTTGACACTTTTATCATGGCGCTATGTAATTGGAAAAGCCTACAAACTTATTCAAACATCTTATATTTTCTACATAATAAAATGAATCTCCGAAATGTATTACCTTTATGATTCTGGGCCGCAAACCTTAGAGTATAAATAGAAAATTTTCTTATTCTCTAAGCCGCAAACATATAGTTCCATTTGTCATCGATTCGCAAAGAAGATTACTTTACGCTCTACCAAAACAGCGGCACCAAATTGAATAAATCTAGTTTATATGAACTTTTGCAACAAGAAAATATGAAATTCTCACGGGAAAAAGTAAAAAATTCTGGGTAGTCGTAGCGTAAATCCACTTCACGTAGGAACTTCAGGCTCTACATGACTAGAGCTCTGTTATAAACACCAGGGACGCGTTAAGCTACAAATTACAAAATATTACAAGAACAATTCAAAGCTGTGAATCGTAGTATAATACGTAGGCGATATGACAGAAATTGAATGGTTTACATTTGTAACTAAATTGACTACGCAATTAACAAATACTTGCAACTTGCAAATTATAGATTCGAATAATTACTACATACCAGCTCGTTTTTAAGAAAACAAGCTTCATTTCAGGTGCATTGTGTGTTTCCCCTGAAACAGTAGCGGCGGTCAAACTAGGCATTGTCTCCCGGGTGGAGCTCACCCAACAATGGACCATCGCGGCTGGTCGGACGTGAATGGAAAATGCGCTTTGTACTAAACTAACTGACTGGCTGTAGTTGGTAGAGCTTTTATTTTTTGTTGCTAGTAGGAAGAGTAGATAAGCGTTCACATTTACATTCTGTGTTTGAAAAACGAAATGCTTTAATGTAATTTATCGCTCTATAACTTGTGATACTTTGAAATTAATTAAACTTTGAAATTGTTCATTAATAATTTTATAGCTGTGAAAATTATTTTAAGCATTAGGTCCATTAACGATGTAGTTTTTTTTTGTTTAGTTTTTTTTATAGTTCTTTCGAGTACAATCCTTATTAAATCGTATGATTTGTCTTAAAAATATTCGTTAGTTTTGATTTTATACATAGTTTAGCTGTCGAAGTACCTACTCTAGACGTTTAAATGAGCTTACGCAAAGGCAAAACCTATAAAACTGATTTCATATTCAGATTTAGGTGTGTAGGTTTTCTCTCGCGTTATTTATATAACTGTAGCAAACAGAAAGTACGAGATAAACGTGAGAGATCCTAAAAATTGCTGTCGTAACCAGCATCTTTGAATTTTTGGAAAAGTACAGACAGCAGCGTCATAAGAGACTACCTACATTCAGATTTTTTATATGAAATAATGTCTTGCCTCAAACTGAAAAATTTATTAGGGTACCTAGAGTAGTATACGCCAACTTTACTCGGGTACAGTAGGCGGTCGAGTTAGCCGGTAGAGTACGGTAAAATACTGTCAGCTGCAGATGTATCTTAACTTAAACCCTTTTCTTAGTGCCAGGGTTTACGTTATGTTTGTAGATGTACTCAACTCTACTCGTTCGTATAATACGGGCGAAGCCGCCGCAGTACAGAAACATAATATGAAAAAAGAAACATCGTGAGGAGTTATTAAGGTCTGATGTGATGAAAAGATATTTCAAAATCAGAATACCTTTGCCACTGACCATACAAGTAACACGTGACAGGACATTCGTAGAGGCACATTTTAGCTATAAATACACGGTTCGACGCAGGCTCTTTGTGAAGCAATCAACACGAGGCGATTTAGCACTTGGCACTTCCGTTGCAGTGCCCATTGCCTCAGAGCTGGTAGTTGTGGTCGGAGTTGCTACTGTCAGGCGATGAGGCGACTGGTTGTTAGAAAAACAGGTCGAGATGTACGTCATTGTCAATGAAGATGCGTTTTGTGACTAGTGTTATCCATTATTGAAGCTTTTATCGGTATTTTTATATTAAATTGTTATCATCATAATCATATACCTATTGGAAGAAGATACTGAATTTAGAACACTTTATTTATAGTTACTTCGCATTATGCCTAGGAATTACAAAACCTATTTACGCCAACAAGCCAGTGCAATCGAAATGTTCTCTTAAAGTCGTATAATCAGGTTTGATCAGATATCTTGAAGACTTTCGACTTTGGCACTATGACTCAAAATATATTTCTCAAGTTACTAGTGCCGACATTAGAGGGCGTTACTTGTGAAACGCAGTTTAGTCGTAAAAGATTTAATGAGTTCTAACATGGACGTTTCCATTGTTGCAGCATGAAGTCACGGCGGTGGTGCGGAAGCCGCATGGAAGCCCGGCGGGCTGGTGATAGTGCGCTGCGTGTGGTGCGCGCGCAGTTTCGTCGCGCCCTGCCAGAATGGAGTGCGCGCTCGCGACGCCGCCGGACGGCGCGCACGGTGGGCCGGAGCAAGGAGGATCCAGCGAAACCCGCGAAACCGCTAAACCCGCGGATGCCGTAAGCGAAACGGACACTCCGCGGCCGGCGCCGCGCGCGCTACCACCTATCCCTGAAAGCGAGCCGCTTCTCCAAGACCCGATCGCGACCGCACTCGGCGACCCGTCGCGGAAGCAGAACGGCAGGCCGCCTCTACACGTCCAGTTTGACGCGCAGTCGCCGCCAGTAGCCATCTCCGTAGGGTCCAGCTCCAGTTCCAGTTCGAGCGATGACGAGGATGTATTGCTGGCGGAGGCCCGGCCCCCCGACGGTGGCTGGGGCTGGGTCGTCGTCTTCGCCTCGTTCATGGTCAACCTCATCGCGGACGGCATCACATTCAGTTTCGGAGTATTCTTCCCGCACTTCCTCGAGTACTTCGGCGAGGGAAAGGGCAAGACCGCGTGGATCGCCGGCATTTTCATGGCGATGCCGCTGCTATCCGGGCCCATTGCCAGCTTCCTCACCGACCGCTACGGGTGCCGCCGGATGACAGTCTTCGGATCCATCTTGGCAGCTTTAGGATTCGTCATCTCCGCTTTTGTAGACAACATGGAAACACTGTTTCTGACGTTCGGCATTATGGCCGGATTTGGTCTAAGTTTGTGTTATGTAGCAGCAGTTGTTATAGTAGCTTATTACTTCGAAAAGAAGCGCTCCCTGGCTACAGGTATATCTGTATGCGGGAGTGGTATTGGGACATTTATATTCGCGCCGCTAACTTACGTGTTGTTAGACGAGTATGGTTGGCGCGGCACGACATTAATATTGGCCGGACTCTTTCTCAACATGGCTATATGTGGGCTATTAATGAGAGACCTGCCGTGGACCGCTACGATGAACGAAGAAAGAGCAAAAGAGCGTAAACGGAAACGAGAGAGAAAGCGCAACAAGCGCTATGGATCGTCAGTAGACAGTTTCTCAGACAGCAAAAGCAGCGCTGTTGGCTCCACTAAAGTAACCGAAAACGTAGATATAGAAGCAGTGACGTCACCGATAGTGCCGCAATTCAGTTCCTTAGTAGACCTTCCCACCTTCATGACTGGTGGTGAAGGAGTTTCATTAGAAGTATTCGAATTGATGTCGAACAGAGGTCGAGCGTACGCGATACTTGCTCAGAACTACCCTGGAGTGATGTTGCCGTCGAGGAGCTTCAGTGACAGCGGCCGCTTGAACGAGCAGTCGCCTCCTCGCGCGATGATGTCTCCGAGCGTTTTATCACCCGGTGCAACTTCTCCTACCTCAGCGCCCCCTGCGAACGGCGCAGCGCCATCTATGAACGAGAAAGCGGCTTTATCACTTTGGCTGAAGAGGCAAGCGTCGACTGGCGTGGTGAAGAAGCCGCCGGCATTCCTCAAAGACTTGCGCGTTCACAGACACTCATTGACGTACCGTGGGGCAATGTTGAACATCAATAGATACAGACTGCGAGCGTCCTCCTGTCCGAACATCTTTAGGAATTCCATGACTACCATTGCAAGGGAAAAGGTGAGTCTCACATTTATGGTTTTTTTCTCCATTTGATTGCCCTGCTGGCAAAGGCCTCCCTCAACTCTTTCTATCTCTCTCTATCCTGAACATGTTTTTTTAAATTGACTTACGCTTGTGTCGCATAATAGACTTATCAAGCTTCTTCGGACTTGTATGAGTATGTTCTGAATTTATTATACTAATTGAATCCTAGTAGTCATTTAATTGAAGAGAGCTATATTTAATATCTGTTTAAGCAGGATAGTTCTGTTGTTCTAAATAAGTCTATCGAGAAAGTAAATACTATGGTAAATACAATCACCACTTAACCCTATAACAACAGTCTGTTTGCGCTATTACTATTATCGTAACACATTTCTCTTATCAACACTTAAACAAGACTTCAATATTTTGTTCTTCTTACCGAGTTAGCCGCTAGATGCTATTGTTCCTTAGTAGACCATGCTTGCCCAGTGGGGGGGCATCTTTTCATACAACCTTTGAATTTCTTCACAGGTGTGCTCGTACAAGTTTCCTCAAGAAGATTTCTTTCACCGTAAAAGCGTCAAATTCGAGCTTTGCTAGGATCGTTGCCTCGAAGATAACGGCCCTAGCCACTAAGTTACCAGTACTTTCATCGTACTTACTAACAGCGAATTTCCTCCAGAGTATAAGTCTCTGATTGAACTAATCTCTTCATCTTCCAGTTGCAATGGTACGCCGGCCTATGGGACTTCTGGGACCTCGTTCGGGACGTTCTAGACTTCTCACACTTCAAGAACCCAGCGTTCGTCTTCTTCGCGATCTCCAACTTCCTCCTGTACATGTGGTACGACGTGCCCTATGTGTACATCGCTGATAACGCCCAGAGCCTCAACTTCAGCGAGTCGCAGGCGTCGATGCTCATTTCTGTCATCGGGATCTTGAATATGTTTGGAGAGGTAAGTTGGTTTCTTTTTTTTTACCGAGGTCTGGAATAGGTATGGGTAGAGTACGGTTGTGTCTGCGGCTGACTGTGTTTTACCGTTAACTCCCAGTCAACTCTACTCTTCTTGTATTCCGGGCTTCAGTGTTATTTTAGTGTGCGTGTGTGCGCTTGAGACTTTAATCTATGTCATTTTTTTAAGGCAAAATGAGTGAGGGATTCTGCATATTGGTTTCTAGTCGTCAACGCAAAAGAAAAAGTAAAATTTATGAGAAATTTTCATAATCATTACAGTTATCAAATGCTATGAATAAAAAAATGGAATTGGTACCCTAGGCAAATTAATAACACTCTTTGAGATAGTTTGTTGTTATCTATCACGAGTGAGTTTAATAGATTGAGTTGTACATTACAATCAAAGTGTGATTTTATCAGTTTAAAACGAACTGGGATGTAATGTAATGACTATGATATACCGAGTCTTCGATTCCAATCCAGTATTTTTTATAAATTATGGTTCGCATTTTATAAGTCAGTCAACAGCTTGAGCTGTTTCAACTATTACAGCCCACTTTTGAACTAAGGTTTTTCTTTGGAGGTATTGCCATAATCCTTACGTTTGGCGGTTGTTATTGATTACACAGGTGAACGCTGCTCTTCATTCACTCAGGCCTCGTGGCGGGTTAAAACCTATCGGACGCCCAACGCGCCACGCAACGCTAAGTTATGCGCACGTTTTTTCGACAAAAACATTTTGAGTTGTTCTCCCGAATCGTCATCGCCTAATAACCTCCCTTGACAGTAAATCGCTGTCTAGGAGTTGTTGGAGTTGTGGATGTATCGGGCTCCAAAGCTCGACCAAAAAATACCTGCTACATGTCTTTTTATTGTGTCTGGCAACGATTGCTATTATTAACTTTCATTGAATGTCCGCAATTAGCAAGGGTTTTTATTTTTCACATTTTATCAACACCCTGTATAATTCAACTTGACCCGTTTCCACAAGCGCTAGTATTGCGATAACGCCCTGATAAGAGCATTGATTTAAGACGTGTTATCGCTTATGTAATCGCGACGACGCCCGCGCAGACTAACGTACGTACGTACGTACACGTGGCGTTATTGCATGCACGCTCTCCTAGTGTGTAATGTTATTGATTGTAGGTATTAGAATACATAACACAAGTACAAATATATTCTAAACATTCAATATTACAATAGATGCTGTTTCAAGTGGTTGCCCGAGGACAATGTCTTTAATTATAGCTTCGATTTAAATTTTGAATAAAAAAATATATTATTTATTCTGCATCAAGCATACAATTTTTTTTAAATAAACATAAAACAGGCGCCATTATTGCTTAAAAATGTAGATCTATAAATTCTATCAGTAATCGTAAAAGGTGCTTCAATATATTCAAATGCTTGGAGAGTAGTAAAATAAATTCCTAAACATTCTGTGATAGGTTACAATCTTAACAAGGCAATCCTTTTGCAAAGGAAACAGCTAAAAAGATAAAATCACTTATCATTACCGAAAGACATGCACTCCTGGACAAAGGCCTCCTCCTAAAGTTCTTCACAAGCGTGTCAGTAGATGTAGCAAGGTGGACCGGCTACCAGCCCCGTAACATGCAGTGCTATGACAAATGATTGTCGCGCGAGAAACCAGCCATATTGAAATATCCTCCAATAGGATAAGAGAATACGCACGACAAATTTATGTGTGTCACGCGTGGACCAGGCATGTTAGAGGGGCTGGTGAGGGTCGCGGGAAACCGCTGAAAGCGGGCAGCGCAGAACTGATTGCTGTAGAGATCTTCAGGGAAGGCCTTTGTCCAGCAGTGGACGGTCTACAGACTGAAATAAATTATGATAAGTTATTAAGTTAGAATCATATTTACTTAGTAAAGAAACAACGAATACTTAAAACAAAATTAGGAAAGCTAAAGCGTAGTAATGTTTACAAACAATTTCATGGTATCAGGTGTGGATAACAAGTAGGTATTTGTACTAACTACATACCTACTACCTACACTGTATGTTTTTAATCATTGTTTGTGTAAATCTACTAGATGGTTGCACTATTATGGAATGTTATTAATAATTTTCCTGTTTACATTTAATTTGAGACGTAGATGGCGGGAAACAGGCGACGTCGATTTTGTAGGAAAATTATGCTATGTATTACAATATGTATACTTTCTTGCTGAAGCATCATCAAATTTGATGCTAAACATTAGGAATCTACATAACAATGTTACAATTAGTTACAAATAATCCTAGTCAACATACGATACACTCCACGCGTAAAATGCTGTGGCGTTTGTTATACAAAAAATGATTAGAAATCCCTCGTAAGTACTTTGAATGATTTGATGTTTCCTTAAAATCTTCACTGACTCTGCAGTGGTTGTGGCAGTGGTGGGTAAAGGTTGCCTGGTAGAAATGGCTGGCCAATGGACCGCCTTTTGACTCTTCTGTTTAGTTTTTTCTGTATTATGTGTTGTTTTTCTGTATTTGATGTCTGTCAATAAAGTATATTGTATTGTGAGAAAACATAAGACGCAAGGTCAGCCAGAGGGTGTGCGCCACTTTAATCTGTCTTGTTAAGTTAGATTATTTTTTTCCTTACTTTTTAGTATTCTACCTTTATGACTTGGGAACACAAAACTTAATTTTTAAAGGACTCCAAAAAATATGGTTCTTATTTATATATACGTTTGTATGAAATATATTGATGGAAATCTCATCATTCCTGATTCGATCACGCAAGGAAACTCCTAGCATAGCCCTTTCCATCGCTCTTTGGGTGACTTTGAGCCTTCTTATGAGGCCCATTGTTATAAGCGACCACGTCGCCGTACGACGTACTACGTATACCTATGCCATCCGTCAAACCCGTGAACGTGGTGCTGCTTGGAGGGATTGGTCTACTCTAGTCGATTGCCGGTTGTTATATAATTTAGTTTTTCTACTTTGACTGGTTGCCTTCCTCTAATTGCATATTTCGTTTGCACTCTTTGTTATATTAATCGAATTGTATAAAATAATAAGTACCTATGTAAAAATATTTTTGAAAAGATGCAACGCCTGTGGAGTTTCTTCCGGAGAGTTCTTCTCTACAGAAGACAGCCAAATCGTGAACTCTCCTCGACGTCGAAAAGTGATTTGTAAAATCTTACTTCGAATAAACACATTTTGAACTTTGAACCTACGTCTTTATAGTGTTCAATACTCTTTGACCCGCGCATATCTCCGAAACTATAAGTTGTATAAGTTTGTATTTTTGCCCTCGTCCATTCTCATGAACCCGTTTATAAATTGCAGATAATCCTCGGCTGGGTGGGCGACTGGGAGTGTGTGAACGCGAGCCTGGTGTACGCGGTGTGCATGCTGTTCTGCGGGCTCGTCACTCTGCTGATGCCGCTGCTCACCGACTACTTGTGGCTGGCGTCGGCCTCAGGTCAGTCTCCTGGTCTTGGTCTATCGAGAGCGGTCTTGTTACCTTATCAGTAGAGACCGGATTATATGCATTTGCATATTCGCATATGCATTTGCATATTTTAGCCATTCTCAGCGCTAATAGCATATTTTACCTAAGATCTTGTTAGTTATGATGATGCATATTATGGTAGGTACATTTACAATATTTTTCTCTAAGCCTGCGTTTCGAAATGCGACCAATAAGTTATTTATTATTAATAGGATATAAAGTATAAGAGCTGTTGAATAATAATTGTGACTGTTTACTGCATTTCATAACGCAGTCAGTAGTCGCGCGCGTCTTTTGTTTTGACAGTTACGATAATAAAATGAAAGAAACAAGAGCGTCGCGCTCGCCTACTACAAAGTCGTTTCACCTATTGCGCACTATTGCGCATATAAATTGTTATTTGCTCATAGTTGACGGGTATCTACAGTTTAGTTTTTTATTTATTTGAGTGAAACTCTTCCTAAAATTGATAATTTAATTTCGCATATTCGGCCATTTGAAATATATAACTTGTAATTTGTTCGTTGTTTGTTCAGGAGCGTTCGGCGCGTTCATAGCGGCGAACTACTCGCTGACGAGCATCATCCTGGTGCAGCAGATCACGCTGGAGAAGTTCACCAACGCGTACGGGCTGCTGCTGCTGATACAGGGCGTGGCCAACCTGGTGGGGCCCCCGCTGGCCGGTCAGTCATATCACCCATCTATACTATAAGTTCACCAACGCGTACGGGCTGCTGCTCATACAGGGCGTGGCCAACCTGGTGGGGCCCCCGCTGGCCGGTCAGTCATATCACCCATCTATACTATAAGTTCACCAACGCGTACGGGCTGCTGCTCATACAGGGCGTGGCCAACCTGGTGGGGCCCCCGCTGGCCGGTCAGTCATATCACCCATCTATACTATAAGTTCACCAACGCGTACGGGCTGCTGCTGCTCATACAGGGCGTGGCCAACCTGGTGGGGCCCCCGCTGGCCGGTCAGTCATATCACCCATCTATACTATAAGTTCACCAACGCGTACGGGCTGCTGCTGCTGATACAGGGCGTGGCCAACCTGGTGGGGCCCCCGCTGGCCGGTCAGTCATATCACCCATCTATACTATAAGTTCACCAACGCGTACGGGCTGCTGCTGCTCATACAGGGCGTGGCCAACCTGGTGGGGCCCCCGCTGGCCGGTCAGTCATATCACCCATCTATACTATAAGTTCACCAACGCGTACGGGCTGCTGCTGCTGATACAGGGCGTGGCCAACCTGGTGGGGCCCCCGCTGGCCGGTCAGTCATATCACCCATCTATACTATAAGTTCACCAACGCGTACGGGCTGCTGCTGCTCATACAGGGCGTGGCCAACCTGGTGGGGCCCCCGCTGGCCGGTCAGTCATATCACCCATCTATACTATAAGTTCTAAAAATGGCGTCTAGGTGCTTTGAAGTGACAGGTGACAAGGTCAGCAATAGTGGCACAATGATAGTGTGTAAGTGAGAGAGCATAATCGGCGCCGCCATTTTAGATTCGTTTCTTTATTGGCGCGGCTTATCTATACTAATATTATAAAGAGGAAAGATTTGTATTTTTTGTGTGTGTGTGTGTGTGTGTGTGTGTTTGTAATGAATAAACTCAAAAACTACTGTGCCTATTTAAAAAAATATTTCACCGTTAGAAAGCTACATTCACTCTGAGTAACATAGGCTATATTCTATTTTAAAAAAAATTAGGGATCCTTACTAAACTTCAATAATGTAACTCAAAGTGTAAAAAAAATACGTAAAATATTCCTAATAATTGAAAATGCTCCGAAAGTACACAACCGATTTTAGTGAAACTTGGCACAAAGTTAGAATAGACCTTAGGAAAGAACATAGGCTATCTTTTACCGCAGGAAAATTCCTCATTCCCACGGGAAAAACTTAACACAGGCGAAGCCGCGGCGGGAAGCTAGTAAAGTCATACCGAATTAGATGCGTTATTCAAAACCATGTTCTTGGTTGGGTGTTTAAATTTTATTTAGTCTACTTTTTACAACAGAATAAATCCCGGGAAAAGTATGAAAGCCGCAAGGTTAATTTTTACACTTACATGCCGCCGCCTGTTACATTTACCGTTGTGATTTTTGATATTCTATTCTAATTTTTGATATTTTATGTTATGACAACACACTGGTCAACTTTTGTTTTCGGTTTCAGGTTGGATATACGACATGACGAGCTCCTACGACCTCTCTTTCTACCTGGCGGGGATATTCATCGCCGTGTCCGGTCTGATCCTAGTGATCCTGCCCACGTACCGCCGGATTGCCAACAGACACAACAAGAAGCCTGATGAAGAAGCTAACGGCGAGGTCAAACAAAACGGCAAGGTCAAACTCATACTGTAGCTCAGAAAATTCCATCTTACTGCCTTAGGGTGAGGATATAAAGAAACAGGTTTCCGGTACAGACAAACTGGTACGGGTCGGGGTGACGGTTATAAAGAAACAGGCGGTGGGGCATTCCACGGAAATATCTACTTTTCTAGGGCACGTGACGCATAATTTTTCCAAAAATCGTCATCTATCGTCATTTGAAGTCGCTACATATACAGCCGACCCCCGCTTAGTAGAAGCAACTAAGAAAAGGGGGTCGATTGTCCCTACTAATGACCGTACAATAGTGTCACGTACCCGACACCTCCGTGGACATACTCGGTACGGGATTCGGCGCTGATCGGTACGGATCGGTGCAGGTTACCCAACATAAAGAAACAAGTAAATTTGTCTTTATTGACCATCAAGTTCAAGGAAGCAACTCTTTATTGCTTACACATAATAGTATATTTCATTACAAGTGCGGAAAGGCTGTCATTGCAAAGAGTTCCGACAAATGTGTACCCGAGCCGAGGCGCAGCCGAAGGCGAGGGTAGACAGTCGGAACGAGTTGCAATGACGGTTCCGCACGTGTACTGAACGACTATTTTTAATACAGTTGCGAAAAAATGAAGCAATTTAATAAAATAATTTATTTATTTATTTATTTATTTAATTAGATATATCATCGACAGTTTCACATTTGCATTCTTATATTTAGGTTTTACATTAATGGTCAGTGTGAACTACCTTTACAGATATATGCAACGTTCAAAGAAAAAGTGACGTTAAAGTTCAATAAAACGTAGTTACATAAATTATTATTGTGCCTACATGGCAACAGAAGAAATACATAGTGAACTAACATGAGTATATATATATATATATATGCTTAATAAGTAACATGCAATGAAATAAGCAGCTCTCAACTAAACATACCAAACATAGTATACTTAAATATAAATACATTATAAATACCTTACCTACATTTACTGCTATCACAATGTCTATTATTAAATAATGAATTCTACTTCCAACTAGGCAACCAAGTTCTGATACTGGTTTTAAACTTACATAGATTTAGCTGGAATATGTCAACATTATGTGACATTTTATTATATGTATCCATTACGCGATTAAGTGGAGCTATTATTTTAGTTCTATATTGTTTTTTTATGAACGGCTCACGTAAAGCAAATCTCGGGATATTTCGAGGAACATGAAGGTTTACTTCGCTCAGCAGCTCAGGAGCATCAATGACACCATGTATGAGCTTGTGCAGAAAAACAACATCAGACGTCTTACGTCGATCTTCAAGAGATACCAATTTAAAATGATGCAGTCTTTCGTCATAACCGGCGCGATATGCACATTTAGTGTCTTTGAAAGCTAAAAACTTCGTGAACTTACGTTGCACACGCTCCAAGCGTGTTACATGTACCTGGTAACGAGGGTTCCATACGACCGAGGCATACTCCAGCACACTGCGAACCAATGCACTGTACAAACAGATCACTGCCTTTGTGTTTTTAAACTCCTTGCAAGTACGCTTCAGAAATCCAAGAAGCTTCCATGCCCTTGACAAAATGGTATCCATATGCTCAACAAATGTCAATTTACTATCAACAATTATGCCGATATCGCGAACACTCGAGACCTCTCCTAAATATTCCGTGCCAATAGTATATCGCGAGGGTACGACGTGTTTATTCTTTGTGAAATGAATAAACTGGCACTTCCCTGCATTCAATACCATATGATTTTTAGAGCACCACTCCTGAATTGAGTTTAAATCATCTTGTATAAAAAGAGAATCTTGTAAACTTTGTACAGGTCTGTAAAGTTTGAGATCGTCTGCAAACATTGAGCATTTACAATAGCGAATGTTGTCAATGATATCGTTGATAAAAAACAAGAATAGAATTGGTCCAAGATGAGATCCCTGTGGTACTCCAGAGGTGGCAATAAATGTATCAGAATGGAATCCCAGTGCAACGACCTTAAGCAACCGATTTTTCAAATAAGACTGAAACCAGAGTAACAGTCTGCCGTGAATACCAAACCGTTTTAGTTTAGAAATCAATATATTATGATCCACTTTGTCAAAGGCGCTGGAAAAGTGTATAGATTGCGTCAACCTGCACGCCCGCATCAATATAACCTGATATGTCATTTATATATTTCACCATATTAGAAGTAGTTGACCTATTTTTACGAAAACCATATTGGTCATCGTTTAAAAGGTTCTTAGAATATCCAGATAGCACCGGGCATACTAAACCCTCGAAGATTTTGGAAAAAATGTTAAGTATCGACACCGGTCGATAGTTTTTGACATCGTTTTTATTACCTTTCTTGTAAATGGGTACAACATGTGCTTCCTTCCAAACACTTGGAAATGTCGAAGTTTCTAATGATTTTTCAAATATAAGTTTCAAAGGATATGTTAAACATTTGGAAGTTTTTTTAATAAAAACAGGTGGTATACCGTCTGGTCCGGCACCTTTGTTAGAATCAAGATTTTTTATTACGCGTGATATCATTCGTTCGGTGATCTCAATATTACAAAGCGAAACTTGAGGATAAAAGTTATTGTCATTAGTTTCTGCAGCAGCGGTTTTATGATTGCCATATACTGTGGAAAAATGCTCGGCAAAGATATTACATATATCCCTACCTGCTAATGTGTCGTTTAACTTCATTTCGCTCGGTATTTCCGACGATCCACCGCGACGTTCCTTGACGAAGGACCAAAATTTCTTTGGATTCTCAATTATCGATTGTTCTACGTCTATTATATGATTACTATAGCATTTTCTCATTAAATTCTCTACACGTTTATTAGCAAGTTTGAGTTCAATTAAATCTCTGGGGTTATTATATTTTTTATATTTAAGCTTGATTTTATTTTTCTCGGATATAAGTTTCATTAGTGGTACAGTAAACCATACTGGATATTTCAGACTTCGTTGCCTAGTTTTGGGTACCAATGATTCAATTGCTGATCCCAGTATATCATAGAACCTTTGTGTCATAACATTGACGTCGTCCGATTCCAGCTCCCGTTCCCAATCTATTTTACTCAGAGTGTCATTGATTTTTGAATAATCAGCTTTTCTGAAGTTATGAGTAGCAATGGTTCTGCCTTTTAGCAGCGTATTTGTATTGGACTTCAATTCTATATCAAGCGCAGGATGGTGTTTATCTAGCTTAGACAAGGGACAGGAGCAGCAATGGACTTTCATATTAGTAGTGTTACTTATAATAAGATCAAGAGTTCTGTTTTTTTCATTTTTTAATAATAATAATAATAATAATAATTTTTATTTGCAAAAAGACAGTACAGTGCAGATCTTAAAGTGCTAGAAAAATTACAATTGTCTTTAGCTTACATGTAAGCATGCAAATTCATAATAATGATTTTTAAAGTTTACATTATGGATTACAATAAAATGTCAACTAGTTAGGTTAATAATATTAATACATCGGAAATTTATAATGTCTAGTAAAATTAAAATTAGTCAATAATAATAATGTCAACTAGGTTAATAATATTAATACAATAAAAAATTATTTAAATTCAAGATATTCCTTAATACTATAAAAACAGTGTTCCAAAAGCCATTTAGTCAAATTAGATTTAAGTGAGGTCTTAGTCAATGATTTAAAACTGTCAGGAAGCTTATTAAATATTAAAATACACATGTTGAAGATGTTCTTCTCATAAATAAATTTACGGCTTGAAGGCTGGTACAGCATATTTCTGTATTGTGATCTTGTTGGTCTTTGGCTCATTTACATGATTGAATTGCTGTAAGTGGTTCAATGATAAAAAATCAACAAGTGCATAACCTAAAACATTATCATAGTTCGATGGTATAAGATTATTAATCGCACTATTTGGTTCGAAGTTCCAGTCAATAAAGCCCAAATTCAGATCGCCGATAATCAGGGTTTCCATAGGGTTGGCTTCCATTACCCCACTAACGTTATTTAGGAAAGATTCCAATACTGGGAGTGTTACGGGTGGTGGTAGGTAGACCGTGCACAGTAAAATGTCCTTAACTTGGCCATCACTATTAATCTTGAGAGAAATCCATAGGTCTTCATTACTGCTTTCGAGGTGTCTTAATCTTTTAGACTGAATATTCCCTGAAACTGCAACCAAGGCGCCTCCTGCCTTCTTAGCAGAAAGATGAGATGACTGACGATCTCTGCGGTATATTGTATAGTTGTTTCCGAATAATTCATTATCATTCACCGAATCGTCAAGCCACGTTTCAGTTGCCAAAATTATATCATAATCGTTCCCTGTAACAGCCAATCGAATATTGTCTAACTTAGTTTTCATGCCACGAAAATTTTGGTAGTATAAACGGAATTTTAAAAAAATAGTTTATGGTCTAGATCTTATAAATTTTGTATATTTTATTGAATACGTTTCAAACAGTCATATGACTTTATTATAATTGCATTCGATTCATCATTTTTGCGAACTAGTATGCGACCGTTTCGTACCCATACATATTTATATTTCTTTTCTGCTGAGACTTTTCTTGTTTCAGCATGCAGGCCCTTAAAGAACGGAGAAAGATGTTCTGAGACATATACTGCAGACTTTTCATCACTGTAACCCAAGTGACCTGCATTCAATTTATTCTTAGTGTTATTCTTATTAAATTTGGATATTGATGCAAGTAGATTGTCGCGAATTGTTTTGCTAGGCAATTTCACGATTACGGTGCGAGGTCTTTTGTTCGAGTCGTCAAGTTTTCTCACTCTAGTGCAACTAAGAATATCGGCCTCTTTCAATGGGTATGATACCGCCTCTCCTAAAGTTTTTAATAATAATAATAATAAGCTTTATTTCGGACCAGTTACATCCATAATTTAAACACCAATACAATCAATAAAACACACACAGACAAACAATAAAATAAATTAAATTAAAATCAAAATTAAAATTAAAATCAAAATTAAAATTAAAATTAAAATTAAAATTAAAATTAAATTAAAATCAAAATTAAAATCAAAATCAAAATCAAAATTAAAATTAAAATTAGATCAATTAAAATAAAATAAAATAAAATTAAATAAATTAAAAATGTCATGCCAAAAAATTTACGCTAACAGTTTGACACCAGAACTGTGTAAAAGCGTCCATCGATGTAGCATAGGGGAGTCCCACCGTGCAGAAAACACCCTCAGGATGCAGTTGGGGCTAGCATTGAGGCGTTCCAGCATAGAGGCACATCGCTTTCGCATTATTGCGTCGAAACCGTCTATTCTTGCTTCCGCAAACATTCCTGAAGCGCTACAGAACCTCGGTAACCCCATCAACATCCTGAAAGCATTGTTGTACTGCACTCGAAGATCACTGTATGCCCGCTGCGTATATCCGACCCACAGGCTGCATGTATAAAAAGATTGGCAATATGCTTTGAAAAGCGTAGCCTTGACCTCCCTTGAACAGCAAGCGAACCTGCGAATCAGCATATTACAGCGGACAGCCAGCGACCTTCTCTCCCTCTCAATATCCGTCCCGTCCTTCAGATCATCGGTAACCCAGTGGCCCAAATATTTAAACTTATCCACTTTATTCAAAGGAGCTCCGCACAAGGAAACAGAAATGTCTGGATAGGTCTTGGTTCCTGCCTTAAAAGTCATTAGCTCACTTTTTTTGGTGTTATATTTGAGCCCCTGGGCCACCGCATACGATTCACATACTTTTATGAGCCTGCGCATGGCGCCGATCGATGGACTAAGCAGCACCATATCATCTGCATAACTGATGTTATTGATGCATGTTCCGTCTATGTGACACCCAATTTTGGTGCTGCTCAATTCATCGACCAACGCGTTCATATAGAGGTTAAACAGATTTGGAGATGACAAGCCCCCCTGCCTAACACCACACTCCAGCCTGTACTCCTCAGACACCGAATCACCCCATCTCACGCGGTTGGTTTGATGATCATACCAGTATTTAAATAGCAAGATAATCTCTCGAGGCAAGGTAGTCTCGCGCCTCATTTTATCCCAAAGGATATCGTAAGACACGAGATCAAACGCCTTGGAGAGATCCAAGAAACACGCGTGAACTGGGGTTTTTCTGGTGGTATAATAATTTACAGTCTGCTTGAGGCATAATACAGCGCTTTCGGTAGACAATCCAGGCCTAAATCCAAACTGTGCGTCATTAAGACTTAAGTGCTTACTTAAATGCTTATCAAGCAAGCGGTCCAGCACTTTAGAAATCACAGTCGCCAAAGATATTGGCCTATAGTTCGTCATATCAGAAGGGTCTCCCGTTTTATTCTTCACAATGGGCACTACTACAGTATGCATTAGTTCTTTCGGCAGGTAAGAATGTGCAAGACATAAAGTGAAGAACATTGCAAGGACCCTATTCAAATGAGCACCTGCGTATTTCAGATGCTCAATGCTGAGGCTGTCATGACCAGGAGACTTTCCCCGGGTCATACTGTTTATAACTGCAGCTACATCCTTGGCAGTAAACTTCACACTACGCTCCCCAGAATCAGCCTCAGCACTGGACATCCGAGACGCTGAGGACGACAAAGGCGACTTGACACGAAAGTGCTGCTTAAAAGCATTAGCTATCTGGCTAGGCTCGCTGGAACCATTAACACTCACCGGAAGGCCCGCACTTCGCTTTAGTTCATTAGTCTTATTCCAAAATTTAGAAAATTGCTTGTTAGAATGGTGCTGCGCTATGATATCCATTTTAATTTGATTTTGGTGCTCTTGACACCACCTAAGTTTGGATTTAAATATTTTTCGCGATTCACACATTTGATCGTAAATACTACCACAAGACGGTTTTCCATAAAATACCCACGTCCCAAAACAAAAACGAGCCCTACAGTGAGCGTCACGAACATGTTTATTCCACCCTATTATGTATTTACCTCTTTTAGGGTTTTTAACAATGTAAGTGCGTTCTGCCGCTTCCGTTAATATAGACACAATTTCACAATACATATTATCTAAAATAGCATGATGATTTAAATTATTACACATATTATCACAACATTCATTAAATTCCATATTAAAATCTATCTTACTTAATTTTATATTACATAGTTCAAAATATTCATTTATCTGCGACAAATCCCTGTCACCCCATTTTACTTTATTAGTTGTAAAAGAGTCAAATGTAATCTTTGGTGGCACGGTTTGCAAATTACATTCTAGTAAAATAGGGTGATGATCCGACCAGTAAGTACCGTAAAGTACTGCTGCACCTACGACTGACTGCTTAGCAGCGCTAGTAACGACAGAGTGGTCAAGCCAGCGGCGGCATCCGTGTGCGTCACTTACGAACGTGTAGGTATCACTCGGCAGCAGGTCCATGTCCACACACGACCAAGTTTGTTCTGCGCAAAAATTTAAAAGTTCGACGGAAAACATCTCTCCGGGATGTGCGTTAAAATCTCCGAGAACATAAACTGACTCCACATTGTTGCTCTCCACTATCGCATTGATTTCAGACAAGCACTCCGTAAACTCAACTATATTCTCGACCGAGTCAGTTGGCATGTACACTGTCACAAACAATAGCGAACGACCGCACAACTCGACCCTGACCGCAGCGATCCGATCACTTTTACACACTATCACTGACACTGAAGGAAAAACTGACTTCTTCCATAATATAGCGACACCGCCATATGGTCTTCCTCGTAGTATACCCACAGACGTGTCGACGGCCGACTTCCCCGTAAATGCGAAGTCGTCACTAATGCTTGCAAGAAACGGAAGGTCATGGGGCAAGAGCCATGTCTCTTGCAGCGCGACTATATCTGCTACTTCACATAGTCGCCTCACACACTCCACCGACCTCTTCACACTCTTACAGTTAAAACTTATGAATTTAATTAAGCTATCCATTAGTTAATTTGTGTAGTACTCGCTCTTGTTTCCTTGCGGCCAAACATCACAAAACGCCGATAGGCAATCCCCTTGGGCCAAAAGTCATCCTTCATAAATACATTTAACTTATGTTTCGGTACAAATATTTTGTACGCATCATATTCTTTCGATTTCTTCATGTTATTTTTCTCCACTGTTACTGTGATATCAGTTTTACATTGAATATAACTTTTTATGTCACATACGGTCACGTCCTTCGACACGTTATAAATGTATAGCGGAATTTTTACATCTGCCGCCTTAAAATTATTTTGCGGATCAACACCAGAGCCTCTTTTTCCTACAAAACGGTTTCTCAGCTTCCTTCTTTGTACCTGAGTCCATTCTTCGTTAGGTTGTGTTGCCTTCCAAGTGCCCCTCGCAGTAGTTTGCGCAAACGTTAGCGCGTCGTCGCTCGGGGCGACCGTGTGTCTCGCGCCGGCGGCGGTCGCCGGTACGGGCAGCTGATCGGCGTGAGTCACCGGCTCGGCAGGCGGGTCGTGTTTATGCACCTCAGCTGAGTTGTTGTTAGCTAACGGTTTTCGCGTAGTTTTCGGCATACCCTCCACCTGATATAAATTTTTCGAAATGTTCTGCTTATTTTGACCACATTCTAGGAGTGATGAGGATTTTTCTTCGGTGAGACTAGCGTTATCCAGAGGAGAAGTGCAAGACCGAATAACACCATCGTCAGGAGGGGTTTCCTGGATCAGTTGTTTGTTTTGTTCTAACAAAATCGATGAATGTTGAGATAATGACGACGACTCAACGTTAATGTCGTGCAAAAGTGCAACTGGCCCACTATTTAGTCCGTAACTATCCATGTCATACACTGCATGTCCACCCCGCCTGGTAGTAACATAGTCGAAGTTGTTGACAATAGATGCTTTTTTCAAAGACTGCAGCTCGCACCGAATTTCTTCAAGATCTTCAGTCTTTGCGTATTCACGCTTGATTTCGCGAATCTCGTTCTGTATTACTAGAAGATCTTTCAAAAGCCTTGTCACGTCAACATGATCAAATAGAACTGGCGGTAGCTTCTCAAGGTCTCTAGCCACGAAAACAGGAACATGCTCAGGGTCACATGACTTCAGTAGGCAGACGATATCTTCAATGTTACGAAGTATTTTTCCGTCTCTTTTTCGAATTTTCTTTGCTTTCACTTTCGGCACTGAATCAAATAGCAAATTTTTTGCCCTTACGATGTCATCTTCCGTAAAAGCACTCGAACAGATGCGGCATAGGCTCTCCTCGTCCATGACATCTATTTTATTGCATATGAATGCAAGTACTTCATTTATCACAATGTTACACTGCGTACATTTCACTACGTTCGAGGACATTTTGACCTCCGCGCTTGTCACGTGCGTACCCGATGATGCGCGGGCGCAGACTGTAATGTTTACTAAGTTTTCAGTTTTTTTTTTCTGGAATCCCATTTATTTCGATATTGTTCTCCCTAGAGTATTGTTCAATCAATTGTAGTCTAGAAGATAAATCGGAAACAGTTTTTGTCAGTTTGTCATTATCTTTCTTTAATGCCTTTATGGTGTCCTCCGTTAATTTTTGCTTAATTTTCATTTGGTCGTACTCTGTACTTAGAAATTCAATAGAAATATAATAAAAACATAATAAAAAAAAAATGATATGACGCCAACCGTAGAATATAAGCAGAGATTTTTTTTCTTCACCCATTCTGGTAGACAAAGGGAACTATGCCCATACAGCCAAGTCTTCAAATTTTTTTATTGATATGAAATGAAAATGAAATTTAATAAGATGAATTAAAATGAAACCTAACCTAACTCATTCAATCAAATCATTAAATCTGATATTTACCAGATTTTACCAATTAGTAGCTTCTTTTTAGAAATATAGGTATTTGCATGAATCATAAAAACTTCTATGATTTTTTTTAGTAAAACCTTCATGGTTGGTTTTTCTTTTTATTAGACATTATTTTGACAGTTGGGAAAGAAAACGCACGAGTGCGGGAAAGGTAAAGAAAAAGCACGCGTGTGTAATAGCCCACTTCCCGAACGCTATACGACCCTGCAATACGCCACTTTATGAGCAACTGTATTAAAAAAAGTTTTTCACAAATAACTTAGAAATAAAACGTGCGCAAAGGCGGTCTGCCCGAGCTCAAGCCCGTATGAGCCGGTTCAGGTCACTCCAGGTAGTCTGCACTGATAAGTCCCAACCTGATTCTCTACGTGTGAGCGCATATATTAACATTGGTATAGTTTACCTGCACGCATCGGTACCTACCCGTACCGGTTTGTACCGGGAATCTGTTTCTTTATATCCTGATATTTAGTCTCCAAGAATTACACCGATTGTTAGAAAGAGACAATCAGTTGATTTCAGCTTCGTAAAGCGTCATCTATTTTACAACAGAAACGATCATCGCTTTCCTGATGCGATCTTTTAGCTATATCTTAATGACTTATTGTACCCTGGTACTTGCTTGTAACGAATCGCTCTGCTCGGATGTAGAATCAACGCGCATGCGTGAGAATATTTTCGAATTTTAATTCGACGAGTTTATGAGAGTGTTCAGTTTATGAAACTGAACAACTTTTTCCTACTAACCTAGTCTAGCAGGTGAAAAGCGGTCGCATACAAAATTTGATGGGATTGGCTTCAAGTCTTTTTATCTGTAGACGAGTTGTTGAAAATAGTGGTTCAGTTTTGTACTGTTGTTAGTAGATTTTTCGATAGACCATTGCCTGCGAATATAATAAGTATTATTTGCAGGCAAACGAAATTGAAGCGCAATTTCAAATCCTATTATTGTCGGTCTGAAGTTGCAAAAACAACTTGTTAGTTACAATCGAAACCCTTGTTGAGAATTTACCTCGTCCTTAAACTATTGTAGATTTAATTTCAATGTTATTATAGTGTGATATTATAGTGGTTGCAATAAAATTACTAGATTATTAAATAAATAAGACATTATTAAATAATAATACATCGTTCACTATTCAGTGTCATTCATCCATCATCATCATCAGCAAAACTGTATTATCTCACTACAATAATTTATTTTTGAATGAATAGGTAATGTTTGAAAATTAAAAAGAAAAGAAAAATAATGTTAAAAGCTATATTTAAAGAGGCTAGTGAGTGCTCGCTCACTTAGGAACGTTGAAAATATTTCTAAGAAATAAGTATAAATTGTAAAATAGCACTGCCACGACTCAACCTTATGGAAAAGAGCTGTACATATGTATGCTATACAATTTATTGACAAATCATTTAGCACAATAAATACAATTATTGTAACTTTTCTTGACGATTTTACTCTATTTCTTTGTAAGTCATTAATTGTCTTGCACGTTATTGTTCTGACATAGCTTGTAAGTAGTTTTTTGATAATTCTCAGCACTGTTTTTGAAGTCAAACTTAAACATTAATGGCTAGACTTTTAATAAAAAATATGTATTTCCATTGCAGCTAATAATATGGCTCTTTTGCATAAAAAAATATTAAAATTGCAGATAATTGCACTAAATTCTAATAGCTACAATTAAATTTTGACTAGGTTGTGAACTCGGAATTAACCAACTTAGAACTGGTCCGGGGTTCTGTAATGATAACATTTCCTAGGAGTAAATATTAGAGAACACTCACCAAAGACTGCCTCACGTTTCGGAATCAGTGAATAAGATCTTCCCATAGAGTATAGAGTATAGAGTAGCGTATCGTAGAGGCTGCAGCGCGCTCGCCTTTGCCTCTCGACAGATATATTTTTTAAACCAACGAGTTCAGGCAAAGGCAGCGCGCATACAGCCAAGTTCAATTTTCCTGTAGAATATTTAATAATTATATCGATAAATATGTATATAATCGAATGATTATTAGTTTTAAGTAAAACATTGTTAAAATTATTCAATTACGTACCAAAAAGGAGAAGCTTTGTTTGAATTTACGTAGTTTAGGTGTAGAACTAGTTTTTGGCGCCAACTAGGTAGCTCCTTGTTCCAAACTCGATATAGTGTCTTATTATAATCTATATTGTCATTCTAACATTCAAACTCATTGTAATTCAACTTTATAATCTGTGATTTTAGTTTAAAAATAAATAACAATAAAGCGTGATTTTCATACAACTCTGCCATTTTATCTTTTAATGACTAAGTAGAGTAAAATATTAAATAATAAATTGAAGAAATCGTCGCAGATTATAAGGTGTTTATAGACGAAAACTAAAAAAAAAAATTGTAGGAAAAATACTAACATGACAAGACATTTCAATTAATATAAACAAATAGTTACTTGTGATATTTAGTTAATTAATTTTCAATAATGTTCATTTTGGATAGCCCATCAATGAGGGATTATCATTTTAGTTCCACACGCAGCAACAGATGGCGTTAGGTGAAACTTAAAAGTATTATTTTGTGAAAGACAATATTTACTAGAATCTCTTAATCCAAAATATAAAATTCATCACGTACCTACGTATTAATACTATAATAATACCTGCTACCAGTTTACAGATTCAATTGTTCAATTATTATTTTTGATGTGAAACATCTAGCCACGCTATATTTACTAAAGAAAACTATTCTCTAATTACCACTAATAAAGTGTATATTATTATGATACATTTTGTACTACGCCATCTAGCAGTTACCTGTAAAACCACTTGCTTGAAGCAATCGTAAACAAATTTTATTTTCGATGTTTCACGCGTCCCGTGACGGTTTACCATTATTACACTAGTACCCTGATCTGTAAGTATTTATGCCATGGAACTTTTTTTATTTCCAAGAGTAGCTATCCTATTCTCTGAATGTATTTGGTAAAATAAATTATTTTTCACTCGACAACTTGGTGGGCTATTTGTAAGATGAACTTATTTAAGTGATGTTACTGTTAGCGTCTTGCCAAATACAGTTTTTTTTGTTCTTGAATGACGTAATATTTTTCGTTCAGTCCTTTGTTGGTTGCGTAACAGTTTTCGAATTATTATGTTTGTGGATAGAATCATTTGGTTGGCATGTCTTTTTGTTACATAGATTAATTTTCAGACTTGATATTGGTTGTTTTATTATCAAACATGTGACTCGTCATTGTGTTGGCTTATTTAATAGCGTAGCAAGTGATTGTATGAAACGGGTATACAGATGTATTATGACAGCGTGCGCGCGCGCGGCTTTAGTAAAATTCTTTTTTTGAATTTATTTCATTTGTTTTATTTCTTTCTTTTTCCCTCATTTATACAGCAAAATACTTTGGATCTTTTTTTTCGTTTGAATTTCAATATGTTTAATATTTAGGTATAATGTTTGATATTTTAGTGTAGAAATCGACGCTTCAGTGTATTTATAGTGATACAATTAACTTACATAATTACAACGTTTATTTTATCAAGTGAAGGTACAAAGTTTATGTATTACTAGTTATTGGTAGTTATTAGTTATTTGAATGTGAGTTAAGTTTGATTTGACAAACCCACTCATGATCTTGCAAGAATTTAGTTTTAAAAAGTTGAATTAAACCTGTCAGGTTAATTTTATCAATATTTGTAATCGTAATTTTCGTAAATAAAAAAATATTTAACTAAAAGCAATAACATGTTTACAAAATAATAGTGATATTAGATTATATTAATCATCATTACTAATCATAATAATATGCGGTTTTGTACAAGGATTAAGAAGTTCATATTTAAATGTATCCTTCTTTAACGTATCTAAACGCCGGTCAAGGAATATAAACAAAACTAACTCTTCACCCATACAAGAAGTACCTAGCTTAGCTAAGGTCTACCCTCACTGAAGCAAAACATAATAAGTACCTGCGAAAGCACCTGAAAGTTTAAAACTAATAATGTTAGTAGCTAACTGAAACAAATCGTTTTTAATTGACCTTTAAATATAGATTCTCCTTTCATGATAGAAACACAATTTATCTCAGAGATTTCCAAAAGCCAAAAGGGATCGTTCGATACATTCAGGCTGAGGCCCTTACATACGAGTCCGACATAGATTTTTAACGTCTATTTACATTAAGGTCTGCTTGCTTGTACACGGTACAAATAGCTTACGCATGTTGAATCAATTGACTTCGTTTGAAAGCACTAAAATTGTAAAATATGTCATGGCATATTCCTTTTAATGTATGGATTTGATTAGATGCGGCTAGTATACCTATGTACTACGCGTGTCTAAACGAAGTCTTTGACTCAACATGCGCAAGCTACTTGCACCGTGTAGAAGCACCCTGTAGGTCAAAGAACTTCTTGATGAAGATGACCTTTTGACTGAGTGTGGGTTTTAGTTGGTTGTCAAGAGGAATAAGTATACTGCCACTAATTTATTTATTTATCTGCACGAAAATAATAAATCACCTAAACAACTAATTAATAAACCGGTACCTACATGAAGATTTGATTAGTTCATCGGTTTGGGTTCAAAAATGTGTTGACGAGATTGGTAAAATAATAAAACTGAATACCAATAAATAGGAAGGATTTCGCTAGTTACTCGCTAATGACTTGTTTGGTAAAATATATAAACCGACCGATACACCGAGGAAAATAATTCTAAATAGTGCCTAGTTAAACTCCAAAGCATACATTAAAAATGTGATATAAAAATATAAATTATAATTACAACTAATCATCGTGTTAAATCTAGAGACTAAGATTATATTTGTATAAAAATTCACTATAAAATATTTAATTTTATTAATATTTAAAATATTAAGTAGGTACATTGTATTCCGGGTTTTGATGTCATAAACACATGTATTAACTTACATATTTTCGAATTCATGTAATACATTCATAAATAAATTAATTACAAGATTTGACCTACCTTAAAACATATTTTCTACATCTCTGAGCATTATAAATTTTTCTCGGAACTTGTGGTTAGCTAATACGAGTATGTTTTGTATAGATACTCTGTGATAATTTATTTTTAGCTAGAAACTTGTCGCACTTTATTATAAATCTTTTTCATAACTATCACATAACTTTGTAATATAGAGCCCGTGGCGCCGAACGGAGTAGGGTTCTGGTACAGTAGCAAGCAATGAAATGTGGTGTGACGAACATGTCTTTACAAACTGAAGAGCATAAGGTCAGGCCAGTAGTGTGACACTAATCTGGCATCTTTCACAGTCTCATTTATTACAACTGGTGCGTGCATCGAATCCATAGAAGCGAAAGACGCGACCTCGTCGCGATATTCGAGTTTACATGCTTTCTGAAAGTGAATGTAAAAGTGCTGGCTGAAAGACATATTTCGGCCGCTTTCTATGTGTTATTATTTTTTCGTTTCCGAGTAAAGCTATTATTTTCTTCAGTACTATTGACGCGAGCGACTGACGACGACGATCTTTCGATCGCGATGGTGGCACGATATTTGATAAAATACCTAAATGCTAATGTATTGTAAAAAAAGTTACATATAGTCAAATAGGTATGGCTCATCTTCCTAGAACATGTCAGGTAAATAAGAGTTCCAACCTCAGATCACAACGCAGAACTTTTAGCCATCCTTGCTAGGACTGCAAAATACAAGAAAAAGTCAGAATTTTAAGAATTTTTTTTTTTACTTAATTTGGATACATAAATTAGGCAATCATGTGTGTGCGCTTAAGGCTGTTATTCGTGAAAGTTAAATTGAATTGTAAAGTGTGAATTCGGCTGCAACGAGAGAAAAAAGAGCGATAGAATGCAAATGTTTACTTATTTTAATATTGAACTATCGAGTAGTTTGAAGAAATACCTCATTACTATTATACCTGTAGCTTTAGAGGCGAAACCGTTGTTCGGCCGATAAGGAATTTAAAGTTGTGTAAAATAAAGACCATTTTAGCTTGACATTGTGTTTGATTTTAAATAATACAACCCCAAAATGAATTACCACCATTTTTTTTCTACAACTGAATGTGCTTTTAATTGGCAAGAAAACGCTCTTCATCTGATTATGTTAGGTAGAGATACAAACAGTTTAAATATTAATATGGGTCGTAGTTAAAAATCCTTATTGCCTAAACAGCAAAACCTCAATACAATAGAATACAAAAATATTGTGAATCCCGTTATCTTCTTTTGCTGGAACATACGATTTTCTCGGCCATCTATCTACATAATGGAAATCTATGATTTATTACTGCTACGAAGCACGCGTAGCTGTTACTACGCCGTAGCCCGTAGACTTGCTACGGCATTGCTACATTACATAATGTTCTGCGTACAACGATGAATATTTTAAATTAGCAAATTTGCAAGTAAAATAGGACTTATCACCTTATATACATAAAAATAGGTAAATAAGTATTTAGTAGTTATTTCGGATTTGTCTGAATGTATGGACAAGGGTCTCCAGGTGGATGCGGTGTACACGGACTTCAGCAGTGCTTTCGACAGGGTTAGCCATTCGATACTTCTATCAAAGTTAAATGAAATTGGTGTTCACGGGAGCTTACTGGATTGGTTCGGGTCGTATTTAAGCGGAAGGCCACTTGTGGTATCGGTGAATGGGTACTTTTCTAATCCATATACGGCTGTATCGGGTGTACCGCAAGGATCGCATTTGGGGCCTTTACTATTTTTAGTTTTTATAAATGACATTACTAGTCACATTCGTAATTGCAGCTATTCTCTTTTTGCTGATGACCTGAAAATCTATCGAGTTGTTCGGGCTGCATCGGACATGCAACTCGTTCAGGATGACGTGGATGGTATTTCACGGTGGTGTGCAGTAAATGGTATGACTGTGAATGTGACTAAATGTTTTCATATAAAGTATACCCGGAAAAAGAAACCTTTCAATTCCTTCTACACATTGGCGGGGACTGGCATTCAGGAGGTTTTGGCTATTCGTGACCTTGGCGTTACTATAGATAGTAAGTTATCGTTCAATGCTCACGTTGATGCAGTCGTCAAGAAGGCTGCGAAGATGCTGGGATTTGTTAGGAGGAACTCTCAATGTTTCCGGTCTACTTGGACTAAGTTGCAGTTATATAACTCACTGGTGCGTAGTCACTTAGAATATGCATCAACGGCCTGGAATCCTTTGTACTCAGTGCATTCACAGCGAATGGAGCGCATTCAACGTTCATTTACTCGATGCTTGGCGTTTTCTTGTCCTGGTATTTCCCATCGAAGCTCTTATAATGATCGTCTTCGTTATTTCAAGTTGCAATCTCTCCATCACAGAAGGAGGATGCATGACGTATTGTTCCTTTTTAAGGTTTTAAACGGTTTGATTGATTCTCCAACCATTCTTGAGTGTTTTAAACTTACTGTCCCTTACAATCATCCTCGTTATGCCGTGAAAAGTATATTTTCGTGCCCGAGTTGTAAAACAAATATTGGCGTGAATTCACCAACTAATCGTATGTGTCGTACTTATAATGAGCTCAGTCGGCTTGAAAACGGTACTATTGATGTTTTTTGTGATTCTCTGCATGTGTTTAAAAATAAGTTACATAATTTGTTTGTTAAAACTGACAGTTGTTAACAGTCTTTTTGATAACTTTTGATTTTAATTTTAATAGTCATTATTGCTTGTAATTTTTGGTTTGTGGGTATTTTTATATTCATTTTATTGCAGTTTTGCAATTTCAGTGAGTGTCGTGTACGCCTGTAATTGGTGCACATATCAGGATTAAAAACTGTTGTTAACTTGTAACTATACTAAATGTAATATGTGTGCTGTTGGCGTTCCTATTTAAATAAATAAATAAATAAATAAATAAGTAAAGGTGTACTCAAGGTTTCTCAACGATTTGCTCGTCAGGAACATTGCCGGCAATAAACGCTCGCGTCGCGCATTCTTCTTTGTGTCCTCGTAAATATTTTATCTGTGGAAGCTACCGGCAGTCTGCTGCAGTGTCTTGAGTGATTATACAGGGTGGAGAGTAGAGGATATTCACTGTATTCCTTATTCAATATGATGTATGGTTGATGGCGAGATTTCGGGATCGGTGGCGAACATTGACAGCTCAGATTTATGGTATTTATTTATTTTGACGTGGAAAATTTGTCTTATAAACGCTAACTTCAAATAAAAAAAGTTTTTCTGACAACATGTAAATAAAAAGATGCCTGTAGGAAATTGTTATTTAGCAGTAAAATCTATTGGTACACTCTTTATTGTCGGTTTTAGCTTAATATTGTATTTGTATTTCATGTCGTATTTCTATAGCTATTGTATAGTGAACATAATTATGTGCGTTGTCTGAAAAAAAAAACTAATTATTATTATCAAAAGCTGGCTCTTCAAATCTCTTTGATTATTATCTTCTTGAACTGTAAGTATGTGCAATAAAATACGTTAAAATGAAAGATAAAATTATAGAATCAGAATAGCTGTGACATAATATATTATTTTATACAATAATTATTAGAGAGATATTTAAAAAGATGCTACACGATGTGGACCTTTCATCTGATCGTCTTCTCCAGAAACGAACGCTACCTTTGAACGACCAACCATGAACAACCTCTGGTTCTTAGTATTATTAAATTTGACATCAAAAAAAGTTTTTCGAATAAAATATTTTGGCTTTTAAGGGGCGTTATACAAAAGTATTAGACATAAATATACTAAACAGACTGCGGCTAGAATATTAAACTTTTGTAAAACTGACACCCTGTATAGGTAGAAACACCGAAGCTCCACCTGTAAATATTTTATGAGCATGTAACGGGTGGCAGATGTAAACATCTTTTCTACCTACCTACGTGCGCCAGAGTCAGTACTATACTTATTATATCTATAGCCTAAGTGTCGACGGCTTATCACGGCTTAGGCACTGAAATTTTAAACAATCCTTTTAAATTTTAATATAAAAAAGTCGGAGCAATAATAGTGTAAGAATAAACACCCTGAGATACTGTAGTTGTGCACTGCTGGACTAAGGGCGCATTTTCATGGCACCTAGGAAAGAAGGTGTTGTTGACCACGCTGCCCAACGCGGGTTGGTCAACTTCACACACAACCTTTGAATTTCTTCGCAGGTGTGTGCAGGTTTCCTCACGATTTTTTCCTTCACTGTAAGCGCGTCGAATAACGCACATATGAATTCTAAAACAAAAAAGCAAATGTTTCCCAAACATAGGTAGAACATTATTTGTATCGAACACGAAACTTATTAACATTTTTACTGTCGGTACATGGAAAACGGTAATGCGAATACACGAATAAAATTTGCACAAGTGCACATAAACATGGTTTCACTGCGCAGCAGGTAACGCTACCTCTAATACAGGATCAACAACGAATATTTTTCTGGTCTTGTATTATTTCATTTTACCTTCTTTTGTACTCATTAATGTTTAATCCTTAGCTTAGGATATTATTATGATTTGTGGTCGACTTCTTCCAAAGACCACTGCGACAGTAAAGAGCTTCACAGACAGCAGCTATAATGTATATTACACTCTTCGTTACATTATAGCTGTTGTGTGTTGTCTCCTAGCGATTTCTATGGAAAGATGTAATGAGATGTATCGTGCTATACGTAAAGATGTACATTATAGCTGCTGTGTGTGAAGCCCTAAAATATATCTTGTTGTTAGCCCTTATTTATAGGTTAAATAGCCTTTTAGAGGGACAGCTCTGGCAGGTAAAGCATGGACATACATAGATACATATAAAGACATTATATACTATTGAGTATACTATACGAGTATACGTACACAAGGCAGATACAAATGTTTATAACACGAATGTTTGCCTTTGGCGGGGTTAGAACCAAGACCAGGTTTTGCAGACGTACTTACCAACACCAAAGCTATAATGGCGGTCAAATAGTCAAGCTACACCGTCGATTTAACGATATTATTTCCTCAGCAAAAAAATAAAAAAAACAACCAAACCAAAAACTGTTAACACTCTGTATTGATATTGTCTGACACAGTCGTTGCAATAAACATTGATCCCTGTTTAAACATGGCTTGAACAGAATTGACGTCGTACTCGTAATTGAATATTAAAATAAAACGCTCTTTTATGACTTTATCTTTAAAATTAATCCGTTATTTAAAAACAACCGCTTTATCGATAACCTGTAGGCTATACTATAAATTGTCTATATTTTTATGAACTGAATGGTTTCATTGTGTTGCTTTAAGAACTTTAGGATCGTGGGTTCAGATTCCAAACGCCAAGATAATTACCCAGACCGAATACTGCTTTGCATCTCATTGCTATCAGAACAAAATAATTAAAGTCCACCACCAGCCAGACCGTTGGCCACATTCGACTTTTAAATTTCAAATGCGGTATTCTTATTTTTTATTTTTCCTGGGCTGCGCTGCCAGTGACAGCGCCAAATTAAATCCCACTCGGGTTGGAGTCGAGCTCGGGCACCACTTATTAAAATCTGGCCGAAAAACTGCTCTTTCCAAGCACAATGGGTAATCTGCGGTCGCGACGCGGGTCGGAGTGGTGCAAGCTACAAGAGAAAAAATGACAGATGAATCGCTTATTGCATTACATAAAACACACATGGACATGTCACAAGAATTAAAATGAAAACAGACATAGAAATTATACATAACAAACATATAAACGGACATGTTCTCCTTTACGATGTTTTCGCATCAACGCGCTAGGCCGTGGTCCGAGGCTCCCTCGAGCCGCCCCTAGACGCGTTGGTATATGATTTTTTTTGGGGTAGAGTCTTCCATTTCCTCGCAAGTCCGGTGAAGCTTGATTGGTCGTACCTTTTCGACACAAGCATAACTCAAATAAAAAAAAACGGACATGTTCATTGTACATACCTATGTGCGGTGCAATGCAGAAGGGTCAATGCTCAGCGATATACTTGCCTGCCCCCTGGGCACTGATTATCAGCTCCTCCATACTCACCTGCGAATAAACTCAAAGGTTATCCAACCTGAATTTGCAGAACCCACAATGGATTAGTGTGACCTATTCACCTTAAATTCAGGGAAGGGTTGAGCCCCTTGGCCTCTTGGTCTCTTTAAAAAAAATAACGCCCCCACCTTGTAGCTTATACCACCCCAAAACCGCGTTAATATTAAGCTGTATTATTAAATTAATATCTAAATGTGTCGTGCTTGCGGCGTCTGTTTTATATGAGTTACAGTACAGATAATGCTCGTTGGATGATGGCGGGCTTTGTGCGAGGCCCTGCGAAGCCGCAAGGGAGTTAATCAAGGAACTAGGCAGTTATATGAGTATCACCTACCTTTCTCCATTATACTCCTAAGTACTTGAAACAACGGCCTGAAGAACGACAAATATGAAGCAATGGCCTGCCGGGTTACTCCTCCGGGTACCGATCACCGAGGTTACCGTCCCGGAGGTTCACGATTTTCTTATTGTTTGATATACCTAAGGTAACTTTTGAGAATCGTACCTTTTTCTATAAAATTTAGAGTAAAAGAACCCAGAAAATTATAATATCAAAAAAAAAAATATACCTTTTAGAGAGGTATTCTCACGCGGTAAAAGGTAGCCTACGTTTTATCTCTATATCTGTACCAAGGTTCACGAAAATCTGTTCAGTGGTTTTGGCGTGAAAGCATAATAAACAGACAGATACACAGACAAACAGCCAGACTGAGTTGCTTTGGCATTTATAAAATTAATAGGAATTTCAATTTATTTTTTCTAGGTACTATATAATACCAGGGATATTAAGCAAAAAAATGATCGAAATTAGTCTCTGTCAGCTTGTTTCATAAACTCGCCCGTTAATCCAGGCAGTGTATGTGGACTCGGCGTCGAGATAAACTCCGCATTATTAACTTAGTAGTCGGTATTACACTTATTTATCTACGTACAGCACTCCTGCGCGGATGAGGGCTTAGCGGTACCCAAACTTACTGACACATAATGGGAAATATACTAACTAATATAATACATAATAACAATTTAAAGAGCCCCCGCCTCAAAACCGTTACCGAAAGGACCTATCCTTTCAACCACTAGAAAAGAGCTGATAATCTTCAAATGGCTGGAGATATTCTCTTGGATCATAGCTAAGAACACCCACGATTATGATGATACTTTGCAAAAAAGAAAGATCGAATTCGGCGCATCCGTTTAGGATCTACGATTCCACAGAAAGACAGACACACGTCAAACTTATAACACCCCTCTTTTTCGTCGGGGGTTAAAAATACTAAGGATGTTACTGTAAGTAATACAATACCGTTGTGTACTTATAACAAACATCCTTGAAAAATACACGCACGCAGGCACGTAAAGCCGTTGGTCCTGGCTACTATCTACGGATGTAGTCGTTATATGAGCCATGTCGGAAGTCATGTTATGTTAGGCGGCTCAATAGTTCTGACACCAGGTTTGTGAGGTAGGTTAATCTCTAAACCCACTCGATAAGCAAGCATACATGAAAAAAAATAAAAGTAACGTCTTCTCCAATACAGTTCGAATTTTCGCTTTAGCAGATAACGTTAAAAGTCAATTTGTGACCCTACCGAGGGTGACCCGACCCCCTGAACTCGCCACAAAAAAAAAATTATCTGACTTAACTAAGTGATGTAAATATCCTAAACATAAAAAAAAAATTTTGACTTTGACTTTGAATGAGGGTGAATACGCTGGCCCAGCGCAGTTCCACTTCACACCTAATCTTTGAATTTCTTCGCAGGTGTGTGCAGGTTTCCTCACAGTGTTCTCCTTCACTGTAAGATGAAGCTAACATACATTTTTATAAAAAATATAATATCTGGTTTCGCATAAAATAAGTAGGTAGGACAAATATTGAGTTTTGTTATTATATATTTCGAAAGGCCTGAAATATTATATTTACTTTTATTTCAGGGACACCAAACCCGTATCATCTGTAAGTTTCAGAACCCTTGTAAGGCGTGAAGGGTGGTACGGGCTGTACAATATTAATTAACAAAATTAACACATTGTAATTAAGTAAGTATTAAAGAGATTTCGAGGCAAATGTCGTGAGGCGTAGCTCGTGCGTAGGCTTCGTAGCAAATGTCTACGTAATTGCTACGAAAATTAATTGCAAGTTTTGACAAATTAACTTTCAAGTGTGGTTTTGGCTTGCTAATTGTTTCAGGAGATGTTTAAATATGAATAAGAACAGTAGAGCTCGAGAAGCTGTCTAACGCGATATAATGACAGAACACTACACTATGTCACAAAATCGCAAAGTGGCTTTCTGTTCGCATAGGCCCCTAACCAAAAGAGGTGCTGGGGTTGCCTCACTTTTGCGGTGATTGGCCTGCTCATGAATTTTTTCTACATTTTGTGTACATGTTTTCAACGAAATTAATTGATGTAAAAATGTTGTGTTTGTTGTTAGATTGATTGATAAAACGTTTTACCAACTATGGGTTAAGTTTCACTAAGAAATATGGATTCAGTAATGTCCTGAGTACTTAATATAATGATTAAAATAATAATAGAGGTGCAATAGTAAATTTGGATCAAGTTGGGTTCCTTCCGGAGTCTGCTTAACTAGTTGAGCAGTTAAACAGCAGGACATAGCTTATATGGACCGCAAGTAACTAGGTATATTATAAATTACCTTGCAGATGTAGATTTAAATAGTAGAGAGTGTAGAAATGGGTTTGTGGTTCTATTAAACGTTTTTATGTAGGTATCTAAAATAATCAGCCACCGGTTTGTAATTTCTGATTTATGATTCCTAAGAAACTCTTCCTGGAAACGAAATAAAAAAAAACTTCTGTATTCAAACTGTCCGATATACGAAATAGTTATACTGATACGAGTGTTGGTTTTTATTTTGATTTGGCCCTGTTCTAGTTGTAGTCAACTCATAAGTTTTTCCTAAGGACAGTAAGTTAAAGCAATCAGTCATTGGTCTGGCTGAGGAATAGGCTTTGTCTGCCAAACTACTTTCGGAAGCTCCACGTACTATATCAAGGAGAAAGTGTTGCTACCTAGGAAAATTATTAAAGAGAAATAAGAAACGCTTTTCCATAATTTTCGACATAAAAAATAATTTTAAATACATTCTTGAATAACAGCACCAGTTTCAAAGAGTTACAAGTTTCTTTTAGTTCGTACGTATAGCACTTTTTCTTCAAATTTCTATCATGTCAAGGTCAATTTAACTACAAAGAAATTTGAATTATTTTCATTAAAATCTCATGCGCGTATACAAGAAGAACTCTTTTGTGCAATTTGCTAGACTGAGATGTTTCTGCATGCTTTACGTTGAATTAAATCACTGAAACAAGTTGATTTATATAGAAAGACTTCAAGGCAAATCATTCTTCAAAATGTAAGATTAAATTCTTCAAAATAATAAGTGAACAACTAACTACACTTACACGTTGTTCACTTATTATTTTACTGGGCGAAAGATGGACCCAAAGACCACAACCACTGCATTAAATAGATAAATAAAATATAAAAAATAAAACTCGCAGCAACAAAAATGAGCGGTTAAAGGTAATGAAATTTTTCGAAATCGATTACTTCTTTTTTATTAATGTTATTCGTACCATATTGCACACAATAACAATAACATTAAGATAAACGACACAATAAGCCTACTTATTTCCAAGAAAATGTTTTCCTGGGGGCCTAAGAAATTGAAAGATGCAGAACTTCATATTATTTTCGTGATTATATCTGAAAAATAAAATATTATGGAAGTTTCCTACTACGCGTCGATCTGGAGAGAGAGGGTCGCGGGAAGTCGCTGGATTGACAACAAGTCAAAGTTATAATGCTTGATTACGCTGTAAACAAATATAAAGAAAAGCCTTCAATATGCGTACCCAAGAAAAGCGTCAACAAAGTTGCAAAGGAAGATTGAACCTGATCTCAAGGATACGACAATAAAATTCTATACTGTAATCCCAGAAACGTAAATAAGCGACAATGTTGGCAGCACTGGAAGGAAGGGGATACCTACTCGTCGAAGTTAGTACCCACTTAATGTTATATCGCAGTTGGAAAATTCTCAAATTTATCGCGGGGTGAAAGATTGCGTGGGATTGGCTGAGCACGACCAGAGTTGGGGAAGTGTTTTTGGATCGTAACTGTGTGATAAGTGCTGTGGAAATACTGCGCGCTGCAGGTTTTGAGGTAATGTTTTATTTAAGGGGCTACCCAATCCGCCATCCGTTAAAAAAAAACTCGCTAAATAACAACGAATCTGGTATCGAATCGGATTGGGTGTTTATTATAGAAACCACCAACACTTATTTTGAGTTCGATGTAGTTACAGATAGTTTGTCAAAACTGGCCGTTCTTAGCAATTTTTCTATTTGTAACTATAGCGGATTATAATAGATACAGATTATAGTTCATATATATCTTTCTTTAAAAAAAAACGAAAAGTCTGTCAAATAAATGTGTTTACATGGGAGATTATTGGGAACTTTTAAAACTCGTTACTGCAGCACTGTCATTAATTTACAGTACCACTAATTTACTTTACTTTACTATACTGTAAATTAATGACAGTGCTGCCAGTACCTAATGAGTTGTTCCCAAAAATCTCCCATGTAAACACATTTATTCGACGGACTATAATAATAATTTCCTCTTTAAAATCTTATTATAAAAAAAAATCATACATAAAAGTTCAGTTTCGAGGTCCCCGAATGCATTTAATATAAAATCAAAGTTTTTACACTGAAAACAAAACTCTCAACCTGGAATTCCTAGATTTTTCTGCAAACCTCTGCAATTTCACTTTTCATTTAATTCTGCTAGCTCTATTATAAAAATTAAAGTTCACATTGCGAGCTCAAACAGTTTTTCACAATGCACTAGTTCTTGGCAGCCGCTCGGATCCGACTCAATTATTGCCCATTAGCCGACGCTTGCGGGGCCAGGGAATGAAACCGACCACAGTCGATACTTCACTCTAAGGCCGTGTTTCAATAACACCAAATGTTTCGCGACAAACGCGCAGTTATTGGGCTTTTTTAAACAAATCATCATGACTGCTTTGTGCATAAGTAACGAAAATTACTATAAGATATTTATACATTGAAATATAATAAATAAATATAAGCAGAAAATGAATATAACAAAAAAAGATCCATTTATAATAATCTTCATTTTCTTTTAAATTTGTGAATGCAAATTGCGTTTTCTTTTAAATTTGTGAATGCAAATTGCGTTTTCTTTTAAAGCAAAATAAACTCTATGATATATTTATTTTTCTTAACCTGTAGATGAGGCAAGGGGTAATGGAGTAGCAATTAATTATTGTTACTTTTTGTGTAAAACTCACTCTCAGTAGTAGGTAATACATTTTAATAAAGGTAATAAATAAAATAACCCGAGACACGCGCGGTTGCCGCTAGGAAAAAAACCACAATGCATGGGACCGACTTAATATAAACTGCTAGTTGGTTTTAAAAGGATCTGTAAATGGAGGAAGACGGCTTTTTTATTTCCTAGAAAGTGAGGACTTCGTTTCTAACGTGCTTCAAAGGGAATAATTCTCAGTCGTTTTTCGATTACAGCTCGGGCCTGTGAGACAAAGGCGAAACATGACGAGTTCAAAACATCGCCGTTAACATTCTAAAAGTAGAAGACCGATCCCCCGTAACATGAAGTGCTATGACAAAAGTTAGTCGTACATTTAACTGTCAAAAAGTTGTGAGAAATGCGCCATATTGAAATATCCTCCAATACGATAATAGAATGCGCCCGACAAAATTTTGTCTGTCACGCGTGGACGCGCATGTTAGAGGGCGTCTGATATTGTGCGACTATATACTACTACCATTACCAAAGGTGACCAAAGTAAAGCCTAAGCCCACAGCGGCGCTAACTCTCGGTTAGTTAGGAGATATACCTTTGTATGTTTTTCGAAGACATCAAAATATGTTTACTTACTTAGTCATCATTAAATCGTCTTGTGCGATACCCCACCCACAGAAAGAAATTAAAACCTTTCTATAGACTTATTTTAAACAGATTTAAGCACAAGTTTTGTTCTCCCTTCTAACATGCCCGGTCCACGCGTGACAGACATAATTTTGTCGTGTGTATTCTCTTATCCTATTGGAGGATATTTCAACATGGCGGGTTTCTCGCGCGACAAACTTTTGTCATAGCACTGCATGTTACGGGTGCTGATATCAAAGCGTCCCTTAATTTTTATCATTACCTGTGCAATGTGCATTTATATCTAAGATAAGATCTAGTCATCAAGTGTTTATAAAACTATTTTAAATATATTTTTATGATATTTTTGGCATTATACAGCATTATAGACATATAATATCATCATGATAAACTAAACAAAAACTACCTGGGCAGATTTTCGAGAATTCCCTTGTATAAATGTCCTCAGAATAACTAAGACAGAAAGGTCACGTCAAGTCAGATAAATGGTAGATATCAGATAGAATTAGCGCCTGATGAAAAGTAATGGCAATGGTGCCTGACAGTAGCAACACGCGCGGGAAATAAGGCGTTATGAGCATTATCTGTTGTTTTCACTGACATAACAACTCAATACGCTGCAATGGATTCGATGTTTTAGTGGAGTGAAAGTATCAGTTATCATACTATTTACTTTCATTCTTCAGAAAGATTACCCGTGTATCACCATCCCCACAGATCACATGCAAATCATAGTTTATTTCAAACTAGCTTCCCGCTGCGGCTCCGCACGCGTTAATAGTTTTTCCCGAGGGAGTGAGGAATTTTCCCGTGGTAAAAGTTAGCCTATGTTCTTCCGCAAGGTCTATTCTATCTTTATGCCAACTCCGCCCGCTTTAACTATTGTTCCCGTGGGAATGAGAAAATTTCCCGCGGTAAATTGTAGCCTATGTTCTTTCCTAAGGTCTATTCTAACTTTGTGCCAAGTTCCACCAAAATGGGTTCAGTACTTTCGGAGCATTTTCAATTATTAGGAATGTTTTACGTATTATTTTCACACCTTGGGTTACCTGTGGGTCCTGTGAAAAACGATCCAAGTCGAATTAGACCCTTTTGCGTTTATTTGTGATTTGGACTCTCCTGAAAATTACCCATCGATGGGTCTCATCCACGCTCTTCTAAGTCAAAAGATAACGAAGTTACAACTTGTGCATAGTGGTTTAAATAGCATAAAAAAATGTGAAAATGAATTTAACTCCTCTTAAACAATCGGAAGATTTCATTTACTTGGTGAATTTAGGTTTAATACGAATTAAACCCTTTATTTTTTTGAATAAATAGTTCTAAATCATTTGAAACCTTGAAAAATTCAAAACTAAAGCTTGTGAAAAAAGATACAACTGTACTTAAAACCGTCTGTCGAGATAATTATGCCGAATCAGATCTTTTTACATTTAAAATACTATACAATTATAGCTTTTTGATACCAAAACATGACAGGACGATAAATACTTGTTAAGAAAAGACAAAATGAAACCTTTTCTATTGAATATAAACTGATGTAGATCTGATCTAATCTGCAAAATTCTACACTATACGCTCTTAGGTTTGATGCCGAATTACTCATCACTTTACTACCACTTATTTGTTGTGTTTATAAATCAAATACTTAGCTTTTTGCTTGGCGTAGTACTTACAAACCTTTGAACTAAATATGGTCTCCGTAAAAAACATTACGTTACGATGCTTAATAAATTTTATCTGTGCTGAAGATTTCTAAAGTTTAACAACTCTCAAAATGATACAGTAAATTTAAGTTTAATTTTATAATCGACAATCGGACTAAGATCTTCTCTCGTTCCTTAATGTGATGTCAAAAGATAAATAAGAAAAGGTTTTCCAAGCATACCACCAACAATATCTATCATGTCTTCAAATGTGACCGATATGTTGTGTAAACGAAATCCAAATAGCACCACCTTGAATGTGGTAACAATCTTTTTTTTTGTTGAGAATGGCTTTATATTTTTATCCATTTTTACCTGTAAATATCCACTTTCACGTGGTCTAAGGTCATTAAGCATAATCCATCATCTCAGTTCTGAATCATTCCCTAGTTCATCACCATGTCTAAGAGATATTCTTCTGTGTTAATGTGTGTTTCACAGGTCCAGTTTGGTGTTTATTTTGAGTAATGATTAGATAGTTTTTTTGCTGCAGGATTATTTCAACTCTATTCCATCAAAATTTGTTAGATTTTTAAAGAATTTCCGCTACATTCCAGGTCAAACATAAGTTTTAAGCATTCAGAAATCCACAACTTGTCGACTCTTTTTGTATTTTGATAAGATTTCAAGTCCCGAAAGTAGCATTTCTTGCAGATAGCTCTATGACTTCTTGTAGACGACATAGAGATAGACATTATTTATTTGACAGAACACAATACAACACAACAAACAATAAGATACTAGGTGTCTTTCTTCTACTTAGACGTTATAGAAGTACAAAAACTCTTAAATTATTTGCATATGTACGTATTTGTTAGAACTATACGGTTATTGATGTATTTCCTCTTATATCATAAAGGTTACCATAGGGTTCAACTGTGTGACGTTTATTGTTAAAATTAGCTCTAATTTGAGTTAAACCATTTTTCACAAAAACATCCCCAAATCTCAAATTAATTTAGATCTCTTAAAACAAAACTCGTAAGTCTCAAGTTAATTTAGATCTTTTAACACAAAATATTATAGAATACTAAAAGGGCTAACTGTATTTGAACCATTTTTCACCGAACCATTATTAAAAAAGAGTAGGGTTCTAACTTTTTTTTCTTATTAAATATGCAGTTTAGAAAAAAAAGTATTTTGTCATAAAATAGAGCTCTCAAAGCTGATCTTAAAATATATCTTTAATAAAAAAAGACCAAGATCCTTAAAAATTATGGCCAAAAAACCTTCCCAAAATTAGTTTTTTCGCTCTCCTGAAAAGTAGCGTTTTTAAGTTGGATCGTTTTTCACAGGACCCACAGTATTGAAGTTTTAGAAAGGATCCCTAATTTTTTTGAAAATAAAATATAGCCTATGTTACTCAGGGTGAATGTAGCTTCCCAACCGTGAAAGAATTTTTGAAATCGGTTCAGTAGTTTCGGAGCCTATTCGATGCAAACAAACAAACAAACAAACAAAAAAACAAACAAACAATCAAACCTTTCCTCTTTATAATATTAGTATAGATGAATAAAAAATAATCTATGACCGAAATAGTAGTGGTTAGAAGAAAATCCAACTTATTAGATGTGAGCTAGAAAGAATTGCTATCCACCAGCATGCAGGCGACATACCTTATATTTTTTGTTCTTTGAATGTTGTGTATAATGTGTAAAATAATCTAATCTTATACGAGGACGATAAATGTCCACTATTTCAATCGTAGTCCTCTTGACTACCTGGTCTGTGTTCCGTATTATATTATCGCGCGCTCAAAACGGTGAGGTCAGACAATAAAAGCTTAAACGAGGGTAGAATCACTTATTAATTTAATTTTGAAATGCGTTTTCTATAGCTTCTTTTTCTCTATTGTGATGAAAATATTCGCCTTTATAGTTTTTAAACCGATAATATACTCGTATTGATTTAAATATGAGCGAACAGTGCTTTAAATAAATGACTTTATTGGTTACAAATTGCGTGTCATCATGCGAGAGAGGGATGCGAAAGAAGCGTGATATCATCATGCAAATATTTAGAGCTTATTTTGGTCATTTTTCATGTTTGGACATTAGTCGAATCAGTTCAGACTGGTCGAATCGCGTACTTAAAAAGTTATCGCATTGGTTATTCTGCATTTATGAATGACATATGTATCATGTATGTGTTATGTATGTGTTTATGAATGATGTATGTATGTATGTATGTATGTATGTGTATGTATGTATGTATGCGATTAGTTATGTTACGTATTTATGAATGTCATCGTCAAATTGCGTGTTCTAATCCTGATTCATACTTTGTTTGATTATCTAACTAAAACAATAAAAAAACAGTAGTTCCTGTGGATTTTAGCTGGGATATGGCTGGGACAGACACATGTATGGGTTTAGAATTATTTATAAGTACGGAACAAAACTCTAAAAACTCTAAAAACAAACAAAATAATATATTTATTTACTTACTGTATATTATATGTGTTGCATTTTACGTAAAATAAAAACTCCTTGTATGTAGTTTGGTTTGGAAACACGACGTAAATCAAGTTGGCATTCCAACACGTCCAGTCGAACATTAAAACCGGCCGGGTCGTGGTCTGTTGTGGCTACGACACAGGGCCGGATTACGAACTCAAATATACACGTTGTGGCTACTATTATTTTTAGAGGGCAGTTCCACCTAGGAATCATTACTTCGTTGTCCGTTGAACAGGGCTTCGATCGCGTTAACTAGAATGACTTAACGAAAACTAAACTTTAATCAATACCGCTGTCAAATGCACTTATTCGTACGCGCGCGCGATACTTGACAGTTTTGGTTAACTTTAGTTTTGGTCAAGTCGTACGAGTTAGAGCGATCGGGGCCCAGAGCTGTGCCCAGAGCCTGCACTTTTATAGATTAGATTTGGATTAATTATTTTAGTGTAAATAATTACACGACTAGGTACAGTCAAGTTCATAAGTGCATAATAATGCTTTAAGAAAAAAAAATATTTTATAGTATACATGCACGTGGCATGACTGGACTTATAAACGTACATACAATTTCGACACAACATGCAAAACAAACAATTGTTGGTTTCTACAACATTAAGTTATATCTTCGTAAAAAAGTGAGCATCAAAATTTAAATAATCAAAATGTATTTTAGAATAGAATAGAAAGACATTGATTTTAACGATTAAGGATTGAATAAAACAAACAGTACACCGACTACCCAAGAAAATGGCCTCATAAAATAAATTATTAGGGTCCCCAAAAGGGTTGGTTACGTCTCTGGCGGTTATAGGGTTGGAGCGCTGGCCACTTGGACCTGGAATAAATCAAGCATGCATTCCGGCGTCCGGAGCGTTAGGAGCGCCAGCGCTGGAATAACCCGCAGATTACAGCTTCAAGGGTAATTCTGGATATGGTTCTGGACTCGCACGCACCACGGTCGTTACAACCACGATACTACTGAATTTTGGAAGCGCGTAGGTAGTTATTTTGCAGACTCTCTGCTTGCTTGCTGATAAGCACACTGATAGTGTGGGTTTCGAGGTTAACCTACCTTACAAACCCTGTTGTCGGAATCGTTGAGCCGCCCAAGGCTTTCAAAATAGCACCAGACCATACTCGTACCTGCAGACCTATCTGTCTGTAGGCTATAGGTATATGGAAAAGTAGCATGTCTAAAAATTTACTTTTCGTAGGTACAGAGGTCTTTATGTAACTTTTTTGTATTGGAACTCTATGAGTTTGTAGAGATAGCTACAATCGATAAGACCGGCTTTACGCCTTCTAATCGCTTCGTTTTGTGTGCAATAAAGTGTTTTTACTTATTTATTTATATTGATAGTAGGTAAGTCTTAATATAAAATGTATGTGTATATCCTACCTTTTAATTGGAGTTCCATCAGTGGTTGATTCCAAACAAAAATTCAAAATCAGAATTTAATAAATAATGCTTTTTTCTTTGCTTCAGAAAACACAACAAAAAGAAGCACATAGGGCGAGTGCGCGTTAAGTCCACTCCTCCGGTCGCCGGTCGTAGGGTAAACGCGATAGTTACCGCCACCCCTAGACCACGATAACAGTTATGAACCATTTACCCTACCCACTTATATTTTTATGGCGCTGATATTGAACAATCTGTGCGCAATAAAAATATTTTTACTTCTAACTGACAAAGTAAATTTTCCTTAACAGATTTTCTTTGACAATAAATTAAAAGGATTGTTTATGTGCAGTCAAACGAATTTATAGAGTAGGGTGATTTGTATTATTCAATTAAATATTTGTTTAGTTTCCATAACTTTACTATACTATGCTCGCTTATTGGAGTTGAACTCTCCGCTTTAGGAGTTCTATGGGTTAACCTGTTGATAAAATAGTAAAGACGTACGATTCCGTAACTAGGTAACAATCTAAGCTACTAATAGAATAATGCCGAGAATATAGTTAGAGGGAAAGCTAGTGTTTATATTATTATATAAGACTGGCTTTCCACCGCGGCTCCGCCCGCGTTAACAGTTTTTCCGTGGTTTTTCCCATAGGATTCAGGCATTTTCCCGCACACACAAAAAAACAAATCTTTCCTCTTTATAATATTATTAGATAAGATAAGTGCATGGGAATCACGACGTCATATTAGGGCAATATTTTACCTAACAAACTACATACCAAGTAGGTACTTTCTTTCAAGATATCATTATTATTATGTTTCATACCAAATGACCTAGAAATCTAGGTCGCCTGGGTCCACGTATCTAATATAGAGCTCGTAATCCTACCAAGAATTCCCTTAGGCATGTCGCGTGTCCCTAATAAGGGACCAAGTTATTAAGAAAACAGGTTGCTTCTAGTTACCTAGTGTGGGTACTGCTTTATTATGTACAGTAGCCAGCACATGCGGCTAGACAGCGCCCGTATTCCGTAGTTGTAAGGGTGAATTTCGTAGTGCGAATGTCCAACCGCATATGCTGGCTTCTGTACTTACGCATGTATTATAATCATCATCAGCCGAAAGACGTCCACTGCTGGACAAAGGCCTCCCGCCTGTATTATAATAGTTTTCATTTATTTTCTTACATACCCGTGTTAACATTATTTTATTTCTGCCTTAGCAATAAGGCCGCATGTTGACTTCTATATCATTAATTTAATGTATTAAAATACATATATACACGCGCCGGTGCGTGGGCAGGTCCCCTACAAGGTGGACCGACGATCTGGTGAGGGTCGCGGGAAGCCGCTGGATGCGGGCCAAGCAGGACCGATCATTGTGGAGATCTTTAGGAGAGGCCTTTGTCCAGCAGTGGACGTCTACTGGCTGAAATGATGATGATGATGATGATGAATGTTAAAAATGCTAAAATTTCTGTATTTTCCTTGGGTGTCAATAAAGCATATTTGTAATGTATTGTTTTTATTGTCTATCCTTTCATCGCTACAGTTTACATTAGAAGTCAAATTTGATATGCTTTGAGTACATATTTTGCCGTCTTAATCTACACCATTCAATTATATTTCTCGTCCTCTGTGAAATGTGAATCGGTTATTGTGACAGTACGCGATGCTTATTAAAAGGTCACCCATATCAGCTGTTATAGTCGGAAAACATATCATGAAAACTGTAATTAGCGTCCAATTCTTCAGCAGTGAACTACAGGCTGAGTTGGTGATACAGACGTGCATTAAAATAAAAAACAATGTGCTATACGTAATAATAAATATGTGGGGACAACTCACACACGGCCATCTGACTGCAAAGTAGACAAAGTCTGTACTATGGGTGTCAGACAGCTGATATTATACATACCTACATATCCAGACACAAGGCAAACACAAGTGCTCATCACACGAATGTTTGGGCAGGGCGGGATTCTAACCCGGGACTCGATGCTTCGAAGGCAGGTGTACTACCAACTAGGCTATAGGACCGTAATTATGGCATGTTATAAAATGCTGTTTACTACAAGTAATTTTATGTATCGTGTACAATTTCACTCACTGTGGAGGGATGTTTTGTAAAACATTTAAACTCCGTTTTTCTGTTCCACGTAGTCGAGTGGAATTGGATCAAGATTACATTGGAATCGATGTTTTTAATTAGTGCACGTATTGAGCTCGCGTCCAGCTGTTCGGTGCAGGTCCTCGCTCCAGGCCCAGCAGAGGTTCCCAAACTTCAAACTATAGGGAACAGCTGCAAACACAGTTTTTTATTTTAGAGAGACGTTTTGAATTACAACACGAAGGATAATAGTTTTTATAAGCGTTTCATAGTAAGAAAAAATAAAGTCGATTCATACGTATTGTTGTAACGTGTCATGCGATATAAGATCTCATTCTTATATTGAATTAAAAAATAACTTAGAGGTGAAACATTTTTAAGAATAAGAATAAGAAGATATTTATTTACACCATACAGAACAAAATGTACAGTAAAAATACAAAAAAAGTACAAAACCAGCAGAACACACAACAATAACAATACAAAACATACGCGTCGAATTGAGAACCTCCTCCTTTTTTGAAGTCGGTTAATAATGTTCTGCGCACTGCAAAAAGGCTGTAGCTCAGCATGATGTTGTATTGAGGTACCCACTGGGTAGGCATCTCAATACAACGCTGTTTTTCTGCCACAGCCCTTCGCAAGTGATTTTAATTTTATAAGGAAACTAGCGACCCGCCCCGGCTCCGCACGGGAAAATGGTTATTGTGGGTTATTTTTGAGTATATTATGCATGTATTATAGATATAAACCTTCCTCTTGAATCCCTATTAAAAAAAACCGCATCAAAATCCGTTGCGTAGTTTTAAAGATTTAAGCATACAAAGGGACATAGGGAGGGACATAGGGACAGAGAAAGCGACTTTGTTTTATTCAATAAAATTAGTCAAAACTATATTATTGTTCAAATTGAGCAATTTCAAAACATATTTGTTATTTAACAGCTTAAAATACAATTTGAGACTACTGCAAATAAAATTCAAATGTAGATTTTTCACGAAATTATTTGTTCCCTGTTTCGTGGAATACACTTTTGGAGCCGTTGGTTTATGCATTGTACGTGCGAAAATTATTAACTAGTGCCTATCGGACGTTTAAAAAGAATATTAGAGATTTTAGAAAATCGTTGGGACTACTTTTTGTATCATGTTTCATAGATTATGCTTGTGTAGAAGAAATTGAGCCAGTAGCATAAATGAAATAATATAGTACTTTCATTCTACAAAATGGGTACAAGTATAGAGAGGACGTACCTAAACGTAAACTAAAGTTGTCTATTGTTTGTTTACTGGGGACTAAGTTAGATGAATACACTACGAGTATATTAAAGTGAGCCTTGTTTCTGGCAGAATTTCTATTAAATGTACAGAAGCCAGAACATGCGGTTGGACATTCGTACTACGAAATTCACCCATGCCGCTACGGAATACAGGCGCTCTCAAGGTCGACATGTCCAGCCGCTGTGCTGCCTACTGTACAAACAACGAGAGACTCGGCGCGATCCGGAACGATGATGGGATTTTAACGCAACGTATCACATAGGAAGCGGGCACAATCTGTGTTACAGGTTGCATATAAACGCCCACCCATTTTCTCGTCGGGATCTGAACTTTCACCTACTTGATTTGGTTTCTTGGGCCACTCTGTATTGATTGAAATAGTTCTTTAATTCTTTTTATATCAGCTTTAGCTTTCCGCCACGGCTCCGAAAGCGTTAACAGTTATTCCCGTGAGAATGAGGCATTTTCCCACAGTAAAAAGTAGCCTATGTTACTCAGGGTGAATGTAGCTTTTTAATGGTGAAAGAATTTTTGAAATCGGGTCAGTAGTGTTTAAGTTTATTCATTACAAACATACACACACACACACACATAAAAATACAAATCTTTCCTCTTTATAATTTATTATTATATATTATATCAGATATAATCTGCTCTGTTTTAGTGTTCATTGTACGTGAGGGGTGTGTCCTTTGAGTAACGGCCGTGGGCAGAGTTGTCATGAAATAGTTTGACAGCCTTACAGTGTCACGACCGCCGCTGAATGCTCGTAAAGTAGCGCCGTAAAGGTGCGGTGTTATAGATAGCGAGATCCGGCATTAGAAAAAAAAAAAGATGCAATACTGTACGTTATCAAAATGTATGTCTAGTGATGCGAATGATATTAATGTATGATTTTAAACTTTGCCTTGCTAAAACCTTCAACAACCTAATGGTTGTTGAAGGTTTAGGTTTTTTAGGTTTTAGTTAATACTAAAATTCTTCAGCACGTCTTAAAGCCTCTTCCTTGAAAGGCCTGCTTGGTGAGTAGTTGTTATTTTAGGCAATATAACTAAGGCATGTCGTCGTGGAATTACTTGGACAAAAGCCTTGTTGTAAGTGACTTCAGCTCTATCCACACCTTCAAAATTTCCTGAGCACATTTGTCTCGAGAAAATGGAAAGTCAAACATCATACAAAATTTAAAAAAACTTTTTATACAAAATTATGATTCATATCTTAACTAAATGTGATTTGATGAGACGTGGTCGCTAACGATGGGCCTCATAAGAAAGCTCAAAGTCACCCAAAGAGCGATGGAGAGGGCTATGCTTGGAGTTTCCTTGCGTGATCGAATCAGGAATGATGAGATCCGCAGGCGAACCAGAGTCACCGACATAGCCCGAAGAATCGTAAACTTAAGTGGCAATGGGCTGGGCACATTGCACGTAGAACCGACGGCCGTTGGGGCAGAAAGGTTCTTGAATGGCGACCGCGCGCCGGAAGACGTAGTGTGGGCAGGCCCCCCACGAGGTGGACCGACGATCTGGTGAGGGTCGCGGGAAGCCGCTGGATGCGGGCAGCGCAGGACCGATCATTGTGGAGATCCTTGGGGGAGGCCTTTGTCCAGCAGTGGACGTCTTTCGGCTGAGATGATGATGATGATGATGATGATGAACTAGGATGTTTACTTCAACCAAGCGCCCTTATCTGCTCGAAATTTGATAACGGTTTGATTCAAGAAGTTTTCTTTACGTTATGTTATATTTTGAAATAATTAAATATCAGTAGTGCTCGCTGACACTACAGCCACACCTCTCTCCACCCAACACGGCTAGTGCATTTGCTCCTAAACTCCTAATTTACCGTACACTACGAGCCACTGCGAGGTGTAAACTACTAATGCGTACCTAATGACCCGCGCTACCAAATTAGTCTTCAACGGCCGCTGTTGTAATGGGAAAATATTACCCTCGTTAATCACTGAAAGGAATGTTTTTGCGAAATTGGACTTTGTTGCTTTAAGAGCAAAGAACAATATTTCACTTTACTTTAATATTTTACTGTCACGATTTTGCTTTTAAACTAATTTTAGACTTAATGGAGACACCGGGCTTTTATTTCTGCAAGTTGGCAGGCGTGACTGTTTTTATTTGTATGAGAATTCATACTAAAGGGAAAGTTTTCTTAAAAATTAAACTAAAAAAATATAATAATGCCGGTTAGCTGAGTAAAAAAGATAAATCTTTTCCTAACGGGGAGAGCAGAGCTATTCGGCAACTCAATATTTAAAAAGAGTAAAAAAAGTCATTTATTAGACCCTAATGCATACTACTAAGTCACTTAAATACGTATTTAATTGCATTAATACGCAATGTATTTCTGATTTAGAATGAGTGACAAATACATATATCATCCTGGGTACTTCCGGTTTTCCATTTTAGTTTCAATACTGCGGTCGTATCACCGACTCGAACTTCAAACTATATATCTGAAGGCAACTGTAGCGGAAACACTGACCTTATAACACGTAGACTCCACTTCCAATTCAGAGGTAACAAATATAAAATTGTATTATGGAGAGATCGGAGAGAGGCCTTTGCCTAGCAGTAGGATACATAAGGCTTATTAAGAAAAGATAAGATGTTGACAAACTAAAGTTACCAACATGGCTCGAAGAATTTATTTTTAACTTTCGTGGAATTGTAATTTTGATCATGCAACTAAACAATTTTATAATTAACGTGTTTTTCAAAATAAAAAACGATAAAAAGAGGATGAGATGATAGCAGGATTGCATCAAAATAGACAAGTATAATAATATTTGTTTGTAGAAAGGCATAGTTTAATAACACCAAATTAAAAAATAAAATAACCCCCACACAAAACCGATACTTGATCCTTTCAACACTGGAAAAGAGCTAATAATCTTCAAATGGCTGAAGATATTTTCTTGGATCATAGCTAAGAAAGAACCCTCTCGATTGTGACACCTTGTAAACAAAAAAAAACTAAATCAAAATCAGCGTTTAGGAGCTACAAAAGACAGACACACACGTCAAACTTATAACACCCCAATTTTTTGTCGGGGGTTAAAAAATAAACATACCTACTTAAAAATTGTGTGTTACTTCAGATTTAGGTGCCTTGCAAGAAAAAAATTGTTGCAGTAGTATAACAAATTTTAACCGTGTTAATTCAATGGATGTCCTTATGTAAGCCCATAGCATAAAGAATTGTTACAAGCAATAATTTTGCAAGTATCTGTCAAAAACTGTGACAAACTCACCATAATGTAATATCCTCGAATAGGATACCTAAGAGTATACATACGCAGGACAAAACTATGTCTGTCGGTCATCGTGAAACCTCATGCTTCATACATGTGTCCATTATGACTTCTTCTAAATATGATCAGTTCTAGATCCTGGTTTCTTAGTCAGTGGTTCCGACTAGCCTCCTCCATGCATCAGGCGCGGTGAGTCGGATTGAGTAGGGCGATCAGTGCGTGTGAGTTGTTTATCTGCGCCGCGTCTGTGTGTAGCCAGTAAATACTCTTCGCGGCTATGTGTAGCCAGTAAATACTCTTCGCGGCTATGTGTAGCCAGTAAATACTGTGTGGCAACCCTATCTGCTGGATTGGTCACGTACTCGAGAGCTGGAATTATGGGCGACTGCCAAACGGCTTTAAAGCTATGAGGGTCGCTTTTTTAGGTTTAGTGAAATTTATTGGATCGCTCGTTATGTATTAATTATTAAGTTTCAGTTAAAATATTTGTGAGTTATCAAGATTAAGCAATCTAATCATGTATTATTGAAATGTAGTCGAAGATTTGAAGTCGGCCTCGTAGTTGGTAGTACGTCTGACTACGAAGCAAAAGGTCGCGAGTTCGAATCCCGCCCAGGGCAAACATTCGAGTGATGAGCACTTGTGTTTGGATGTTCTATATTTATATATGTATGTATATCAGCTATCTGACACCCATAGCTCTGCCTAGTTTTGGGGCAGGTGGCCGTGTGTGAGATGTCCCACATATTTATTATTATTATTAAATTTGACTATTTCCTACGAATCTTCATTTCCCACGAACGTCCAAATCCTTGAACGACCCGAGTCCCGAACTGTATATAGAATTAACTATGATCAAATACAATTGTTCAAAGACGGCACTGTTAGCCGATCTTCGGTAGAAATAATTTTGTTTAGCCGAGACGTTGACTCGCCGAAAGCTCTGTTCGCTCAAATATCACGTTGACCTTTTTTCTGCGAAAAAAAAGCTTCGTTCTGCCGAACATCGTTGAACAGCGACTTCTATGTACGATTATTTGATATATATACAGGCACTCTGAATGACCATCGCTTTAACACCATATTTTTTCAGAGATGTAGCACGAGTACCTATGTGTGTGTGTGCTTCATAGATTGAGCAATTACAAAATCTCTTTACTCACAATTTCAATTTAAGGTGACTGCGGATAAAAAAATAATTGTCATTTCGACGAAATTCTTACACCGAATACATTTTGTCAAATCAAAGAGTTCCTTTGGGAGCGAGTCGTAATTTAAAAGAAGTCGCGAGGGCATCCCGAATCCGGCCCAAATACACATTTAATTATTAACGGACCAAGGTAAGTCCAAAAGTAATTTCCCTCCAAGATAAAAGTTTGCATTCCCCTTAATTAAATAAGGGAATGGGAGGAAACAATTATTGATTCAGATGAAGGACGTCATTAAATTAAATTAATTAATTCCTGAAGATTTTGCTTTTTGTAGGTACTTCCTGTTTAATTAATTACGATCAGGTGGAATATATTTTTTTATGAAGCTCGAACATTATATTATGAATAAATATACCATACCTAAGTGCGTTGCAGTGTTTTTACTTATTTACCTAACTAGCTATCCATACGCTGTGTAAATGAGGTATTTTCCCGCGGTAAAAGGTAGCCTATGTGTTATTCTGATGTATAAGCTATAAAAATTGTAAAGTTTCATTAAAATCCATTGAGTCATTTTTGCGTGAAAGAGTAACAAACATCCATCGTGTTTGTCATGAGTTACTTACTTGAATTCTAAAGACGTTTGAACGATTTTTGATACAACGAAAACTATTCATCTAGTCTATTATAACTTAGTAGTTATAGTGCATCTACGTAACTTTACTTCTATGTAATGTTACATCTAATTTTCATTGCCCAAACTTTATTACTTCTATAATAAGTGAAACAATGTATCTAATTGTTATTCATTTGTCATCCTCGTAAACTTTATAATATTAACAGGAAAGTAGTTAAGATTCGTATGAAAATGTAAAGTAATAGTTTTATTAAAGAGGTGTATAGTAACAAATAGGTATTGATGTAATATGTACTATATAGCACAAAGATGGTTCGATGGCATCTGTTTGTATAGTAAAAACCCACAGAGTACTGAAATTCTGCCGCGCTCGCTTGCTCCCCTATACAAAAAGCTTGCTCCTATAACTGAATGCGTGTCTCTATTAACTTCTATTAAAATAAGACGAAGTATATAATGTTTTGTAATAGAGCTAACCAACACATCGCATTTCAAGAAAATCATGTCATCTCAACTCATCTAACATGATATATGCATACGCAACTTATATTATACTGAACAAAATCATCACATAGCATAATATTATGGACTTTATAAAATACGAGCTTTCCGCCGCGGCTCTGCCTGCGTCAACAGTTTTTCCCGTGGGAAGGAGGCATTTTCCTGCGGTAAAAGGAAGCCTATGTTACTCAAGGTGAATTTAGCTTTCTAATGGTGAAAGAATTTTTGAAATCGGTTCAGTAGTTTTTGAGTTTATTCATTACAAACATACACACACACAAAAATACAAATCTTTCCTCTTTTTAATAAAAGTATGATATGATAGTATGATATGTAACATAACGTAACCATGGACGTAGTTAGCGTCCTTGCATATAATATTACATTTGTTTCTTTATCGCAGGTAGTTTTCAGCGCTCTGTGTGCGAACCTTTTGAAAATGTTTTGAAGGCTCTTTGAGTTCGGTAAAGCGAGGTTTCGCGTTTTTCTGAAATGTTGGGAAATACCCGAATCTGTTTCTGATAGCTGCGGCCTTTTCAAAGAGGTTCTGATATTATACTTAAACAGTTTTCTATTAGAGATTGAAACTCTGTTGCTCATGTATGTACAGTAATATTTATCTAAAACTAGCTTTCCGCTGCGGCTCCGCCCGTGTTAACAGTTTTCCCGTGGGAATGAGGCATTTTCTCGCAATAAAAGGTAGGTGGTTAGGTAGGTAGGGTGAATGTAGTTTCCTAATGGTGAAATAATTTTTGAAATCGGTTCAGTAGTTTTTGAGTTTATTCATTACAAACATACACACACACAAAAATACAAATCTTTCCCCTTTATAATAATAGTATGATATTATGATATGATGATAGTATGATAATGAAGTCTCGTTTTGAGTAATGTATAATTATAACTTTTAAAACCTATAATGTATAAATTAAAATATTAAACAAATGTTTACTAAATTAAAATTTCATATACACAAATGTTTGTTAATTGTGAGAAGATTCTACTTAGTTCATCTGGACATATTGATGGGATAGCTGTATTACACAATCAATCAGAATTGTAAAATCAACAAAGCCAAATTGTATCCAACATTCTATAACCTATACTCGTATAGATATAGTATCAAATGCCTATAGATCTTAAGCCGTTTGAGAAACTGCCTAGCCTGTACCGTCTTATTTACCTTTAGCTATACCACTATAGGTATATATAGACCAATAAATCTATTCCTGTTTCAGGCCCAGATTTCTCATTGTCATCATTTTCAATGGAACTCGCAGTCAGGTGAGGAACCTAGCGCGCTTTTGTTTGGGGATAAACAATCCGTCTAGTGACGCTCAAAATTGATTCGGTTATTTCGGTAAAGTTCGGTTTTTGATGGTTAAAGTGAATTGATAAATTAATTTAGTGATGGGCATTGTAAATTTTTTATCCCTCGACGAAAAAGAAAGGTGTTATAAGTTTGACGTGAGTGTCTGTCTGTCTGTGTGTGTGTGATTGTCTGTCTGCTCTCCTGAACGAATGCGCTAATTTTGATAAAAATTTTTTTGTTTGTAAGGTTTTACAATCAAGAGTATTCTTAGCTATGATCAAAGACATTTGAAGAGTATCAGCTCTTTTCTAGTTGTTGAAAGTAAGTAACGGTTTTATGGCGGGAGCTTTTTAATTTTTTTAAATTTAATGTTATTGAAAGTAGTACTGCTTTAAAAACCATTTGGAGGAATAAGCTTAATGTTTATTTTTCTATAGGCAAAATAAAAAATATGCAGTAATAAATACTGTAATTAAAGTAGTACGTGGTAGTAATGGGAGCCATTAACAATGTTGAGGTGTTCACGATCGCTGTGCCAAGATTGTAGTGACGGTAAATTTGGTGATGATAAATTTCGTTGGTGCTACTACTATTTACTGCTGGAGTCAGATCTCTAAAAGGAAGTTATTACTGTAATACCTACGCTAGGTTAGGCCGCTTACACGTTATGCCGCAGCGGCAGGCCGGCGCACTTTTCTTGTATGGATTTGTATGGAGCTTTACGCATTATGCCGCGGCGTAGTATGTAGGGCTCCATACGAATCCAAAGGAAACTAGTGCAGCGGCGCCGCCGCGGCATAGTGTGTAAACGCTCTTAGGGACCGCAGTTTGTTGGTTACTTTGGTGAAGACTGTCCTTTTTATAAAAAAAAGCAAACTTTACGAGTAAATAAAAATAAAAACTGCATCGGAAACTACAAAGCGTAGTCGTATAAAAGAACATAATTTATTTTCTTAACCGACTATTTCCTTTTATTAACGATCGCGTGAGCAGCATGGCTGTGTTACTGCAGCGTTAAGAAATAATACTTTACAGTTCAATAAAGATTGGCGGTTCGAAGTTTGTTTATAAAAGTAATAAACTAATAAACAGTAAAAAGGAATCATGATAGGTTTTAAAAATTTACTAGATTTTTATAGGGAATATGATAAAGATCTTTACGGGGTGGATTTCCATTTTTCACTTTTTACATTAACAATTTCAACCTCTTTAGAAAGGTAAAGAAAAAAACAAAAAGTACAAAGTCACATATTAAATAATGGTAAGTATAAAAATTAAGAGGAATAATGCTTATTTTTAAAATTTACCTCTACTTTTTAAAATTTCTACGTAACTAAAAAAGATTCATTGTAGTGTACTATAAGCGAACGGATAGTCATTGTTACTATAACATTAGCGATTATTTTTCCCTTCAATAGACCTGCGACAATGACAGGCCAGAAAATTATCAGAAAGCTCAAAAAGCTTTACATTTTTTCATGCAAAAAGCGGACGCTTGTCTCCGAATATAAAAGTCATTGTACCACCTACTTGCCAAGGATGGTGTGAGGTCCTCTTATGTTTAGGGTTCTGTTTTTGAATTAAAATAACTTAGTTTTGAAATCCAAGAACTTGTGTCTATGAATTGTGGTGGTTAGGTTTAAGTTGATGCGTCGTTGGGCAAGCAAGAGTCCGCTTATCTACAAATTATAGAATAACTAAATTCAAAATACACCCGGCCACTTTGGTTTGCGTTGCTGGTAACATGCGTATTAAGTGTATTGTACACAGTAGCCAACACATGCGACTGGACATGTTGAACTTGAGAGCGCCCGTATTTCGTAGCGGTAAGGGTGAATTTATTAGTGCGAATGTCCAACCGCATGTGCTGGCTTCTGAACATTGCGTATTTAGCTATCTGCGTTTTTGGTAAAATGCGTATCAGGTACAATGGGTGGGTATATTGGGCAAATGCATTTCTGGTATTTAGCTATGAAAGGTTCCCGCGATCGTCCCCAGTAAGCTCATCACGTAACGAGTGAAAATTTGTCAAACGTGACATAGTGACATAAAAACCATAGTAGTTCTGAATGAGCCTACAGATGTCATGTCGATCCATGTTTTAATTCAAGGCCCCGTTTTTTAACTAGAAAATAATTCAAGTTTAAGACACCCCCCACATTAGCGTTTTTCGAGCGTCGACGTTGTGTGTCGCGCACATGGTCCAAGAAAACAAGGTCTAACAATTAGACCACGTGACTGACACAAGCTACGCCATTTCTACGTCATTTTGCCTGTTCATCCTTGTCGAATGGGTGTAATAGACAAGTTTGAAATGACGTAGGCTTGTGTCAGTCACGTAGTCTAATTGTTAGACCTTGTTTTCTTGGGCCATGGTCGCGCATATGATTATCCGCGTCTGTCTTTCGTTTCACTCGCCTTGCTGCCCATGATTGTATGTGCGAGGCACGACATCGACGTTCAAAAGACGCTAGTGTGGGGATCTGTAAGTAGCTAATGGGCTCAATTCTGCCGTGGCCGCTAAAATCTCTAAATTTAAGTTGTTGGTCTTTTTCATTCATATGGGAATCGAAAGGGATGGGAAGATTAATGAATTTAATTTTGAATGAATGATATTTAAAATAAGCAGCGCAGCTGTCGAATTCAGCTTAATTTAGTCGGGATGTTTTTAAATTCCTGCTAAATTACGCGTTTAATCGATGTTTGACGTGACTAGGTTGGCAATCACCTGTCCCTTTTCGTTCTTAAGAACGTGAAAGAGACATATCAACTTAAATTTAGATATTTTAGTGGCCATTAAGAATTGAGCCCATTGTTTGAAATTTAAATAAGTATTTATTTAAAGTATTTTTGTATTGTCTTTTATATTAGTTTCCAGCCAACTCCCGCTTAGCCGGGTTTTTATTATAAATTGAGGGCGTCGTTATCGCAACTCGCAGGTCGCGGGTGTGTGCTTCGTCAGGGCCTTATTTTTGGCAAAACAACGCGTTTTGTAGTCGCCTCTTTTAAAAGGTCCTTAGAAATGGCGGACAATGCCGGCGGAACTGCGTCGCTTTATATTGTGAAGAGTTGGATAATATACACCGAACGAGAGCGACAAACTTTTTAAGGTAGGACGTTGTTAGTTATTTTCGATCCCATTTTTATTTTGGGCTTTTTGGATATTCTGGCTATTAAATAAGAATGAAGACATGAATGTCATGAATATGTTATTTTGGTATTAATTACCAGAACAGAAAAAAAAAAATTGGGAAAATTAAATAAGAATGTTTTTTCTGCATGAAGCAGATCCACTTACAGTAAATGCAGGAAGAGATTCGTTGTTATTATTACATTCAACTCTCATACATATCGCCTCAGGCAGACGAGCTGCCATCACGAAGCATTTAAAATTTGTTCCTGTTCGGTTTCGACAAAGTCACCCACCCACATAAAAACCCTGCAGCAATATATTTTTGTTAATTTACACAATGCACAAAAACTAGCCAAAGCCAGCTTTGTTTATTTAAAAGAGTATTACTGGTATTACTTTACAAACTTTTTAAATAAAAAATATATAATTAAGAGCATTGTATTAACCATGGTTTTAAGTCCATCTCACTTAATAAGTTGGATTGGAAGTTTGGAAGATTGGAAGTTAATAGTGTTTGTTGTAGATATCTAAAATATTATAGCAACGTGTCACTTAGTGAAAGTAAAGATATCACATGCCTGTACTATGGGTGTCACGTATATTTATATTATGTGTATCTTTAACAGCTGTCTAAACCCATAGGCCCATAGTACCGGCTCTGCCTAGTTTGGGGTCAGATGGCCGTGTGTGAGATGTCCCACATTTATTTATTTTATTTATGTATATTACATAATTTATTTAAGTATCAAATTAATTTTAAAATTCTTATTTACCTACTCTTGTGTATACAATAAAATTTGTATGACTTATTTTGTTCGTCAAAACATTTTAAGCTGAATAAACAAACATTCGTACTTTTGCACGTATAACAATATTAAAGCATGTTTGTTTGTTCATAGGTGATACAAATATCACGTAAGTACTGTGCCCAGTGTACTAGGGGAGCAGACCTAGCAAGGAGGCAAGCAAACTCAATCTACGTGCTGTTTTCGCTTCAAGTAGCTAACATGTGGTTGCTTTGCATTGCTGCATGTTATATTAAACAGTTAAAATTCTATTACAATTTTATAAAGCAGTTTCAACCTTTCGTAAGGTAAATAAGCAATTCATATATCTCATGGTAATTTAGCCCTAAACTAGGAAAAGCCTGTACTATATGTGTCAAGCTGCTGATATACAAACATAATAATATAGATTTTATAGATTTTAGATAAAAACATACATATATAAATACATGAGGGATTCGTCTAAGTGACACTCTGCTTGGAGCGGCTGGTTGTGGCGACAGTCGTCGTGGACAGACTCGTTTTTTAGGGAATAATTCTCCACATGCAAGGCAAAAACAAATGCTGATCACACAAATTTTAGCCCAGGGTGGAGTTCGAACCCGTGATCCAGTGTTTCGCAGACAGGTACAATACCAACTACGTCGTGGACCGACGATTTGGCGATTATCTCGGGAAGCTAGGCTGGATCGTTCGCATAATATTAGATTCTCAAAATATGAGAGCGTAAAAGTTTCAAATTATTTATTTTATTTTATTGTTATAAAACTTCCTAAACAAATCAATGTACAAGAAACAGCTCGGTTCGTTTGAACAAAACCAATCACTGGAGTAACCCGACGCGAGCGAGCGATCTCCGAGAAATTGGTGTTTGTCTGCCGCCGACAGTCCTTTTCTAAACCTGCATCAAACAATGGACTAGCTGTTTGCTTTCCTAATTAAATATCAAAGGAAATAGCATATTGTCCTTCCTTAGGGTTTGTAAAGGAAAACGTGGAGAATTATTGACATTAAGCCCGACCCGAAAAAAAAAATACCATCACCGTATTGCGGAAATTCCATGAAACTAATCTTATAATAGCCATTGTTGCCACAAACATTAAGCATGTGGCGTCCACAGAGCAGCTTTTTAGCTTTTTGTGTGTGTAGTAGATGGTGTAGTAAAACTTATTTGGAACTTCGCTACAGATATGATAGGTAGTTTTTTATTTGTTCTTGAAGTTAAGCGGTGAATAATACAAGCTTTCGTGTTAATCCAGTCACTAATATTTTATTACTTATTTAACAAATGACGACTATTAACCAAAACATTTTACTGTTTTAAAATTAAATTAAAATGTAAAATCTGTCTGAGCTTGGGGAGGACACAAGCCCACCATGGTAGTGCACTTGTGCTGACAAGTACATTTCTGGCCGAGCTTAATAAAAACAAATCATTTCAAGGTCTACATTCATCGCTACATTTTATTTGAGTTTGCTTAGTCATTTCAACTTGAAAACGAAACTGACCAATTGTGAAACAATGGGTTCAGTAATTTGCTCCAAAACAAAACGAATAAGTTTATCAACATTGCGCCCATGTTTGTTTGCGGCTGTGGAAATGGGAATGCATAAAGATGTGTCCGAATGGGCCGCGGCACGCAGATATGGCGAGATGGCACAAAATGGCCGCCAATGCCAGTTATATCTGACCTGTGAAGGCGACACAGCGACTGATCACGTCATGTGCGTCAGGACAAATAAGAATTATAATTTACACCTAAAAAAAATATTAAAAATAGAGGAGATTATATACCTAACTATTTACTCTATCTGATGCTCTATTAAATAGTGTGTCTATTGAATAAGATTCATAAATGTACCTAGATAGTAGCAACATTCAAAATATTTAAAAAAAGCTGTTCAGAAACATTGATATTTTTTTCGTAGCCTCAATGCTACGCCGTAGACAATTGCTACAGCATAATAGCTTTGTCTAAGTAGAACCACTCGTTGAGTACCACAAATAAAAAAAATGGCGGCGTAGTATTTAAGAACAAGGAAAATCTGCGCACTTTTCTCTTCGCTTCATTTTGAGCGTACGAGTAGTACGTAATCTGTAGTCTTATGAATGAGTTTTGACTTGCCTCCAGCCTACTGGATATATTTATCAAAGTAGCTTAGTATTCAAATAAAAAGTATATATTAGTAAATCATTTACTCTAATATATTTTTACTAAATCAGCCTTTATGTGAAATCCCATATCCGTGCTATAAACGTGACGACCAATTTTGTCACAACTCATTGGCCTTATCTTGGACATGCGGCCTATAACCGTTAACCAAACTATCGCCACTTGTGCCTTATCGTCGCCACAGTTAACATCCATTACCGTTTTTGTGAAACCAAGATTGACTTTGTTAAGATGAAACTAGCAATGGACTAGTAATAAAGCGAAGTAGTAGATTGGTGGACAGAAAAATATTTGAGATTGGCGAAAGGAAAAAGGCTGTAATGGCATAAACAGAAACGAAATAATGCCAGATTCGTATTATTCTTGAGGAAATACTGAAAGGGAACTTTGTTATATTTATTAAATGCAGTTGTCTCCAAGTCAAAATATAAATAAAGTCCATTGCTTGTTTGAGAATGGCAATAAAACACCACGTTGACTCACACGATGCGGGCAGCACGCTCATAATGTTTTTGTTTATATTTGTATAATTTCTCTTCTTGTATGTGTGTGCTATTTATGTTATTCTTCTGCCTTGTAATCAGTGCTGTCCTTTTTCCTGAGTCAATAAAGATTTAATCTATCTATTTATCTATCTATCTAAAATCATAGTTCGAATGTGGGGCTCCTTTTTAGGATTAGACCGTGATATTCGATTGCCCATTGACTAATAACAAGGTTTCCAAAAATAATCCGGTCATTAGAATGTGTACGTCCTTCCTACAATAGTGTGTGTTCTCGTGTTGATGTATTTAGTTCAAATTCAGTTACATTTAAAAAGGAACTTAAAAAAGAATTGTTGATGGGTCATGAACCAGATATTTAGTTCAATGTTGTCTGTTTGTTATGTTTCAATGTTAATGCACTTATCTAAAACGTAACTTCCTTCTATCTTGTTTTGGCTTATTTTATACTCTTCTAATTTTGTTTTATTAATGTTAGTAATTTAATAACCTAATAACCTCATGATTTAAAAAATGAATGTTGTGTATAGTTATAATTGGACAGCAAACTTATATTAGTTCCTATGTGTATTTGCTGAGAATTAGTTTGTAGTCTGTTACTATACCTATTAGATAAATAAATAAATAAATAGCGTAATTTATTTACAGTCATCCAAGGATGTTATAAGTACTACCGTAGTACTTAAGTATAACATCCTTGCAGTCATCCAGTCACCCATTACATGAAGTAAAGAGCAAGGTAAGCTGAACACGCGCATGCACTGTACCTTACTACTGATCTACTCACGGAATATATAACACTATTCCGTGGATCTACTGATTTAAATAATGGAGGTTAAAAATAATAGTAAAACGTGGCATTCCACTGAGCAGGCTCATTAATGTACCGTGCGTGCGTCACGAGGGGCGCCCCCTGTTACATTACTTTGTAACTACACTTTGCTTTATCCGACTTTTTTTTACAGTAGGTAAAAGTACAACATAAAAAAGTTAAAAGTACAATTTAGAAAAGTTATAGGTAATTGTCAAGGGTACTGTGGACTATTTTATATATTCCCTGGCTGTAGTGATATTTAGGTACGTTTATTGATATGAAGAAACAATGTTTGAAATTACATGTTTATTAAATTGTAAGAAAACAGTACATAGCCACACATAGCTATACATCTAGGTAGTTAGTAAATCCATGAAGTGTTAAATTTAAGTTGGTTCTATTCTAACTTGGTTTTGAAGTATTAAAGGAGACATGGTGCATTGAAAGAACGAGGTAAAAATACTTTTACTTTACAACTGTTTGAAAGATAAAAAGCCCCGATAAAAATGTCCTTATGCCATAAAATATTGTTGGTTCTATTAGTTTAATAAAATAAGACATTTCAACAGTCGTTTAAATTATGTTTAATGTATGGTTCGTGATGAAAGCGCATAAAATTGCGTCAAAATATGAGGCGTTCTCACGGAGCATTCATGACAATAAAGGAAAAGCTTTTTACATGACTGGATTTCCGCAACGTCCAAGGCCAAAGTCCGGCCCTTGTAATCTAAATGCGTCTCTGGTTTTTCTGTCTTAATGGAGCACCGAATATAGTATTGAATTTAACGTATCATAACTTAGTTAGTTCTGTGTGTCCCACTGCTGGGCAGGGGGCCCTCTCCGCTGCTTCTATGGCTCTCTTTCTAGTGTCCCTTCCTGCCATAACTTATTATTATCATACTTTACTATCCTATTATTATTACTGTTGTATCTCTGTTTTTTGGTTTAGTTAGTTCGCATCCATTGAAGCAAAAAATATTTGACGTCATTTTATTCTTCTCATTCTTCTCGGGAAACCTTTAATTCATTGATAAGCATGGTATTAGAAGTGTATACAATAATAAGTAAATGTATCTTTATTTTTTCTAATAAATTAATTTTAGTTACTTTGAACATAATAAAATTATCTTTAAAATGTACGACATAATTCGTTTTATTGCCGACTTCAAAAAAGGAGGTTATTTTGTAATCCTAAATCAATTTGCATTAAGTGTCTTAAGCTGAACATTTCGAAGTCTAATGGTCGCATTAGTCACCATAGTATACGTACCTAACTGTGCTATACATATTTATTCTGGTACGCTATTCAACAAACATGACTGACAATTCAGTGTTCATTGCGTAGACTATGTCAATTAATTTACTATATTCCTTTCTGACTCCGCAATCTATACTTTATAACTACTGCAATTTAAGTTGTTCCGTTTATGTGGGGCTCTAGTTGACTTTGGTCAAATTGTTTTCAACTTATAGGCGGATTTGGTGGGCAGACGCGTTATATTCACATTACGTATAATAAAAAAACTCCTTTAGCAGACCTTATTTGTTCATATTACAGACAAATTGGCTTTGAGTAGTCTTCAGTTTTATAAATCCTCCTAAAATTACCTTCGTTAAATAACGCTTATGATATTTTTCCAATGATACAGTCTTTATTATTTTCTACTTAATTCTTTGTGTGTGTGTGGATTGTAATCAATCACCGTTTGACCACTATCTCGAGTGAATCATTAAGCCGCCTAAAGCCTGAAATGGCTTTTTCTTTTTGGAAAATCTGGGCTGCTATATACCAAACTACCGGGATTAGAATTTATAATCTTCATAATGTGAGGCAATAACTACTCACCCGCTGCTGCAGCATTCTGTATATTCTTCTTCTTTTCGAGTCGATAGCAAACTCAGACAGTCTCGGCCCAGAAACCAGCCACTCGCAAAGCGTCGTCAGTAGCCTTCATCAAGTCTTCTCGCGTGCAGGCGACAGGACAAGAAGGGCAGCTAATGAGATGGTCTGTTTTCTGGGGAACCATACCACACTTACTCTTCAATTTAGGTTCCCCTATGAATCCTCATGCTGTTACTCAGAGTGAATAGCTTGATCTTCGCTTTACAGTACTTTCACTCGCTTTATAGTAGGACATAGTCAAGAAGAATTGGTTTACATCACGTTCCAATTCCAAGCTGGAAACCGCGCAGTCGTTTAATAAATTTCAATTTAAAAGCATTAAGTGTGTATTGCTCACAGGTATTGCTCTTAAAGTTCCTCTGTAGCGACTAGCGACATCTAGATGTGCATTAAGGTCTACGAGGAGAAATGTTTCCGTAATAAAGATAGACCGACAAACTGCTTAGGATTTACAAACGGACTGCTTTGCGACAGAATAATAGAGATGACTGTATCCAAAATAAATTACTTTGAATGAATGAATTAAATAAAATCTTTTAGGAGCTAAATTTGTTATCTATATGTAAGTGACACAAGGTTAATGAACTTATTTTTAATTAACCTTTTGTCGCAAATAGGGCATTAACAACAATCTACACTATTTTCATTTTATACTTATCAAAACACAAAACGCCTGCGAGTTTTTAAAAACTGGTGCTGCCATCTATTTACAGAATAAAGAAAATCGTCCAAGTTATATGACGGAAGTCAGAAAACGCTGCGCCTCCCTTCTTACATGCATTCGTGACAGCCGTAACAACATTCTGAGGGCACTAGGTAACAGATGGGATCCCCTCTGTTAAAAAAGGATGGATGGATCTCCACGTTTTTCTAGATAAAGTTTTTTATTTATTTATTTTTATTTATTAAGTCCTACTAACCCAGTATTGTAAGTTCTTTGTTCTGTTTACTAATATTATGGATGCCCTTCGATCCGAAATAAATAAAAATACAGGGTGGCCCATAAGTCCTTTAAATCGTAAAAAAAATAAAAAATAAAAACTAATGGCATTATGCAAAAGGTTTTTATTTTGTAGTAATCCTTATAAAATGGGAATTATTTTTTGAAAATTACATCATCCAAATGTAATCCGTTACAGTTGCGGCACTCCTGTAAGCGGCGACTAAAATTCTAAAATTATCCAGCTTTACTTCATTTAATAACCTGTTATTCTCTGATGAGGCTCACTTCTACATCAACGGCCATGTCAGTAAGCAAAATTGCCGCTACTGGAGCTGTGAAAATCCAAAACGCAAACATGAAAAGCCGTTACACAGCCCTAAAGTGACAGTTTGGGGCTGTGTAACGGCTGACAGCATTGCAGAGATTACTTGCCGCGCAGTGATGGATAATTTTAGTCGCCGCTTACAGGAGTGCCGCAACTGTAACGGATTACATTTGGATGATGTAATTTTCAAAAAATAATTCCCATTTTATAAGGATTACTACAAAATAAAAACCTTTTGCATAATGCCATTAGTTTTTTTTAAATATTTTTTTACGATTTAAAGGACTTATGGGCCACCCTGTATTTATTATTATTAGACACAGTGTTTAACAAGTAGCATTAGTATCAGGACTGTAATAGAAATGCAATCGAAATTTAAATTCTACATCTTTGTATAATACAATACAATATAGATACTTACAATATCTATGGATTGATTTGTAAAAGCTCTAAAATCTGCTCCATTTCTTTTAACTTCTATTCAAACAGTAAGGTGGACTTGAAGAGATCGCTAATATTGAAAATATCGCCTGTGTGTTTAGTTTTTTTTTTGTATTTTTACTGCGATACTTTTATGTAGTCTTGGTTGCTATAATTTTTTATCTGTATTTATGGCTGCATGAATTATGAGCTATTTAGCAGTCGGAGTGCAGTTGAAATGCTGTTCGTGTGTGTAAAGCCTATAGTAGTGTAGTACAAACAAACGGCGCGCATTAGTCTGTATCTTGTATTATACCGCAAATAAATTGTGGGTAGTAAACTAAAGTTAAAGAAGCTGTAACTATGTTTTTTAAGGATTTATATTTGTGGTAAGACCGTGTCTGTTACGTAACTACTGATCTTAAAAAAACAGTGCCTATAAAAACTAATTATGACGCTACATTTAGTCGGCCGCAATCCATTATCGTTATTAGCTCATTTACAATACAATTTCTGTTATTGACACCATTAGAGACATCGTACAGACAAAAAATAAACCAAAAGAGTTCAAAAGCGGAATAATTGCAATTTACATCTAAATTAACAATAGTAACTCATTAAATATGCGAAAATAGCCTTAGAGTATAAATAGAAAAATTTCTGGGAGGGATAGAGTACGCCTATCGAGTATGAACTGTAAGCACGGATATGAACAGTCCGAATATCTTCAGCGCGTTCGTTTAGTATCAAATGGTTATCGGAGCTGATTATTTTTCCCGGTGAAAATAAGATATTTAATAGGAGAACATTTTGAAATGTGCAGTGATAAGTTGCAAACATGACTCGAGGAACAAATCCAAAAAGTAAAATGTTTTTGATTTCAGCGCCCATACAAAGTCTGCCAAAATTTGCTTGCGCGTGCTCTATGTATATTTATTCTCTAAGAAAATAGCTTTCCATTCTTCTAGTGGAAATGAGGTATTCTCCCGCGGTAAAAAGTAACTCCAGCCACCAAACTATCCCCATACAAAAATCATAGCTGACCGACGATCTGTTGTGACGTGAAAGATAGACGAACAAACAAATACACTTTCTTATTTATAATATTAATATTAATTTGTTTAAGCAGAGTAGTATAAATATAATTACTGTTTTCTATGTTAATAAAGAAAAACAGTACCAAAAATTTTTTTTATGTTCAAATTCTTCAGGCTACTCGTAAGTGCTTAATGTGAAAGCACTAGTTGCTTATAGGTCATTGTTAGAAAAAGTCACATAATCACCGCGTTTTAAAAAACTAGTGGCGACATCTGGTAAGCATCAAACAGTATTACGTACGGCATCAGTACTTATTGATAGTCACGTAACCTCTCTCATATTGTAAGATACAAAAGTCTTAAAAGTAAAATGTGCACAAAAAAGGCCTTATCGCGTTTAATTTTCTTGCACTTTATTAAGTACACATTTTGCAAGTTAATTTCTTCAGCGTTGTAGTAATTGCTCGTACGCTCACGGTAATCGCCGCTAAACATTAGCTTTAACTAGAACCTTATCTGTAATGTTACACATTTACTAAAAGGTGGAGAGGGAAAAATAACAAATATAAATAGATTATTTTTACAGCGGATTATCTTCTATCTATCTATACTATAATAAAACTAAAGAATTGGTGTGTCTGTATATTGATTTGTTATTAAAAACTGATTGTAGGTGATAAAGGGAGTGTAGCTGAACACAAAAATACAAGTATTGAGAAAAAATGTCCGTCTGTCTGTCTGTCTGTCTGTTTGTACACGCTAATCTCTGTAACTACAGGACGGATTTTAATGAAACTTTATAATAATATAGCTTATTTATACATCAGAATAAGACATAGGTTAATTTTTACCGCGGGAAAATACTTTTTCCACAGGAAAATCTATTAACGAGGGCGGATCCGCAGGGCGGAAAGATAGTGTGAATATAAATTTAGAATTTTAGTTTATGTTATAACTTTGCTTCTGTGTAACTTTTTATTTATCTAACTAGAGACCTTCAATGTGTATTTTTTAAATTGTTGTCTAGATTTTACGTCTCAACTTGTACAGACAGTATTTCAATTTAATTGGTTATGTGTGTCCCACTGCTGGGTAAAAGCTTCTCTCTGCTCTTTCCATTAATCCTTTTTCTGTGCCTCTTCTTCTTTAACTGAGGTCATAGATTCATAAACTAACAAAAATGTTATGTAGGTAACATAAAAAACACATCACACAATAAGGGTTTCAATTATTTCAAAACCCAAGTATTGGTAACATCAGAATATTGAGGAAACTAACGCACAGCTATTAATATAAATGCTAAAATGGAGCACTAATGACATAGCAATTCCTCGAATACTTCAATACCATAATATCAATACTCAACAAGCACCTCCCAAGAAGCGTTCAATATTCGTACCCTCTATTCGCATTATCAATTGGTGATACAATTTGCAAGGACTTTTACATTGTCCGAAACGACATGCAAATTTGTCAATGGGAAAGTTGACAATAAAAATAAATGACAAAACGAAATCATACTCATACTAATATTATAAAAAGGAAAGATTTGTATTTTTGTGTGTGTGTATGTTTGTAATGAATAAACTCAAACTATTGAACCGATTTCAAACTTCTTTTACCATTAGAAAGCTACATTCATCCTGAGTAACATAAGCTACCTTTTACCGCGGGAAAATGTCTCGTTCCCACGGGGAAAACTGTTACCGCGGACGGAGCTGCGGCGGAAATCTAGTTTTTTATAAAAAAGGAACATTTTATAGCCATAGAAGAGATTGCTACTTTAGAAATAAAGCTGCCATTATTGTACTCTTTGTTTCTCCTATAAAAGTTGTAACTGTCCTACTGTGTGTTATTACTGATGTCAATAAGGAGTATTTGTATTGTATTGTTATTATAAAAAATGCTGTACCCGTTGTTATTTATACTATAAATCAAAAGATATCCTACCACCAAAATATTAATTTAAAATCTTAGCAAATAAAAACATTAACTTTCACGTAACGTCATGTATGCCTTTTTTGTCGTGTCGGATAGAGTAAATAACTTGTACAGCCAATAACGGTCGGAATGTGCGATATCTCTGATAGGAATCGAACACAAAAGGCGGGGTGAGCCAACCGCGACCCGCGACCCGCCATGCCACCCACTGCTCGCGACAATATTGACAATATGCCGGGAATTGAATATTCCCCTCTACCCTTACATTCTTCGCTTATTTTCCTAGAATAGTATTTTTGTTATATGATTTGGTAATGAAACTTGTATATTTTTTGTGTGTTTTTTATAAGTTGTGAGTAGTCTGAACTTCTGCTACGCTTACAACATTTTGAGGTTCTTTAATGATTTCATATCATCTTCGTCACTCAGCTTGTAGAAGTCCGCTGTTGGACAAAGACCTCCCACAAAGATCGCAAGAACGATCTGTTGTGTGCTGCCATTATCCAGCGGTTAACCGCTACCCTTGGGATCTTCTGATATGACGTCATTAAGTGTTTTAAAAAAGTCTATTATATCATATATTATCATATCATACCAATATTACAAAGAGGAAAGATTTGTATTTTAGTGTGTGTGTGTTTGTAATGAATAAACTCAAAAACGATTGAACCGATTTCAAAAATTCTTTCACCGTTAGAAAGCTACATTGACCTGAGTAACATAGGCTACCTTTTACCGCGAGAAAACGCTGCATTCCTACGGGAAAAACTGATAACGCGGGCAGGGCCGCAGCGGAGAGCTAATTTTATATAAATAACCATTGTTTATTTTTTGGGTGTGGTGTAGACTCGAGCTATAATAAAATAAATTGTTAATGAAGATTTAACAAAACCATATAAATAATATTGCTTTATAGGTAGTTTGTTGTAAAAATGGCGGGTTGCGAACCCTATAACTAGACAAAATTATTGGATCTATAAAGTTTGAAATAGTCCAACTAGATGATAAACAGCCGCCATGATCCCTTTTCTCCAATTATATCGCCAGGTTAATTAAACAATCTCGTTCCGCTGGGCTTTGCTATTTAACCACCTAAATGATGATAAAGTAACGCAGAACTGACGCCCGCGCCCTGTTATATTGAAATGGGTTCTGTTTCATCATTATTTTTCATTTTGCTGTTGGATTATAGGCAGTGTTGTTGTGAGTGCGATAAACTAGTCGATAGGTCGATAGTGCTATCGAAACTATCTTTGTACGGTACTGTGGCATTGGTCATGCCATCTCTTTTACCTTTGGTACTGGCCGCATTGTTCTAAATTTAAATGGTTTTCGAATAAACGAATTTTGATGGTTCAAGTCAGTTCTAACGCGATTGTTCCTTGGTGCGGATATAAAAACGCTCCAGGAACCCGATTTTCCCGTAGGAAAAGTTATTTAAAGTGGATAAGTTATTCGAAGTGTTTTACTAGTTGTGCTGTATTTTTGTGCTCGCGATTCATTAATAAATGAAGTTCAAATCGTTATTTGGTGTTATTATTACATAGCACGGGTACACCCGTGTTATAGTACTATTGAACTGTGTCGATAGTCTTACTACCTTTTAGTATCGGTACTATCAATAAAATTTTACAAAATACCTATACACAATTTACACTAACGAAGGTCACAGAAGTGGCCATATTACTAGCGAGGGCCACGGGTACGAACCCAACCCAACAAATATATTAAATGACTAGCTTTCAGCCGCGGCTCCGCCCACGTTAACAGTTTTTCCCGTGGGAATGAGGCATTTTCCCGCGATAAAAGGTTGCCTTTGTTACTCAGGGTGAAAGTAACTTTCTTATGGTGAAATAATTTTTGAAATCGGCTTAGTAGTTTTTGAGTTTATTCATTACAAACATACACACACAGAAATACAAATCTTTCCTCTTTATAATATTAGTATGATACGATGGGCAAGCAGAATGGTAAGAAAGGCAATGTAAATTTTTGATGATGCTTTTCCACGGACTTAAAAGCTGAGGTTAGGAGAATGCTTGGCGCATTATATAATTATACCAATTGTCAACTCTTGTTAGTCTAAATGATAGCACATTCCTTCCATCTATAAGGCTTAAGGTTCTTATATCTCAAAAAAGCGAACTCCATCACCACATAAACGGAAAGCTGTTCAAAAATAAACTTTAGTACCTTCCTTAAAACTTTCATTTTACCTTAAAAGGACTTTCTTCAGAGAATTTCCGCGCGTTAAACGTTACTGCGGTAATAAAAATGGCCGATTTTATTGTTATGCGTTTCCTGAGGTAAATGTCTCGTGGGCCAGGTGAGCCTTGTCATAGTAAAATTACTTATTTAAGGGCTTATTAACTTTACAATGGAGATAAGAAGGCATAAAATAAACCTGTTTATAGCCACTTACCAAGGCGGCGTTGATGGATGCCTGTTTTTATACGAAAACAACAAGAAAAATGAGAGTGATATACTTAATTTACTAATACAATATAGTGAGAAAACTCAAAAGATGAAAGAACTTTAACAAATATACATTATAAATTGCACCAACACGTACAGCCTTCCCTACATCTTTCCGCATTTCCAATTATAAAGCTAGAAACGCGAAAAGAGGCTGCCAGCACTAACAGCAAGCATGACGGACACATGCATGCCATATGCACGCGCATGCATGCCACAGTACCTACCTAGTTATTGCTAACTTTTTTATCACCTCACAGTGATGTTATACATATAATTCAATTTTATTTCTAACGTGAAAGTGTATTTGAATATTTCTTCCGCTTTCACCACTAAATAGTGCTGTAAGTGGCGTTAAAATTACGTAACAATAGTATTTACGTAATAATAGTATTCACGTTATTTAAATTATTTCCCTGGGATACTATACAGGTGATTTGATGACGATGAGCTTTTCACCGCGGAATAGTTTTACGTTCCGTTCCTATACAATAGAATATACTTTACATCGAACTAATATTGTATTAGCGTACATAGAAACGACACCCGAAAACCGCACTCAAAGTAATACAAAAATTGGAGGTCGCGACCTCCAACTCCTATGTCGTCTGTCTTTTGTTTTTCTTCTCGCCCGCCCCCCGCTGCCGCCATGTTGACCTACAGAATATATTCGCGGTATCTTCTCTAGTACTTTTGTTAGTTTATTGTAAAAAAAGTACAAGATAATATAACTGTACGAAATGCGGCTTTATTGATAAGCTAGCAATTTCTACCAGGCAACCCTAGACATCTTCATGAGCATAGAATTGTCGCTTCTGTGTTCATTATTAATGTATTTACAATCCCAAATTGATCTGAACTTCTAGAAACTAATCTCAAAATATAAATTATAAACAGTTTGCAGTATTATTCATGCCAGGTAGAAATTGCTATTTTAGCAAAAAGGCCGAATTTTGACACTAAACTTTTAATAACCAAACTAAACCTACTATTATTTATTCTGTGACTAAACTAACAACTAATAACTTTTGTACTTAAACTTTTTGAATTTTGATAATACAGTAGTATTAGTAGTTTCTTTCAAGATTGGATGTCAATAACGTACTTATATTGAATTGAACTATGAACACAACTACAAATATAATTTTTTTATGAATAAAATGCATACTATCGAATTTATGGACCTATTTTATTTATGTTTCTAAATTAAAATGTGGTTAAGTATCCCACAACAGCGGAACGGAATGTTTAGCATAATGATAGCTTATAAACTGGATCGAAACATAAGATTAGATTCATTTTCTGTCCCGAAAAGTGTTGTCTATGCGAGCGAGGTTGGTAACACTAGTGTATGTTACAGTACAGATATAAAGGTTTTCCTTGAATTAATTTCAGTATTTAAATTATCTTCCAGAATAACTTCTGGGAACCAAATATACCCACTAAAAATTCCACGGAAGGAAATTAATAATGTTCAGTATACAAGCGCGCCATTTCGGTTTCGGGGTGGATAATAATTATCTATGCAGCCCCCGCTAATGTATTCTGGGGGTAGTTTACAGGCTGATGCCAGATTTTAAAATTTAGTAAAGATAAATTAATTACACTTAATTTATTTTTACTCGAGTAGTCTACTAAGTAACGCTCTGGAAGGTGACAAAAGCGACATAATGACGGAACTACTACTCCTCCTTAGAGTATAAATAGAAAAAAATCGTACTCCTCCTACTACTCCTGAGTCAGTATGTCACGTTTGACGTTATCAGAATTAGGCTGCTAAGTAATTATGTCATTACTAGTTGTGCTTACATAGTTGGTCCTTAAGAAAAACGGGTTCTGATTAACCCCGGAACCCGGCAAGCAAGTTGAAGTCTTCGAGAAATTATTCATCATCACCAAATTTATATATAACCCCCGATATAAAACCGTTACTTGATCCTTTCAACAACTAGAAAAAAGCTCATAATCTTCAAATAGCCGAAGATATTTTCTTGGATCATAGTTAAGAACACTCTCGATTGTGATACCTTGCAAACAAAAAACGAAGATCAAAATCGGCGAATCCGTTTAGGAGCTACGATGCCACAGACAGACAGACACACACGTGAAACTTATAACACCCGTCTTTTTCGTCGGGGGTTAAAAAACCAAAGGTTACGGTTTCGATATAAAGATGAAAAAGGGAATTTCTGTTTTTTTTTGAGCGTCCTGTACATAAACAGCAAATTACTCTATGGAGCTCTTTCATGTTTTTGTTTACCTTTCAATACCTTCCTTTACTCCCCACAAAAGGTAAATTAGGCCCTCGCTTTGAAGATAATAGTACGAGAGCCCACGACCAAAACCATGTCTCATAGCAATACGGCAAAAACCCTATAAAATCGTTAGATTGTATGATTCTGAACCCGACTAGGTATGTAGTAACGGTCGAAAGTGTAGCAACTGCGTGGGAGGCCATTTCTGCTGTGTCAAAAAAAAAAGGCAATAGGTATTATAGCAATACGTCTGATAGTGAAAATGTACATAGATTTTATAATTGTATTACGAAAAAGTTTGTTTTCAGACATTTTGCGCGTAGCATATAGCCTCAGCGCATTTTTGAAAATGTCAACAAATTTAGCCGACCTGTATCATAGCAATACGGATAAATTTTTTTTTAACTTTTCGTATTGCTGCCAGGATTACCAAAAACCTGTTTTCAGACACTTAATCTGATAAAGAAGGTGCTACACTTAATTTGTCTGATATAAATTTTTTGCACATGTGGACAACTTATTTTATCATGTCCAACAATTTTCAGACATATTGCTATGATACCGATCGGTAAAATTTGTTAACATTTTCAAAACGGTCTCAAAATTTAATGCGTTCACATTTCCGTCTGAAAATTGTTTTGTTCGCATCAAATAACCAAAATTTACTAATAAAAAAGATTTTCAGACATATTGCTATGAGACATTTTTTTTGTCTCATTTTTAATTTTTTTAAGTGATTTTACGGGTTTGCGCTACACCACTAACGTCTGAAAAATATGTTTCCGGTATCTCAGAACTATCATTCAACTACAGTCTGCAAATCAGACATATTGCTATGATGCAGTTCGGTAAAATTCTTTGACAATTTTGAAAATTCGGTCAGATCAAACGCTACGCGGAAAATGTCTGATATTGGTATTTTCGAGTTCAGGATAATCGTATCTATCGATTTGATGCGGTTTTGGCCGTATTGCTATGAGACAAAAATCTTGGTCGTGGGCTCTCTAACTATAAGGTTATTTATAAGGTTGGATATAACAGCCCAAGTAATTGTGTATCAACTAAATTTTTTATTGATTTTATGGATTCGGTAATCGATGTAAAGGCAAGAATTACAGCTTATTAATTTCACATAAATTATGACTATTCTGTATGGTATGGTTATTTTAAATAGGAGCCTTGGATTTTGCAGGAGCTTTAGCCCAATTATTCACAGTGGGATACTTAAGGCTGATTGAGTATTTGATTGTAAGTAAAAAATATTAATTACTTGCTTTCCACCACTAGAAATTCCACACGGCTTCAATCAAAGATAAAAATCCGATAAATTTGATATTTAGAACTAGCGTAATTTAGCACTCTATAATACCTACCGGTTGCAAAATATATCATAATGAAATAAAAAACAAACGCCAATTAATTTTAAAATTATTTGAATAAAAAGAACAAAATAAGCTTCTATTCCACTTTGTCGTTTTAAATAATTTTGTTTACGTTTGAATTTGGAATGTCAAGCTTCAAGCTCGTTTTCTTTGTCAGGCTCTTGGTCGGGGACGGCAAAAGACCGTCGACCCGGGGCAATGGCGCCCCGGGAACTTGTCACGAGACAGACAGACCTTTGTGAAATTTCAACTGCGTTTCTGCCCGATTTGGTAAATAATTCTAGGCACGGCTTGCAACTACAGCACAATTTTTGAATAATAAATCGATTATATTTAGAAGTGATCTAGTTCGTTCGTAATGTGGTAATATCGAGACTCGAGAGTCACTGCATCGCTGTATAGAAAATGCTGCAGAATATAGTAGAACTAGAGACCCGTAGCGGCGTCGAAACGCCGCAGCTAGAATATGGTAATGTAATATTCATAGGAAAACATAAACCATTTTAAGGCATTTTTTCGATACTGTACCTACTCAAAACACACATTTGAATGAAATGGTGCCTTAATAATAATAAAATATAACCCACCAGAATTGAGCCTAATTGCTTTATAATCACAACGTAGAAATGAACATTTGTCAAAAGTTTTGCATAACAATTTAAAAAAAACCTTAAGAAACTTTCATTGGTTCTTATTTTGATATCAAGAATCATTTGAGAAATTAGACTTTAGTTAGCATTTTTTAGTCATTAAGGTTCTCTATTGTCTACAATCATCCTAAATATGAGAATACAAAAGTCAACTTATTTTAGTAAGTGTTGGTAACAAAATAGGATCAGTTAAAATTTGCTGACGGGGCTATGTGCAAACATTTTGAGAAATGCTCACGGCAGAAATAAAAATAAAATATTATTTTCGATATTCATCTATGACTTTCTGACCTTTTAATTATTATTATTACCGAATCAGAATAACAATAATAAAACACGACTTAATATAATTAAAAAATATATTATGAAAGTATTATTATGATGCATAATTATGACCATCCATCAACACTTTTTTGTTTATTATTTAGAAAAAAAAGTTATAAAAAAAAAAAAAATGAAAATGAAAAAAAAAAAAGTTAAGAAATATAGAAACTACGACGTGTTCTATCCGAAAATTACACTTTTTTTTCTTGGCCGGCATTTTCACTTTTTTGTTCCAACATTGTATGAAACGTGAATGATGTCCTTTGCGAACTCCACAAACTTATCCCTCCAACCACATTCGGTTACCGGAATACGCGCCGCGCCGTGGGAAATACCACCCACATGTTGTCGAATTCCCCTTGGTTCGCACCAAATGCTTTGCGTCTTCCTTTTTGGTGCGTACAGCCAGAGAATGAAATTCTCTCCCTGCAACTGGTTTTCCGGAATCGTAAAAGTCTAGCTGTCTACCTAACCTAGATGTCTTCAAGTCGAGAGTGAATTGAATAGGCATTTTCTGGGTGACCGTGTTCCATCATCGGCCACGGCGTTGCTTTTCACCAGGTGAGACTGTGGTCAAACGCAATCCAATAGCAAAAATATATATCTTAATACGACGATACTTTTTGGGATCCTCGATGATTGGGTAAATTATAGGTGAAGGAAGAGCAATTTTTTTAGTTGTTTAATTATTATGATTGAAGACTCTTCGAAATGTGCCGAATAACAGTTTTCTTTAAATCTTTTTTTTAAACAAGTAAATCGATTAATTCCAACCACGCCTGGCGCCTGAAAATTAAAATATTACTACAGTAATACAAAACAAGTTTCAAGTAGTCGTTTTATCTAAATCTATTATGTTATTAAGTTCCATTTTGTCCAGCAGTGGACGTCTTTCGGCTGAAATGATGATGATGATGATGATTAAGTTCCATTATACTTGGTTTTAATTTTTCAACAAATAGTTGAGCGTAATATATAACCTATGAGCTCTAGTCTACAAGTTTATGCAATGTTTGATTTGCTGGCGTGGTATCCATCATTTCATTCATCATTTTCTTTAAATTCTGTCTACGTAGCAAAGACCCTTATTGTGTACATCATCTTAAAACATTTTTGTAAGAGAGACTAGTGATAGTAAATTCTTTAATGTATGTAGATGGGGTACTTACATTACTTTACCTTTCAATACCTTTTGGAAGCGAAAAAAACGTAAGGTTCGGTACTTTATCAAGCAACCGAATGCTGTACAGCTTTGGGTACAGCATGTTGTCTTGTCTTTTTCTTTTTTTATGGCTTCTGCTATTTTGCAATACTTTCTTAACTTTCTACTCTGTTGACTGTTGACTCCAGAGAGGTGGGAGCCGCTTCGGTTGACTCAAATTTGTCTAGGTACCTATTGTAAGTTCTCTTCTGGTGTTAATAAAGAATATTTTATTTTATTTGTATTGTATTGTATTGACCCGGTGTTGACAAACGCGGCTTACCAACCTTTTGCAACTTATAGAAGAGCGCTGTTTCGAGTCAAACTGACAGCGTCAACAGCCAACTGCCACCTGTCTGCTTTACATATAAACAGAAATAGACAGAAATAAATTGAATTCATTATTTTGATGAAATGGACAATCTTTCATGAAATTAAATTATGTCGTCGGTCAATTTAGTATGTTGCTTTTAAAAGCCCACATAATATGTCCCCACCTAGAGACGCGACATACCGGGAAAAGGGCAAAATTATAATTCTTTGTATTCTATCTTCCCTAGCAGCAGGCGTATAAAACTAGAATAAAGAAATGACAGCCTTTAGATTTATAAATACTGAAAACGTAAGTCAAACATATTATTAACTAGCTTCCCGCCGCAGCTCCGCCCGCGTTATCAGTTTTTTCCCGTGGGAATGAGGCATTTTCCTGCGGTAAAAGGTAGCCAATGTTACTCAGGGTGAATGTAGCTTTCTAATGGTAAAATAACTGTCCACTGTGGGACAAAGGCCTCCCCCTAGAATCGCCAATATGGCCGGTCCCACGTTAGTGGTGGTATCCAGCGGCAACGTGGGGGGTTGCAACCCTCATCGTCAGTCCACCTTTTGCAAATCTTAAGGCTATTTTGGACACTTTGGTTTGCTCGCAGATCCTCATTGTTATTTTACGAATAGTAACTTTAGTTCTAGATATACCGCTGGACGCTGAGATAAGAAAACTATCTTACCGTTTAGTTTCATGAGGAGGAGCCCACATTGGAAAATCTTTCAACGAATATTTTAGCAAACGCAAGTTCCGATACGATGTTGCTCGCGCCCGTTAAGAGGATTAGATTGTCAATTTTATCAAAGTAAGTATTTCATAGAAGCGTTGGTGGCCAAGTGGCAAGTGCCGTTGAATTCCATTCGGAAGTTGCGGGTTCGAGCCTCGGCACGTACCAATGTGTTTACGATTTTCGAATTTAAATGGACGTTTATTCGACGCTCTTGTGAAGGAAAACATCGTGAGGTAACTTGGACACACCTGCGAATGCGAGATAATTCAAAGGCTTTGCGTGAAGTTAACCAACCCACACTGGGCCAGCGTGGTCAACTTAGGCTTGCTCACACTGATATAAGGGTAGGCTTGAACCTCTCGGTGGGGACATAAGAACTTCGTGCCGCCACAGAATCAGAAGATAAAATTTATTAATGTCAGAGCAGGGAATGGCAGACCCCGACGTGTTTTATTGGATTTGTATTATATTATTAGATAGATGAGTATGTATAGTACCTAAATTAATCAATATTATTGCTGTGTCTATTTCTACGAGAAACCAAAAGGTAAGTAGGTACGTATACGTAAGGACTAAGAAAGGTCATAATTAGTTGTTTGTGTGGCGGATTTCGTGAGAAATCACTCTTTTTATAGATTTCTTTATTTGATATTTCTTATCTTATTTGACTCTGGTCGGGCGATTTCCAAAAATGTTATTTAATCCTTTTTATTCTAATATATTTTAACATACGGCGTGGGTTTTTTAAAATTTTCAATTTTGATTTTTATTTGAACATGTTTTTTTAATAGATAGAGTGATTCAAGAGGAAGGTTTATATGTATAATACATGCATAATATGCTTAAAGATAACCCACAATAACCATTTTCCCGTGCGGAGCCGGGGCGGGTCGCTAGTATTATTATAAATCACAAAAAGTTGAGTTTGTTGACCTAGTGAATAAGTAGATTGTGTGGCAGTGAACGTGTTTCTGTTGCATCACAGAGCCCGTACGAGCCCTCCCCAGCTGCAGCCGTTGGCTAAACCTTGGTCTGAGGAGGACTCGAAAAATGTCACCGCCCAGACACTCTGCAGCATGTTTTGTAAGCTCAAGCAATAAATAAAATAACACACTAGCCCATCTATTGGACTACTTAGCAGGGCACTTGCTATTATGACTGTTTCAAATGTATAGTATTATGTATACTTATAACAAAAACATTTCAATGCTTATTACTTATATAAAAACAAAACCGAATAATTAATACGTCATCACATCAATGTTTTCCCTGGGCGGGATATTTATGTTTTCTTTTGGTGTCAATAAAGAATATTTGTATTGTATTGTATTGATTCGAAACCACGGCCATGCGTTCGTTCAGTAGTCAGTTTTTTTTTTCAATATTCGTACCTACGTGTGATAACTCCAGTAAGTTTGGTGTTTGTGCTATTCATAACTAAAGCTCAGAACGCAGACGCAGGAAGTCATTAAATTTAGTACGTCATTTTTAACCGACTTTAAAAAAAGGAGGAGGTTCTCAATTCGACGCGTATGTTTTTTTTTTTTGTGTGTTATTAAATATCTCCGCCAATTGTGAACCATTTTCAAAATTATTTTTTTAATCGACTAGGTTTACTTGTAGGGTGGTTCCATAAAAATTTCGCTAAGATCGGATGATTAAATTTGAAAATATGGGGAAATAACTCCTCAATTGACGATGCCGTTATACCCGACCGGTAAATTGTTTTGACAATATCTCGGCTTCTTATCAATCGATTTCAATATTTTTTTGTTTTATAGATAGAACTTGTACTCAAAATTGTTTCATATAAATTTGGATTATATCTGATGGCGGAGTAGAAGACTAAAACGAAAACTCTTCAAAAAACAACAGCACACTCATTGCGTTGCTTTTGTTATAATTGAAACAACAAGAAATATGCGGTTTTGGTTCATATATTCTGTAAACTAGTCATAGATTAAAGATTTGAAAACCTCAAGTGAAGATAACAACTTACCAGTATCTAGCAAATTAAGAAATCTTTTGGTTATATTATATTAGTACTTAACTGGTATCGTACAAAAAGTATTTTTTCTTCTATCGTAAATAGTTACGAACCTCCGGTTTCGTACGCGGCCTAGGGCTTTTGACGCTGTCATGCTGGGTTCCCCATGCCGGTACGACCCCGACCGAGACGCCCCCACAGTAAATAAATTGCGCGCTCGGGCCGGGCGGCGGGACCCGATTTAAATATTCGGTCTCGGTCTTAACAACAAAACGAGTACCTACTATCCTTCTTGCCATATCGCGAATATGTCCAAACGCGAACGAGGGAAAAAAATCTGTGGCGTCGTCTTGGCCGTGGCCGTGACTGGCAAACTTATTTTTTAATGTGGAGTGTTAGGTAGGTATGTACAGTCAAGTTCATAAGAGCAGTCATATCACGTGTTTTTATACTTTCAAATAACTTCTTTCCCGAAGGCTTGATATTTTTTTATTTTTGTGTTACTTATACAGTGTAAGGGACTCAATATTTTGCTTTAAATGTTATGGCCTGAATGCTTTTAGAAAAAAAGTTAATTCAAAGTATAGATGCACGTGACATGACTGGACTTATGAACGTGACCGTACATAAAGATTGCATAACATAAACTACCAACCAGACTTTACCGCTTCGCGCCCTTTCCTTGACCTGCGTGTTTTCTACGATTATAACCAGATTATAACTGTGTAGCACATTGCGTATCGTGAAAAAAGCAAAATAGCTATAGGTAAATACGTATATTACTGATTAAGTGTAATGAATTTCCATTTTTTTGGCACTGTCGTGCAGTCGGAACCGTTAGTCCCCCATACCGGTACGACCCCGACCGGGACCCCCTCACAATAAAAAAAATGCTAGTCCGCGCCCAGGCCGGAAGGGACTCACCCGATTAAAAAAATCGGTCTTAACAACAGTACGAGTACTATCAAATTTCTTGCAAAAAAAATCAGTGGCGTCTTGTCTTGTCGAGGGCGTGATGGGCAAACTTATTTTTTATTGTGGAGGCGTCCCGTCCGAGGCCGTGCCGGAATGGGGGACTAACGGCCGGACCCGTTGTATCGTGCTTGGCTTAGTGTATCGTCGGTACTGTACGAAGGAGTTCGCAAGAGCGGCTGAGAGATTGATGTCCGATCTGATGACCGCACAGCAAGGACTCTATACCAGCCGTGACCCACCCATCAATTACTACAGCTTCCTCGATAAACAATCCAAAGACTCCTATGGCGGTAGAAAGGTACGTATAAATTAAATGTCTCTCAAGAGACAGGTTGAATCCTAGTTTGGGAGACAGAGAATGATAAACATATGTAATTTTATGATAAGCGTTACCTTTGATGTAACTGAATGTATTTTGGTAAATAAATAAACCTTATTATTATCAAATCTGACGTGGATGATGCACAGGCGCAACACACGCTGCCCGCCCTCGGCGGCGCGCCTTTTGTGCTCTGAGCTTTTCTTACTGATGATTTTATAATACACTAGGTTCCCGCCGCGGCTCCGCCCGCGTTAATAGTTTTTCCCGTGGGAATGAGGCATTTTCCCGCTTTAAAAGTTAGGCTATATAGCCATGTTACTTAGGGTGAATGGAGCTTTCTGAAGGTGAAATAATTTTTTAAATCGGCTCACTAGTTTTTGAGTTTATTTATTACAAACACACACACAAAAATAAATATCTTTCCTCTTTATAATATTAGTATAGATATAGATATTATTATGATAAATTAAGAGGAAATTGAGATGAGGTACCTAGATAGGTCACACAGATTATTTGTAATATTTGTAACTAGTTTACCGCCCCGCGGCTCCGCCCGCGTTAACAAATTTTCCCGCGGTAAAAAATTGCCTTTGTGTTATTCTGATGTATAGGCTATGCTATACCTATTATTATAAATTTTACATAATTTTTAAAAGATGCAACGTGGTGTTTATTCGGCGAGCTCTTCTCCACAAAAGACCGCACATTTGCTTTGCTGAACTCGCCACTAAATAAATCTAACTTTATTTTACTTAACTAAGGATCAAAAGTGTCCAAAAGTTAAAAATAAATTAAATCATTTCATTTCATTTTATTTCAAAGTTTCATTAAAATCCGTCCAGTAGTTCCAGAGATTAGCGTGTACAAACAGACATAGCGTGTACACACATACATTTTGTTTTCAAAACTTGCATTTTTTTTGTGTACTCGACCTTTAGCACCTACAACAGACACGCCGATTCTTCAGTTTCATTTAGTACTTAAGGAACATTCTCGGCTACGCCCGTGTATTTTTTTTCCCCGCGGTAAAATGTGTCTAAGATATTGACCGGGGATATTTGGACATTTTGTATTTTAGACATTAGTCGCGCAAATGATATAAGGTACCACCATGCAAAATTTCATTTAAATCGGTCTAACGGTTCCAGAGATTAGCGTGTACAAACTGACAGACAGACAGATTGACGGTGATTTTTTTTCAAAACTTGTATTTTTATGTTCAGCTATAAGTACCTGATCCCTTTTTAAAAGTAAGTCAATATGTACAAACACGCCGGTTCCTCAGTTTTATTAAGAATTTATTTTTTAACTTTTGAATGTTACATCACTTAGTTAAGTCATTTAAATTATAGTATAGAAGATATAGAATAAACAGATATCTATGTGGTAATTCTGAAGCCTGTGACAGTTAAGACTGTTACGACCTTCAGTTTCCCTCACCATAAAATATTTACCTAATACAGAGATCAACATGAAATTGTGTTTGTTTTTTTGCAGGAGGCGGATTCGGTGTCATTTATTCACACACAGATGGAGCCGCGGATGCAGGCCAAGGCGCAGACCAATCAGGAAGCGGGATTCGGGGTCAACGTCCTCATGTCGACCGATGACGACTTTATGAACATTATTGGGGAAACCAAACCCACTTTTGTCATGTTTTACGCTTCATGTTAGTATGACAATTTACAATAGAATAAAAATAACTTATTTTCTAAAATGTAGGTACAAGATTAATAGCAGCTAACATTCGGACATTCCCTGTGTTGCGAATGTTAGGTCCCTAGGTTAGAATGGTGATAATGCGCCGTCCGTATGAAATCCGGTGTCGCCGATTCCGCCCCACCTTTCACCTACACTACATCTGTACTTCAATAAAGATGAAGTTTACGCACATATTTGCAATTTCAAATCTAGCCAATCATAGCGCCGCTCAATCACGCGATTTCAAATGGAAACGAATCATACGCATGCACGCATACTGATGTACATTTTTATAGCTATGTGTGAGTTAGACAGCGCGATCGCGTCTTTGCGTGGAGTATGAGCGTTTGCTCATAGTCTTGGCGCGCCGGCCCCGCCCACAGCGCCTTTCTAACCTCTTTTAAATGTTCTGTGAGGTCCCTCCATTATTGGAGTGATATGACAAAAATGTATTTAAATTTAGGGAAGAGAACCATCTGAAGCTGTTTCCAATAATAAATAAGTTTAATGCCTTTTATATTTCAGGGTGTGGCCACTGTTCGACTGTTAAGCCAGCATTCAGCAGACTTGCCACCAAGATGAAGGGTGAAGGTAACCCTGTCCAAGTTATAGCGATTGATGCCGCTGAGAATCCCAAAACCGCAGATTTTGCTGGAATCGAAATACTGCCTACCTTTAAAATATTTGCATCCGCTAAAATGTTAGCAGTATACGATGGTGATCGTTCGTATGAAAACATGGAAGCATTCTGTCGATCACATTTGAAGGGCTGAAGACGATTTGAAGTGTGTTTATATTATGATATCTACTTCGTGAAGCGCTACGTCAGCAATTTTTATCAAGAATGTTGCCGATGAAATAAGCAGTAACAACAAAGTGTACGATCGTCAAACTCACTAACCAAAGCTTTTTTAAAGCCAGATATAAATTATGCAATATTAAAAAAATTTGAAAAAAATCGAACATCTAAAAAAATCTATCGATTAACTGCGATTCACACCTATGTACAGCAACATCGTACCTACATCTGGCAAATAATTTGACAAATTTTACTGCGCATGCAAAATACTGTAGGACCGATCGAGGCCAACATTTGCTAAAGAAAATACAAGCTATTGCTTCTAGGTAAATATGTTATTTTTTTGCGTAAAAGTTTATCACAGTGTTTGAGTTTTGCGTGAAAACTAATGACTACATTGTTAAACCAGTTATATTACAAATTGTGTCATTTAACTATAAACTTTGTTTTATTTCTCTTCTTCCTAAGGGCCTTTTTCCTGTCATGCGGATTTACGCCCGCGCGCGGATCAGTAGGCCTACTATGTAAGTAGCGACAGGCTCGAGAGGCTGTCAAACGCGACATATTGACAGAACGACTACTAGGGCTCTAATGTCCCTATGTCCCGTTTGATAGCTTCTCGAGCCTGTCGCTACTTACATAGTAGACATAGACTGATCCGCGCGCGGGCGTAAATCCGCATGACAGGAAAAAGGCCCTTAGCAACACAAACACCTCACGTATACTTTACAATCCAAAATTATTACCACGTATTCAGAAACTATTTACTTCACTTTATATACTAATTCCTGAAAAAAATACTTTTATTTTACTGACATTAATTCTACGAGCCTAGCTAGTAGCCTCAACAACCCACAGTAAAGATTAGCATAATAATATAAATAAAGAATTTCCTAGTGTGCTATGGTTATTTATAATCTGGGGGCACGACAGTGCCCCCGCCAAGTCGAGCAAAAAAGCGGCACGGCCGTACCATACTTTTCTCGAAGCAGTTCAGGCCATTTTCGACCCCCTATAACAGTTGCAATCGGTCTCTCGATGTGATCAGACTTCATCAGACGCTCCGTCCGACGGCTGCTCTGTCGTCGGCAACTAGTGCAACTAAGCGCATTCTACAATTGCGCACGGAAACATGACGCAAAATACTAAGCTTTGTGAGACCATCCTGGTCGACGAGCTGTTGGCATTTGTGCAGAACAAGCTGGATGTGATGGACGAGCTCAGCTTGGAGCAGATCTGTCTCTCCAGCTACTCCGAAGCTGACATCCACAAGGCCAAGGTGCATCTTAACGAGACCGCCCAGCCCAAGCACGTGCGCCTCTCGACGCGTAGGAGGGAGGGGAATGGCTCGAAGGACATCCAGGACATCTTTCGGCTTTTTAAGACGGAGGACCCTGACGATATACCGACATATGTGGCGCGAGATCTCTACAAGTTGCCGCCGGTGACGTTTGATCATGTTGACGTCACCACGCTCCTGAAGGATATTGTGCTGCTGAAGGCCGCTGTTACCGATATCAAAGGTAAATTAGAAGCCTCGGAAAAGGTTAGCGACGAGCTGCGACGCGAGTTGACCTCATTACGTGGTCAAAACGCAGCGTCAGTATCTCCGCCGGCCGCGCACGTCCACAGTGGTAGATGGGCGGAAAATAGTCCCTTTTTCACAGTACAAATTTTCGCATCTTTTGTATCACTAATAAATACTAGATACTTTAACGAACAAAACCATATAAGAATTTTTTTTTTATCATTCATCTACTTGGTTAATAATACATAGTTTAGAAAACTATAAAACACGCTTTCTGTCCGCCACCTTGGACGTCCGCCATATTGGATTTAAGTCACGTGACTTTTTTTTTCCGTATTTCTGACAGCAAACCCTTTCATTTGATACCCATATCATGGGGGTAGATTTCAAACAGCCAGTTCGCCATCTTAGGGAGGCCGCCATATTGGATTTGTAATGAAGTTTCTTAGCTAGTCATGCATTGTCATCAAAACTTAGAGCGTGTGCAAAATTTTATCCTAATCGAAGACCGGAAAGTGGGTCAAATTAAGATTCCAAGATTTTTTTAGATACATTAATGGGGAGGCCGCCATATTGAATTTGTAATGACGTTTCTTAGCTAGTCATGTATTGTAATCAAAACTCAGAGCGTGTGCAAAATTTCATCCGAATCGAAGACCAGGAAGTGGGTCAAATTAAGATTCCAAGATTTTTTTAGATACATTAATGGAGAGGCCGCCATATTGGATTTGTAATGACGTTTCTTAGCTAGTCATGTATTGTCATCAGAACTCAGAGCGTGTGCAAAATTTCATCCGAATCGAATACCGAGAAGTGGGTCAAATTAGGATTCCAAGATTTTCTTACATACATAGTTACTTACAAGTGAAGCTAATATAAAGCGTGTAAAAAAAGGGCTAAAGTCAGACTTCAAAGGGATTTGAAATTATTTCTAAGAAAATGTAACTTTTATCTATGAGTTATATTTCGCGACCAGTACAGTTTCAAAAAATATAGAAATTATCCGTGATACTACACATATTAGAGCATTTTAATTATAATTTGTAATAAAAATAAAGTACTTAGTATTAATGTAGTGTAATTAAAGATCAGAGCAATTCTTTTTTAACAAAATCTCTTTTTTCAATAGACGATAATTACCGATCGGCGCTGATCGGCGGTGTCTTATATAGTTCACGTGATAGGTACATTCCTACAGATAATTAAAAAATCATTTCTAGCTGCAAGTTTTTGCAAGCCTTCATTTCACAGGCCTAATAGTAAATGTGCTTTAAATTACAAAAAAATAAGAAATAATTTTTAACGAATGTAGTTTAACTAAAATTATGATAGTAATGTCTTTAAATGGGTTAAACTGTTGTTTTATTCTATATTACATGTTAATGACTGATACAGTAATACTAAATTATTATTATTTTTTATCACTACTTTTTTATTTTTACAATATCATATTATAATTTTAAAACGAAAAAGACTATGAAGTCTTATTATTTTATGAACTAATATGCAATATTCATAACATCCCCTTAACAAAAAACTATTTTTTCCGCCGCGCCATACAACGTCTACTACTGTGCGTCGTCCCCGCGCGGCGCAGTGTCGCAATAGTTTTGAACAGATTTCATTAGTCGGTGTTAGAATAACCTTTTCGTGTATATTATTATAATTGTCCAAGTCATTGTATATAAAATCGATCGGCGAATCAATTTTTTAAAAGACGAATATCTAATATTGACTGCCCACATTCGTCCTTTGGCAGAGTGTCATTTCCAACTTTAAGCAAGTAATCTGCAAATTCGTCTTGTCCTTCATTTACTCGCATATTTTTATCTAGCTTTAGAAAAGTCATGTATCGCCACAAACGATGATTTTTAATACAGTTTTTGATTGTTACTGCCCGTCCAGCATGTGGCACTACCGGCAGAGTCTGTCTAAAGTCACCAGAAAATAATACAACTTTTCCAGCAAATGGTTGTCGTCGTCTATCTTCATTAATTGTAATATCCCGAAACATGCGATCGATTACTGTCAAGGCTGCCGCCGGTATCATACTCGCTTTATCAATTATTATAAGGTAGGCACTGTCAAGATATCTCCCGTGAGAAGAATCAGGTTTAACACCAGATACAAACGAATCAAGAATTGGTATCGGCAATTTGAATTGATTGTGAAGTGTTCGACCTCCTTTAACTAAGCTTGCTGCAATACCGGTAAATGCCACTGGAACAGCAATGCGACCAACACTCGCTACTTTGGCAAGTAAAGTTTTTTGCACATACCTACGTTTTACCACAACCTGCAGGTGCATCAAGAAAAAATAAGTTTCTATTCTGCTCTGAGCACTCAAGGGCTGTTATTACTGTATTAATTACATTTCGTTGTTCATCAGTTGCCATGTTATACATGGACTCAAACTCTATTTGAGCATTTTCGCTGTTAATTATAGGAAGTTCTCGGTATATACTATGCGTAGGTTCGGGTAGGCCAAGTTCCTTACAGTTCGTGTTATGTGTTAATAGAATTTCTTCAATTTCTAAAAGTGCAGCATTTGTAGCATCTTGCTCGTCGAGACCACGGTGTAAAAAATCTTCAATCATGTAATCTCTAAAGGTGTTCCAGACTTCTACGGATTCTGAAGGCACGTTAATACCCAAGAGTATTGCAAATAACTCTCTGATTTGATGTGCAGAAAAGGTATTTGCTGCCTCTTGAAGAGTTTCGGAGAAATAAGCGGAGCTTGTTGTAATACCTAATCCAATGACTGCTTCTTTAAACGTCGCGTATAAAACACTATTGATGGTACGTAAATCTTCAAACTTTTTGGCTCCTTTAACATGGAGAAGAAGAAGACGAAGATGATAAAGTTCAACGTCCTTTGGTGATACGGCATTATGCGTTCGTATATCTGCGTTCCTTATATTTGCCGACGTTGGCCATGAGTATGTAGGCCCCATAACAGTCGACAACTTGTCTGTCAAGTATCGCTCCGCTTTCGCTTCGCTAATGTGAATAGCGCGTTAATGTGAAATATCCCTTACCTATTCTTATTCGAGTCTGTGCGAAATGAAAAGTCTTCTTAGAGCAACGCGGGCCTTCCGTCTAAGAAAGGCTTGGAATGGATTGGTTTTTTCTAGCTATTTATTCTTTTTCAGTCTATTGACATTGGCAAAGTGCCCTAGAAGCCAAACGATATTATACGAAAAAAAATCTAAAATTAGAGTGGTTGTCATTTATGTCATTTAATGTAAACAAATTCTTGCTTTATTTTTACGTATTTTAATTGGTATTTTGTTAAAAAACTTAAAAAACTAAGAGTTTTATGCACCACTCCAGGATGAGACGAAGCTAATGAGGTATAATTTATCAATATCGGACCTTGGATGTGGATTTGATGGCCTGTACAAAAATTACGCTATAGATATGTATGAGACTCAATTTTTTACTTCAAATGATATTAATGTCCTAAATGCTTATAAGATATAAATTTAAGTATAGATTCACGCGATATGACTGGACTTATGTAAGTTGATAACAACGGGACCGTACGTTACAAATAATGAACATAATTACGAGATTAGGAACCTACAAACATTATATAGTATTATTATTTTATTATATTACCAACTTCAACAAGTATTTTTATTTTATTACCAACGTCAAAAAGGAGGTTCTCTATTTCTATATGTACGAGTAAGTATGTAATATTGTTTAAACTAAAAATAAAAATATTATGATGATGTATGTATGTATGTTTGACCGCGCATATTTTTGAAACTATAAGTTGGATTTTGATCATTCTTTTTTCTTTATTTAGACAAGTGCTACTAATAGATCTCTAACGTCTTGACCATAATATTTTAAATCATCATCAAAAAATCTAATATTTTAAATCCTTAGAGTATAAATAGAAAAAATTCTGGGAGTTTAAATCATTATTTAAAATCAGAAAAAAATCACTATATACTCAAAATCTTACGTCTATTAACTCAAAATAAAGTGAAACGCATTCTGCATTAAAACTCGTGCGCGTACTGTAGTCCTTATTAAATCCATGATAATTATTTACTGAATTGTTGTCACTATGTGGCATTTTAACGATATCCCGAGCTTCTCGCTTAAATTGCACTGTTCATTAGGTTTGATAGACATAATAAGAAACTTTAGTAGTATTTTAGTGTTAGAATAATTAATGCCTCAGAGTGAAGAGGCCTTAAAATAGTAGGTAAGACGAGCTACTGGAATTAAGAAAAGTTAAACATTTCTATTTGGTTCGGTTCGACGCTCAGACTTCAGAACTTAGGAAATGTTGTTGAGAGCTCCTCAAAATGTTTCTAGATTCATTTCAAAGTGAATAACGACTTTGCAGAATAGTTCTGAAGTTGAGTTATATTGAGTTGTATTTTTGTAAAATGATTAAGTTTAGTCTCTCTAGAAATGTTAGAAGGGTTGGAGACTGAGAAATATTTATATAATAATACACAGTTTAAAAAACTAAAAAACACGCTTCCTGTCCGCCATCTTGGACGTCCGCCATATAGGATTTAAGTCACGTGACTTTTTTTTCGTATTCCTGACAGCAAACCCTTTCATTTGATAACCATATCATGGGGGTGGATTTCAAACAGCCAGTTCGCCATCTTAGGGAGGCCGCCATATTAGATTTGTAATGGCGTTTCTTAGCTAGTCATGTATTGTCATCAGAACTCAGAGCGTGTGCAAAATTTCATCCTAATCAAAGACCGGGAAGTGGGCCAAATTAAGATTCCAAGATTTTCTTACATACATAGTTACTTACAAGTGAAGCTAATATAAAGCGTGTAAAAACGAATTTAATTGAATTACGCATTTCGAATTCAATAAATATTTTTTGTTGTATTTGTTTGTGTCTAAACACACTATACCGAATTCACGCGACCGAAATTCGGCATGATTACGCTGGCTGCAACGCTATTTGAATTACATAGTGCCAAAATTACGTTGCATAAAAGCGTACTAAATAGCATTGCAGGCGTAATCACGCCGAACTCCGATCGCGTAAATTCGGCATAGTAAACTTACTGAAATCCATAATACACCTTATTTTCGTTTAATTCGTTTCATATGTTCGATACACTAGCCCTATCTCAAAACCTTAGAACTAGTAAGTAAGTAGATAATAACATCAATACTATAAGGGCTATACATATAGGTGCCATATAGGCAGGTCGATGTTCGCACCCATGAATCATGATGAGCAATGCCAATGTTTCATCGGAATAATGCCACTTGAACACAAATGCAATCCCATTATTGCTTCTATCGGGTTGGGATTGGGACTTTGCAAAGCACAGGTAGTGTGTTTTGTGTGCTTGAAAATGTGTTTGATTTAAACTTCCCTTATCTTATTATTGTTTTGTTTTCGTTTTTATTGCTTTTCTTTAACTGTAATGAAATGAAATGAAATGAAATGAAATATGTTTTATTCGAAGTAAGATTTTACAAGTCACTTTTCGACGTCGAGGCTGTAAATATTTATGGTGTGTTTCACGTTCCTTGCATTATCAAGGATGCATCTGTCTGTGCACTGTAATAAATAAGTGATACAATTATTCAAGGAATATGGGTTTGAATAGAATATCCGATTTTTCAAATCTAACGATAAAAAAAGATGCCCGAACCAAAGAGATTTGAAGAGCCAGCTTCGCTTTAGACGAAGCTGGCTCTTCAAATCTCTTTGGCCCGAACAAAATAAAATTCTACGTCTATGGGCCGAACAAAGAATATAAATGCATATTATTATATTCTTAAACCAATGTTCGAATGAAAAGTCGATAGCACATCTCGCTGTGGAGTGTGATGGAGTTTTAGTTGCCTTCTGAAAAGATCGCGTATCCTTCCTTATTATCAGAAATCTAGACATCTGTAGTATATATCTGTGTTAGCAACACTGGATTTAGCAAATACAATATCGACGTTCTGGCAACATTCCTACAGCTGTTGCAGAGCGCAAAGCTGCGACCGCAAATTTGATTGAATTCAATTCGAAAATTCAACATACCCTCAATCAGTGGGTAAACCGATTAGAAGTGGGATGGGAACAAATATGTGAGCGTTTGCTCTGTGTATACCGGAATCACGACCATCATGCTACGTATTAAACAAACACAAAAGTTAGTAGGTATTTGCCCTTTTCGCGAAGTTTTGAAAATTAATAGATGAAAAAAAGCTAGATTAACAAATGTCTATGAGCTTTTGAAATTACACATGGTTATGAATTACTGGACATTACACACGATTATACTTCGGGTTATCAACCGAAGACGATTACATAATTTACTTGCAGCAGCACATGAGATGGTGCCGTCGTCATCACACTTTTAAAGCCTAGTAGCTAAATCCTTTAAAAAGAAAAAAATATATGTCTGTCTCCCTCACGTCTCGGCCTCAACCAGAGGTCGTTTCATTCCCGCCATTACGTGATTTTGTGTCGTCGGAGTCACACGGAATTCGAAATTGTCTTCATACATTGTTGGAAACGTCATAAGTGTTCGAAATGGGTAAACGCAAACGTTCTCATTCTAGTGATTATGATAAACTTCGTAAAAAAGTAAAAAAGTTACAAGATAGGTTAAATAAGTTCAAAAGCAGGCCTTCTTCGTCATCTTCATCCAGTGAGGAAGATGATCGCAGTGATTATTCTCCGTACTATAGAACACGGCGAGACCGCAACTGTGACTACTACCAGGAAGAACAAGGTTAGTTACTACGTTCATAACGATATACTCGTATAATTTTGCTAAGACTGAGTGACTAAGATTTTAAACCTAAAAAGTTGTGTTATTTATTATCGTCAATTTTGTACTTATCGGCTCACATCATATTAATTTTAAAATGTCGTTACCTATGTGCATTTTTTCCAAAACTTAAAGTATAGATTTACTAACGGTTGTATTACTGGATAACTAATGTAGCATTTCCCCTCGTAAATCGTGTTGGGACCCATATCCTCCTCGTAAACCGTGTGAGGCATTCATAAATATGTGCTACTGTTTCTCCACATTCTCCGTGTTAATCGCGTTGAGACTACCTACGAATGCAACTCATTAACCCCACGTAAATCGTGATGGGTTCATAAGTTTGGCATTATTTGCAGAATACGAGGGCCCGGATCCTACGGTGTTAGATGAAGAATTACCTTTGAACCAAGAGGCCCTCGCAGAACCAGTTCCACCTGCCGCTCCCGATCACGACGAGGGTAATCGAGAAACGTCAACTGTCGAAGAGGGATTGGACCCTGAAATTCTTCAAATTCTCGGCGAAGACCATAACACTGAAAAACGATATGGTGAAAACCTGCATAAGGATATTGCAACACGATGGTCTCATATTTTAACGAACGGATTATCAAAAGAAAATAAGGCAGAACTTTTAAAAGAATACCTACCTTCTGAAAATTGCACTAGCATGAAAGCGCCAATATTAAATAAAGAAATAGAAGCCGCATTAACGGAGATAAATATTAAAAAAGATACCTATAGCCAGAGTAAACAGAACCAACTTTCCAGCGGTCTAGCAGCAATCGCGAAAGCTCTAAATTGGGCTCTTTCGTCGAAAGATATACAAGCGCAAGAAATAATCAAACCACTTAGCGACGCCGGAAGACTTGTCTGTGATTCGCATTACAGGGAATCACTAGCACGGCGTTACGCTATTCTAAATTCTAATTTGAACAAACAGTCTAAAGACATCATAAAAAATACCAAACTAGACGAATACTTATTCGGCGCCAATCTGGCAGAACATTTAAAATCCTCTAAAGCGATTTTAAAATCCGGTTCGGAAATGAAGAGCAGCGTGCAACGTGCCCCTTTTAAACAACCTCCAACAACACAAAATCGGGGGGCTTTAAACTCGAGGGGGATGCCGCGGCCAGCAGCCGGCGAACCGCGCCAGAACCCAGCTCCTCGCAGGCCGGCAGCGGCGCCAGCTCCGCGGGATCGCCGCCACGACGCGCCTTACACCAACTACCGCCGCCCCCCTCCCTCCAAGCAGAGGTCGAGGAGGCGTTGACTCTTACCCAACAGGTACCTATAGCTGGTAGATTACAGTTCTTCTATGATGCTTGGCATAATATTACTGATGATCCCATAATATTATCTTGGATTCGAGGTTACTATATTCCGTTCCGAGAAGAACCGGTACAAATATACTGTCCAAATAATTCAAATTTTTCTGCCATACAAAGTAAGATTATTAATAATTGTATTGCAGATCTATTAAAGTCTAACTTTATTTCTCCATGTGATCCTTGCGATGGCCAATTCTTATCACCAATATTTACGGTACCAAAGCCGAATGGCGACCACCGTTTTATATTAAATCTTAAACAACTTAATAAATTTATTCATATAGAACATTTTAAAATGGAAGACTATAGGACTGCATTAAAGTTATTAGGACCAGATTACTTTATGACTACTCTAGACATAAAGGATGCTTACTTTTTAATATCAATTGAAGAGAGCTGTAGGAAAATGTTGCGTTTTGATTGGAATTCACAACTTTATGAATTTAATGTTCTCCCTTTCGGTCTGTGTACTGCGCCCTTTGTATTCACCAAGTTGCTTAAACCGGTCCTTCAATATCTACGCTCATCGGGTCTGTTATCAGTGAACTATTTAGATGACTTTTTATGTATAGGAAATACATACAATGAATGTTTAAACAATTTTAATAGTACAAAAAATATTCTGGAATACCTAGGGTTTGTAATTAATATAGATAAATGTCAAATGATACCAAATACTGTATGTAAATTCTTAGGTTTTTCTTTCAATACCACGGATATGACCATATCTTTGCCGGATGAGAAAAAAGAAAGAATATTTAATAAGAGTATAGACCTCCTACATACAAAACAATGCTCAATTCGACATTTTGCAGAGTTTATAGGATTGTTGACTGCCGCATGCCCTGCTGTTAGCTATGGATGGTTGTATACGAAAAATTTCGAACGAGAAAAATTTCTCGCATTAGATAACTCCGATAATTATAATAAAAAAATGCTTATACCCGACTATTTGCATAAAGATTTTGAATGGTGGAAACATAATATAAAATCTGCGTCGTGCCCTATCCGGCAGGCAGATTATAGCTCAGTAATATTTAGTGACGCGTCAAAAACTGGCTGGGGCGTGGCATGCGGTGACCAACGTGCGAGTGGTCATTGGAACACTCAGGATCTATCTAAACACATTAACATGTTGGAGTTAAAGGCAGCGTTCTATGGATTAAAGATATTTGCTTCCGATCTTCGTAATTGTAACATACTATTAAGAATCGACAACACCACTGCCATATGCTATATTAATAGAATGGGTGGTATACAGCATCCGCATTTAAATAACTTAACTCGTAAAATATGGCAGTGGTGTGAAGATAGAAATATTTTTGTATTCGCGTCATACATAAAATCCGCAGAAAATATAATAGCTGATTATGAATCTCGCAAACTCAACATAGATACCGAATGGGAATTGTCAAAGTCCGTATACTCACAAATAATTAGTAATTTCGGTAGCCCTGAGTTTGATCTTTTCGCTAGTGCACAAAATTATAAATGCAAAAGATACGCATCGTGGAAACTTGATCCCCACTCCGAGGTTGTGGATGCTTTTACCTTTAATTGGAGCAACATATACTTCTATGCATTTCCACCGTTTTGTTTAATATCTAAAGTATTGCAAAAAATTATCACCGATAAAGCCGTAGGCATATTAATCGTACCCTATTGGCGCTCACAACCATGGTACCCCTTATGGACTAAATTAGTAAGTTCCAAGAAAATGTTTTTTTGGCCCTGATAAATTCCTGTTATATTCCCCTTTCAGAACGTACCACCCCCTACATGCAGACCTTGTCCTAGTGGCAGCGAAGTTATCAGGCAGTCGCTGTTAGAGCGCGGAGTACCAGAAAATTCCCTAAATATAGTCATGGCGTCTTTTGCTAAGAATACATTAAGTCAATATAATTCTTCGATCAAATCATGGTGGGTATATTGTCAAAATCAGAATATTGATGTATATAAAGCTTCGATTACTGAAATAATTAATTTTCTAACTCATAAATTCGCGGAAGGTTCTGGTTACAGTAGTCTAAATTCTCATAGGTCCGCTTTGTCATTAATTTTAGGGACAGAAGTAACACTTCATGATTCTATAAACCGTTTTTTAAAAGGAGTCTATAGATTAAGACCTCCTAATCCCAAGTACAGGTACACTTGGGATACGAACAAAGTCTTAAATTATCTTTCTGATTTTTACCCCTACGAGAATGTTAATTTATGTGATTTAGCTCACAAAACAATCACGCTATTGGCAATCGCCTCCGCGCAGAGAATGCAGACACTTAGTTTGATTAATCTGGAAAATATTTCTGATCAGGATGATACGTTGTTAATTAAGGTACCAGACCTAATAAAAACATCTAGGCCTGGGGCATACCAACCGATAATCAGATTACCTTTTATTCGAGAAAATCCATCCATTTGTCCCGCTCTGGCGATTCAGGAATACATTGCTAGGACTGCGGCCCTACGAAACGATCAAACTGACAACCGCGTGTTTGTTGGTGTCCGCAAACCTCATAAAGTTGTAGGCGCGCAAACTCTTGCTCACTGGGTAAAAAAGGTACTCAAAGACAGCGGTATCGACATATCGATATTTGGAGCGCACAGCACTCGTCATGCCTCCACATCGGCCGCCCATAGTCAAGGCGTCAGCTTAGAAGTGGTTCGCAGGGCCGCAGGTTGGAGTGATTCATCTAGTGTTTTTCTAAAGTACTATCGAAGAGAAGTTATTAATTCTAATGATGATTTTGCTGAGGCTATATTCAATAATATTTGATTTAGGTGTTGGTATCAAGTTAAGTACATCTATCGAATTAATTTAAACTAATTAAGTCTATGATAGATATATATTGATTTGTTAGACTCATACACTTACCTATTACATAGGTAATACTTACTTCGTAAAATTATATAAGTTTTTTGTTATTTCGTATCAAACAGCATAAACAAAGCAGTGTGTTGATACATATTTTTTGTTTTATTTAATTTAAAACTCTGAACATCTGCAAGTAAATTATGTAATCGTCTTCGGTTGATAACCCGAAGTATAATTAAGAATCAAACGAACTTACCTTAGTGATGTTTGATTCCAATTATGCGAGGGTTTCAACCGAAGACGATTACATATAACTCCCACCCTCCCTATAATCAACCCAAAACAAAAAATATTGCTTTTATTGCTCTAAAAATAATGGCGGGAATGAAACGACCTCTGGTTGAGGCCGAGACGTGAGGGAGACAGACATATATTTTTTTCTTTTTAAAGGATTTAGCTACTAGGCTTTAAAAGTGTGATGACGACGGCACCATCTCATGTGCTGCTGCAAGTAAATTATGTAATCGTCTTCGGTTGAAACCCTCGCATAATTGGAATCAAACATCACTAAGGTAAGTTCGTTTGATTCTTAATTATGGATTACGCTAGGCCGTAAAGAATAAGGGCGTTTATCTGAATATTGCCAAAAATTTTGTTGAATCTAAATATCCACTAATATTTATATTTTAAATTCAGTCGTGAAAGCGATAATTTTTTTGTGGAGTAAATTATAATTATTCGATTTTATATTATTTAACGAGTTAACAACAATATGAAAGTGCGAATTGTTTCTTCGGACTGTAAAAGCTTGGTTCCAAAACCGAAATAAAAAAGTTAGCTAGTATTTGAAACTCGTTCCAAGTTTGAAACATGCACACGAGCTGTAATTTTCAATTTAGTTTTGTTCACAAAAAGTAAGTGTCAACGTTAGTTATTAACCGTCCAGTATATGTTGATATATGACTCGATATGTAATGCTCGCTCTTAAGGGTCTGTCTTATTACTGGTCTAGGTTGCCTTGTTTCTAATTGTAAGTAGGGTTGCCACTTGTTCTCATTTATCTAGACAATGTGATTTTTTACCTGTTTCCAAAGTTGCATAACATGTCTAATTCAATATGAATTCATTAAATAAATTTCAGTAAGGGTAATAAAAAAAAAACTATGTTAGTAAAATAATGAGCTCGTAAATAATATAATTTCTTGTAACTAGAAGTAAGACTATTGTATACCCGGATTTTTTATATTTGTAAAGGGAATAAATATATTATCATCGACATCAAATAACTCTCATAAAATTTTTAGTCCATCATTTTAGCGGTTGTGACTAGGCAAGGCACTTAGTTAAGAGGCTTTGATTAGATATAGTACTTGGCTAAAGAGTTGGTTACACATTGACTAAAAAAAAGATATTCGTTAATATAATGCATAATTTGGGAACCCTAATAATACGTTAGTGCATACAAGTACTAGTTAATAGGTACGTGCTATCAACACTTGCACTGCCCAGCTGGCGCGGCGTAGTTAGCCGGCCATACAAAAACAACCTACGGTTACTTCGATAGCTGCCTGTTGTAGGGTTGCTAGACTTGAACAGTTTTAGGCTTGCCAGGTGAAGAAAGAAAAATAATATTGCTATGAATTATTAAATTTATTTTAAAACCTGACCAGAAAAGTAAAAAATCTTGCTCTGGGGGCCGGGCGCCACGTGTATATTTTTTAACCGACTTCAAAAAAGGAGGAGGTTCTCAATTCGACGCGTATGTTTTTTTTTTTTTTTTTTTTTTTTTTTTGTGTGTTTGTTATAATTTTATATTCAAAACAACAATTTCCATAATAAAATTAGTTCCATTGAAGATCCGCAATATGGCGAGATTTTTTTTATGGTCGTTTTACTTGTAACGATCAGACGGTGTAGCTTGTGGCTACGGTTCGTAGCACTTGCTACGAGATGCTACGGCGTAGTCACTATGGTGCAGTGCAATATGTTACTGTATTTCATTACATAGATACACGATCTCATACAAAATCTAACGCCAAACACGGCACCGCGTCAACTATCGACATATACATGCCTATACAGATATTGTACCGTTGAAACTATGTGCGAAATAGCCTTTGAGTTGTTGACTTAATTTTCAATTTAGACTTTAATGCTTAGATAATATTGAACAAATCTATTTGTGCAAATTACTGACAAATTACCTTCTTCCGCTAAAGATATCAACATGTACGGTTTCCAGTAATGAAAGAACATAATTTGAATAATAAATTATATCAATATGGACTCTAGCACATTACAATAAAGTATGATTTTGCCACACAAGCGAGTGTTTTTTGCATGCCAGCCCTCTAGTAGCGAGTAGTTGAATTTTAAAGGCAACCTATTGAAGTTCACCTGATCTGTAATCGGAAAAAGTTTTGCAATTCTTCACTAGATGGCCAAATAAATAATTACAATCACGTCGTGTGGCCCTTAGTAGTCAGCCTTCCTCAGGTCCTTAGGCCTTTAGTGACGCAAAAAACATTTCTTATTTTGATATCTAAACCATAAGTGGTTAGGAAATGGTCGCCCGCCCCCATCGCAGGCCTTCTTTTTTCTGGTCAAGGCTTTTATATTTAAGTAAAGATTTAAGTTTTACAATTAAAATAATAATAGAGCAGGTTATTATTTATTTTGGCAGCATTACTTTATCTGAAACCAAACAACAGACTTTTTGTATTTCTATATATTTAACGTTTTTGTGCCTGTCTATTACTAGTTTTTTTTTTATATTTTTTCTTTGATCAGTTGATCTAGCCAGAGAGGATCTTTGATCTATGGTATATTAGCTGAAATTATTATTTATTTTTCCATATTTTTCCATTTCCATTTTTACCATGTTCAAATATTTAGATATCAAAATAAGAAAATAATGTTTTTTGCGTCACTAAAGGACTAAGGACCTGAGGAAGGCTAACTACTAAGGGCCACACGACGTGATTGTAATAATAAATCGGCCGTATTTGGGCTCATGCAAATTGAATGTGAAATCTTTAAAAAACTAACAGGCTGTATGATTAAAAAAACGTTTTTCATTTGAATTACCATTGGTTTACATACTAAAACGGTTTACATACCTACTATATTACTATTATTATCAGTTTCAAAAAGCTTTATATCACCCGCGTTAATTTTATTGTTGTCCTAATACGGTCCTGTATTTTCTTTGTAAGAAGTATTTCTATTTGACATTAGATGGCGTTTTAGCAGAAATTATGTACAGTAGCCAGCCCATGCGGCTGGACTTTATGACCGTGAGAGCGTATTCCGTAGCGGTAGGTGTGAATTTCGTAGTGCGAGTGTCCAACCGCATGTGCTGGCCACTATAGTATCGAATATTCTAGATGAATAGTCAGACGTTTGCGCCGGTGCGCGGCCATTAAGCGACTGAGGCAGAAGCAAGGCCACCCAAGGCCACACGTTAGATTATGGCCTTCCTTTGCCGGTGCCGTTTTTTGAGCGGCGTTTGTGTATCTATGTTTATTGTATATCAATGATTTCATTATTATAACTTTTTGATGTTGTATCGTGCACGAGCAGTTAAAGCGAAATACTTTGGATTTTATTTCGTTCTTTATATGTGTGGAATAAGTAATAGATTCGCGATCGCGTATTAGGGTTTAGTTTTTTTTACTATACACTTCCTTTGTTGAATCAAAAATATATTTTAAACTTACTTATTTTCACTATAACTAATCTATGGAAATCTTAAAAAAATAATTTTTAAATTACGATTACAACTTGAAAATTACATAGTGATATGACATATTGGAAATATAATGGCGCATGCTGAAAAGAAGTAGCAAACTTAGTCACTATTATAGTGAAGTTTTCATACATTTGCATAATTAATTTCGAAAATACGGTTTAATTTCTTTCATCGCACCCTGGCAACTTCCCAGTCGCAGTTTGAGGTAAGTGGAAATGTAAGGTCTAGTTCTGGCAACTCCGATTGGAGTTCCTTTGCAATAGTTCCAGTGGCTTCTAGTGTTAGGTTTCAAAGGCTTCTTGAAGCCCTACAATTAGTTTCTAGAAATGTTCGTATACTTCAAGTTCATTAATGGAAATACAGGATGTAAGTCAGTGGCGAATTTGCTCTAAGGCCCAGTAGGCCCAGGCCTAGGGCGGCCAGATATGAAAGGCGGCCAATCGGTATAATCTTATGATTATAATCTTCCTAAATTAGTATTTTCACATTTCAAAGTATAAATAATTTCTTTTAGTTTAGTTTAATACAGGGATCGAAACCGGTTTTGAAATCCCTGTTAATATCGTTCGAAAAACAGATATAATTCCGTTCCCCAATTAACCGGCAATAGATGGCCAAACCAAAAATATTCTGGTTACCCGGTTTTTGATAAAGAACCAAATCAATTTCAATCGGTTTTGTAATTATTAAAGTAATTGTTTTTGCGGCAGGCGAAGGCCAGGGCTGCCGGTTGCTTTGCATATTATGTTCCCCCAGGACTAAACCTACCCTTAGTGATCTTAGTTAGAACTATAGTCGGATAGGGTTTGAACTAGCGTGATTTAACAAGTGTATGAAAAACCGGTTCCGATCCCTGGTTTAATATAAGTGATCTAGGAAGATAGGTACCTAGCTGGATGGAAGCACGTTCGGTGTGCTTCAACGTTGTTAAACCTTGGGCCGTATTGCAACTTGTTAGCGTGGCCAGTGGAGAACTGTTCTGCCAAAACTACACGAATTTATTAGTCGACTAGATTCCTGTTCTGTCTCTTCGGCTAAAATAATTCTTACATTTAACAAAGCATGAGTGGTAGCTTTAAAAAAAGACTTCTTCACACAAACTGTGCAAGTATTTCACATTTGACGCCTGCTTTCGAAGCACAGGGTCTCCGGTTTGAGTCCCGCCCAGGGCAAACATTCGTGTGATGTTTGTTTTTACAGGCTCTGCCTAGTTTGGGGTCAGGTCATCAGGTGGCAGTGTGTGATATGTCCCCACATATTTATTTGTTTTATTTATTTGTATGGGTGTGTCGAATTTTTCGTTTCGTTTGCGATATTTTTTTTTTAAAGTTGTAAAACCAATGACTGAGCGAGCATATCTTTATCAGTATTTGCTACCCGCCACTTACACCTTGTGAATTGTCTCTAGTAAGTTTTGTGTTTACTAATTGTAAGAGCAACAAATAAACTTATTTGAAACCCGCGTTTTCCAAACGAGTGAAATCGCAACGAGCGTCGTTGGCTAAGTGGCTGGAGTCGCTGACTTCCTTTCGAAAGTTCGCAGCTTAAAGTCTCGATACTTACCAATCTATTTTCGATCTTCGAATTCATATTTACGTTTATTCGACGCTCTTACGGTGAAAGAAAACGTGAGGAAACCTCCACACCTGATTCAAAGGTTGTGTTTGAAGTTGACCAACCCGCACTGGGACAGAGTGGTCAACTATGGCGTGTTCATCCTGATCTCAGGGTGGGCTCGAGCCCCTCGATGAGGACATTATATATTAGCTATTAACGAACGAACGAACGAAAAAGGCAACTAACGGTAAAAAATATGTTCCACTAGCTTTCCGCCCGCGGCTCCGCCCGTGTTAACAGGTTTTCCCGTGGGAAAGAAGTATTTTCCCGCGGTAAAAAGTAGCCTATGTGTTATTCTGATGTATAAGGTATGTTATTGTAAAGTTTCATTATAATCCGTCCAGTAGTTCCAGAGATTAACGTGTACAAACAGACAGACAGACAGACGGGTTTTTTTAACTTATATTTTTGTGTTCTACTAACTCCCTTTATCGGTTTTTTGAAAAACAAATCAATGTAAAGACACACCGATTCTTCAGTTTTATTATAATACCTATAGATTTTTAAAATTACCTTAACCACATTTCTGTATTCTGTACAACTCATAAGTAGTTGAGTTGGCAAAAAATTGTTAACTATTTCTTGGTTAAGTATTACTCGCGGATGACTGTACCTGACCCAACAAATCCTACCTTCGTAAGACTGGGCGGGAACTGTACATTCAGCGTGATGGGACAAAATCCGGGATGGGAACCCCGTGCGAATACCCGGTCGCATATTCACGAAACTCAAACTAAAAAACTAGAAGATTCCAGATTTTTCTAATGTATAACGGGTGAAAAATGTGGTTACATGCATCAGCAGTACACCACCCCACCTACATGGGCATGAGCTACGGCACCCCCTACATGGGCATGAGCTACCGCCGCAAAGACTAAAAAGTCGAAAAAGCTTCCTAAAATGCGTGCGGCGTGCCCTCTCAAGCGAGACGCAACTTGTGGCGTGCTCGAACACCACTCCCAGATCCATATGTTCCGATCTCTGAGAGCCTCTCGGCTGGACATAGACTGCCATGGCCAATCTGGAAGTCTTTAAATAGACTTCGGACTCAGGTTGGCCGCAGTAAGGAAAATATGTTCAGGTGGGGATTTTCGGAGAACCCAAATTTGGAGTGTGTGTGTGGGACGGTGCAGTCTATGGCCCACCTAGTGTCCTGCCCTGCTTGCCCTGCCACCTGCTCGCAGCAGGACCTGATGGATGCCACAGATAATGCAGTTGAAGTGGCTAAGTTCTGGGCCAAAATTATCTAAGGAATTTGTCATCGACACGATAAGAAGAAGAAGTACACCATGACTGGCTGGCAACCCAAACAACTCCGCCATATAAAAAAAACTCATTAAACAAGAAATCTATATAAATGCGAAAATGTGTTTGTTTGTTCTTCCTTCACCCCTAACTAAGAAACCAATCGACTTGATTTTCGGCATAGGGGTATAGTTGAAAGGATGGGAGTAACAAAGGCTACTTTTCATCGCGGGAAAACACCTCATTCCCACGGGAAAAACGGTTAATGCGGGCGGAGCCGCGGGGCGGATACCTAAATTGGTAGAGAAATGCGAAAAACAAACGACAAAGTGACAAAAAGTCATCCGATACAAGCTGAAACGGAGACGATGCGCTCGCGTTTTGCGCATCGTTCCAAAAAAAAATTGAGCATCTTGAATAACGTCATCATTAAAAAAGAATTTTAGAAACTCCACTATATTTCCGCGCACGTATTCCATAAAAAATATAAACTAGAGATTATTAAAAGGTATGGGCTTTGCCAGCTCGCTCCCGCTTCGGGGTTAATCTTGAAACATGTCCGTCATACGTCCTGCGACCCTACTAAGGTTTACCGAGGTGACTGTGAATAGCTTCACTTCGATCATTTTATTTGTTTTATATACATACACCGTGAAATAACTGGTTGTTTACCGCAACATAGTTATAGTAATCATAAAACTGAAAATCTCTCCCTAAGATCCCCTTAATAAAAATAAAATAAAATAAAATAATAGAAGGAACAAAGGTTGAAATCTCAAAATTAATATTTAACTTGTCATACATAGTGGCCGGTCACGTAACTGAAGTTTATATGAAAAATCTAAAATTATCTTTGAGATTTCAACCTATGTTTCTTAAGGAAAGTATTTCAGTGTCATGAGTAGGTTGTCCCTTTGTTGTGGACAAATAACCAGGACAAATAACCAGTAAAATTTCACGGTGTATATCAAATTAACAGCCTCCCTGGTCTAGTGGTCAAACTTTCAGCTCACGTTACATAGCTTTAGGTTCGAATCCTGGTGGGGCACTTGTATTATTAAATATAACTTTGTGAGACTTTCCCCAGTTTGGTGTGCAAGCTGAATCACCTAATTGTCCGAAAATAAAAATTATTCCGTGCTTCAGAAGACACGTTAAGTCATATGGTACCAGCTATTAATAATAAGTAAATCATTATTAATAAAAAGTAGATCATTTAAAAATATCTAACAATAATCTATCATTATTCCCAAAAACTTATTTTTATGACAAATATTGAACCTCGGACCATCATTACAGTGTTCTACGGACTATGCAAGACAGTATCCTTCGGTGCCAGAGAAAATGTCAAGTGAAAAACTGTGGGCTTAAGGTCAATGTACACTAGCGATGAAGCTTAATCTCCACTGGCGGGATCCCTCGCCGCAACTTAAGTAAACCCTTAGGCCGTTTGTCCATTGTTTACTTTACAATAATATAATAGAATACTTCACTGGCGAAAGTTTAATTTTTTTTTGTTCACTCGTGATCCAATTGCTTTCTTCTATACAACATTTATTAAAGTTTCAGTATGCCGGTTTTTCACAGCACACCTATTTTGTGTAGTCTGTAGCTAATCTTATTTTTTTAAAGAAAATAGTATAGCAGATTTTTCACTGCGTTTTCCAATGTGAGATAACTTCATGATATCGTGGCTGATGTCGCGCCGTACTTGATAATGGAGATACATTTTTAGAATGCACAAGGTCATTTAGTTACTTAAACGTTCAGCCGAAGGACCTTCCATCAACATTAGTCAAGCCTTACAATAAGGATAGTTAATAAGGTTTAGCTTTGGTTAGAATTAATTTTGTTTTATAAGCTTAGAACGAGTACGATTTTGAAGAAAAAAATTGATTCACAAGTATTAAAATGCGAAAGGATAACTTTAACGACGGACTGCTTTTTGCAGGACGGAATCGGATGTTTGGTAAGGCGAAATTATCCGACCAAACGATCATAAAAATGTGGTTTTGATCAGTGTGTTTACTTGTTTATTGCGCTTTCATGCTTTTCAATCGCTGAACTAAATTGGGTGTTTGTTAAATAAAAAGACAAATGGTACCAAAACATTTTTGCGTGAAGCAAAGAGAGGTAATGGATCCTTTTTTACCTAGTATATCAATGTGGTTAAAGTACAATATTATGAATAGGTACTTATATATAGTTTTAAATAACAATAATAATTTCACAGGATATTTGGTCTTCATGTCAAACTCAAACTCTGACAACCTGACAATCATTTATAATTTATCACTAAACTCGCAACTAATATCAATTTATAATTTAACCGGAACCAACTTGCCGGAACCGGTTCGATCCGACTAAAACCGGTCAAACTTCTCGCAATCAGGCCGTCTTTACCTTTTCACGTCCGCTGAAAGGATTACTAACTAACAGAGGGCCAATCCAAATAATGTGCCTTTGCAATTCCCTCCAATTCAATTTCCAAGGGCTTTGAGATTTAGGCTCTTGAAGTGGTTATAAGTTTCATGTTATAAGGTATTTTAAAATTATCTCGTAAAGACCCGTAAATATACAAAATAATGTGTACTAAGCCTCAAACAAACATTACCCAAATGTATTCACTAAGTCATCATCATCATCATCTCAGCCAGTAGACGTCCACTGCTGGACAAAGGCCTCCCCCAAGGATCTCCACAATGATCGGTCCTGCGCTGCCCGCATCCAGCGGTTTCCCGCGACCCTCACCAGACCGCCGGTCTACCTCGTGGGGGCCTGCCCACACTACGTCTTCCGGCGCGCGGCCGCCATTCAAGAACCTTTCTGCCCCAACGGCCGTCGGTATTACGCGCAATGTGCCCAGCCCATAGCCACTTCAGTTTAGCGATTCTCTGGGCTATGTCGGTGACTTTGGTTTGCCTGCGGATCTCATCATTCCTGATTGCATCAAACGTGTTAACTCCGCAATAAGAGCTCGTTAGAGGCCCGCCTTGGCTCGAGGACTCTTGCCTCGATTCTCGATGATTTTCAAGAGGAAATAATATAAATAAAGTAACAAACGAGTAATGAGCACGAATCGAGTCCAAGCGATAGGAACTGGGGCGTGAGGAGGACTTCTGGTCTCTGACTTATTGAGAAGTTCTTTATAGCACATTCTTATTATTAACTAGCTTACAGCCCCGCGGCTCCACCCGCATTTATAGTTTTTCCCGTGGTAAAAGGCAGCCTGAAATGGGATTCTGTAGAATTGGGAATCTGTAGAAATGGGATTCTGTAGGAAAGGGATTCTGTTGAATTGAAAATCTGTAGAAATGGGTCGAAACGCTATGTATTAATCCAGGGTGTCAGCTAACTCCATACCAAATTTCATTAAAATAACTCCAGTCGTTTAGACGTGAAGAAGTAACAAACTTACACACTCACAAACTTTTGCCTTTATAATATTAGTGTGATTTGAACACACTTACTTTTAAACTTTAATCAAACTACATTATGGTGAAAATGAGCGAGTATATAAATAAGAATACGAATACGTTTATTCCCAGCACACAAAACAAGCTGTACAGTACAAAAAAACAAAATCATTATCACTACATAGTATAAAACAAAGTCGCTTTTTCTGTCCCTATGTCCCTATGTCCCTATGTCCCTCCCTTTGTACGCTTAAATCTTTAAAACTACGCAACGGATTTTAATGCGGTTTTTTTTAATAGATAGAGTAATTCAAGAGAAAGGTTTATATGTATAATACATGCATAATTTGCTTAAGGATAACCCACAATAACCATTTTCCCGAGCGGAGCCGGGGCGGGTCGCTAGTAAATAATAAGAAACAGATAAACAAAACAATAAGATTCATAAATAGTTACTCTGCAGCTCTATTACTTTGTTAAATAAATAAATATGTGGTGACATCGCATAAACGAACGGTTTGATACTACTACTATGGTTGTACTATGGGTGACAGATTGCTAATATACATACTTATATATATGAATATTGCTATGCGGGTTGCTATGGATTGCCTGGCAGAAATTGCTACCTTGGAAATAAGGCCGCCCATTTGTAGACGTTTATGGTTGTGAACCTGTTTGTATCTTCTATCTGTATATAAATAAAAAAAAACATATAAATGTACAACTTCTAGATACAAGGCAAAGGCTCATCACGCAAATGTTTACCCTCGGTTGAACATCCACTTTTTGCTATGCCCTCGTTGTTTTTCGACTTTTCCAATGAGAATATGTCACGTAGTATGTCACTCTCCGGCCCTCAATTTATCTCTATGCAAAAAATCTGGTCAAGTCATTGCTTTTATCAAGGACAGAAGGACAAACAAACGATCACACTTTCGCATTTCTAATATTAGTATGATAGTTTTGCAAGTTAGGCTCTTGCTTGCTTATCATTTGGATTACGAGGTTAACCTACTTCACAAATCCTTGTGTCAGAATACCTAAAAGTTGTCTGAAACATTAACCTAAAAGCCTTTAAGAAAAATTGAGAATTAATGACAAAATCCATTAGTTCTACATTAGTAGCCGGTCTATTAGCTGCCTCTCAAACTCTCTATACGCTTCAAGTCTCCGTAGATCCATAAAATACTTACCCAACTTACTCCGATAAATAGATTTAGCGAACGAAACAAAAATATCCAGCTACTTTACTTCGGTTCAAATTGTCTTTTTCATGCACGAAAGCACCCGGTGAAAATATAATACGATAAAATATGTTTAAGGAAATCAATAAAAACTCTTATCTTTTATATCTTATCTTGTGGTCAGTTAGGTCAGCCAATCTTATCGATAAGGCAATAAGACCGCCTTTGGTATACTTGTGTTTTTTCTCGTAGTTTTAAAGTTCGAGGCTATCTCGAGCCGCCCCTAGACGTGTTGGTACATGACTACTCTTGGGTAGAGCCTTCCGCTCCCCCGCAAGTCCGGTGAAGGTAGATTGGTCGTACCTTTCCGACACAAGCGTAGGTCAATAAAAAAAACTTGTATATTTTGTGCGCAAAAAAGTACATTCTATTCAATCTAGATCTCAAAATCTCTACTCACCCCGTTAGAGAAAACAGCGAATCTTCATGTTTATGTCTCAGAATTACTAAACCATTTATGTAACTTGTGTACCGAAACGACTACATCCGCAGGACCAACGATTTTACATGCCTTCCGAAGCACGGAATCGTGTTAACTTTCGGACAATCATATTGTTTGTGCTTGCAATAATGTCCCAATCAATTTAGAGAAAGTGATAATGGTTCCACCGGAATATGAACCTGGAACCTCCGTAACGAATGCTGTTAAAATAATCGTAATATACATAATGCTGTAATTCGAGATATAAGCTGCAGTAGTTAGTAAACCCCACGGATAGAGCCGCGGGCTGTAGCTAGTTACTATAAGAGTTTCTCGGCGCCACTGATCCGCGAAAGGCCCAATATTGCTTCAATAACTAGAAAAATATTACCCACTTCATATGTTCGCGTCTCTTCGCCGCGCCCGGTGGGAATATCGGGGGGCTGTGCGAGTCGATACTGGAAATAGAGCCACGTTATTGCGCATTTCTTAGAGATCCGCAGTCTGCACCTTATACAAAACTATTAAGTAGGTAGGTAGGTACCATAATAGCAAAAAACAAAACACACGACATCGTAAACATACTTTTTTAGAAGTTCTTGTTTCAAATAAAACATATAAGTGTGAATATTTGTGTAACTCTTACTTACAAATCTTTGTTTTAATATCACAGTAGATAAGTATACTGGCCGTAAAAATCCGCTATATTGATTTTATCATGATTTATCCAGTGTCACTTATCCTATTAAGACGAATCTAACGATACCTCCCTCGTTAAATTCAGCGAGCCGTTTAAGCTACAAGCGTGTTAAAGATCTATCATACATACATATTATGTAGGAAAAAGACACACGATGGTGGTGAAAGCCAAGCAAATACATACTGGCCAACCAAGGGGCCTGCCTTATGTAACTCGACCATATTACAGTTACTCTACCCGCGGTCATTAACAATAACATTTGAAAACACTATACGAATGTATCATAACATAGCCAATCTTGCAACACTCCGACACATGCATACACTCGAAAATAACATAATCCTCCTCCGCTCCTTCGGCAGTCGGCTAAAAATACTTTGTCAAATTGGTTCTAGTCTCGTCTTATGAACATGTGAGGCAATTTTAGGTCACTAGGTACAGCCTACAAATGTCGAATACTGGGTTAAGTTCTTTATATTTGTTGAGAGCTGTTTCCATAAGACGAATTTTTCCATACAGGCGGTTTCAGGATTATTGGAATTATATACATTTAAACATTTAAAAGTGGGTATATTTTTGTGACTACTACGGACTATGGATACTACGAAGTACATAATTTAATAAAACATTATGGCAACCGGAAAACAAACTGAAAACGTTTCCTTTCACTATAATTTAATTCCATTAAAAAGACATTATCAAAGAGCGATTTCCTACGAAATAGCTACAACCACAGAGCGAAACAACTTACGTTTACTGGCGACGCTAAAACTGCTATCACCATAAACTTATATAGCAATAAAGTGCAGCAAATTGTCTTTGGCAAAAATTACGACATTAAAAACAAAGTAACAGAAACCATGCTACAGAACATAGAGTACAGAAACGCGGGAGATGAACAAGGTTAAAATAGTTTGGCCCAACCAAGCCACAAAAGTCGCTATGGAGTTATTAATTTTGTCAGAAATATTAAAATCTGTAGTACTGTGTCAGGAGCAAATAATATCTATATAATAATAAAAACTATTTAGTTAAATGTACACTAAAACCTCTTAACTTTTTAGGGCATGTTTTCGTATGTATTTTGATAAAACGTATTAGTAAGTAAGTAAGTAAGTAAATCGTTTATTGCATTACACAAAACACACATAGACATGTCACACAATTAACATTGAAAGCAAAGAAATTACACATACATAAAAGACATATAGATAGACATGCACATGTGTGTGCTGCAATGCAGAAGGGTCAAGGCTCAGCGATATACTTGCCAAGGAGGCAACACTGATTTTCAGCCCTCACCCAGGAGATGAACGCGGGTACTTTGAAAATTGATTTAAAAAATAATAATAATCTGAACGGTCTTATCATTTTTGTGCCACTTACACATGAAGAGCTTATACAGTCAGGCAGATTATCCAGAAACTATTGTGTTGTATCGTATCTATGTAATGTGTGCGTGCAGTGTTTCGTGTGGTGTGTTGTGTATTGGAATAATAAAAATAATTAGTAACACATAGTGAAATAAATAAATAGAATAAATAAAAATATTGTACATAAACCAAAATAAAAGCTGAGCCGCGCCGCCGCTAACACAAAGCACACATTTAAAAAACAAAATATGAAACTACTTTGAGATTAGACGTAGTTCTTTGTGCATTTATAAAAAAAATCGCACATTATTTTATATCTGTTTAGTTTTAATTGTATTTTCCAATACGATTTTTATCTGGAAAATACGTTAATCACCTCTCCTTATTTTCTATTATCCTTGCCAAAGAGTATGAAAGACTCCAGACTTATGAAACAGCGGAGAGAATTAAAATGTAATTATCTCCGCGGAAAGTCACCAGCAATGCACTAGTGAACTATTAATTCGGTGACCATGAAGTTGAGTCACCTAGGAAAAATGTTAACTAAATAAAGATAAAATAAATCTAAGAGGCTTCCCACTCTAGCATCTTTCGAGCATCGTCGTCGTGTCAGCGCTTTATTTGCGAATACAACATGCCTTTGTTTCACCTACCCTGCTTTGCAGCTGCCTATGATTGTATCGCGAAACGTTTATATGAAACGTTAAATTTTAATTTTCTTAGTTCAACCTATGTTCCTTAGGGAATGTTGTTCAGTTTCATGAGTACTACCAATTGCAAGTTGCAAATAAACAATCAATTTTTCAAAAAGTTGTGAAGTATTGTTTGGGCGTAGTAGTTTGAAACTCCAAACTTGGGGGAAATTTTTTCAAGGCTATCCTCTTACACCCTTTGTATTCATTTGGACAAGATAACCCTTTTAATTTTTCAAAATCATCTGATATTTTGAACTTATTCTGTAGTAGGTACAATGCGCGCAACCAAAGATGAGACTTGACGGATCACGTGGTTGTACCCACGGTTATATCTGCGCAGTAGATACAGCGATAAAAGCGATTTTGAAATTCAATAAATATCTTATTAATCCGATCTCATATTTTAGTTTAACTATTTTGAGCACGCGCGACTGTATCTACCAGCGCAAAGTCCCCTCTTTAGCATCTGATAGGTCTCATCTTTGGCAGCGCGCATTGTACTCAACCTATGAATTCAGTGAAATTGTAAGAAAGAATTTTACTACAAAATTAATCAAATGTCTGTAAAATTTGCAACGGTTGGCCACCGTAACTATAACAGATATTGCGCAGCGTAAATCCGGATAATTCCGGTTATTACCGACCGATATTGCGCCGGATCAAACCGGATAAATTAACACGCGTTCGTTATGCGGCTCACTTTAATGACGCATATAACTGTCGTGTGCACGATCCTGAAACGCTGTTTACCGAATTAATGAACAGTGTGGACGTAGCCTTACTGTCAAGATTTTATCACGTTGGCTCTGTAAAGTTGTATAAAATACTAGCTTTCCGACTAGTGACTCCACCAGCTTTAACAGTTTTTCCCGTGGGAATGAAGGATTTTCACGCGGTAAAAGGTAGCCTATTTACTCCCCTAGGTCTATTCTATCTTTATACCAAGTTTAATTAAAATCGGTTTAGTAGTTTCGGAGCCTATTTAATGCAAACAAACAACCAAATAAATAATTAAATCTTTCTTCATAATATCAGTATTGACAAAAGCACTAAAGCGTCAGAACATCTTTTTTATATTTATATAAACAAGAAAATTACAAGTAGGTACAAACATAATATAAAGAAAGACGACATAACAGGTAGGTACTAATTGCAATATCTTCCAGTGCTTCCAGTAGACTCAGAGGAAGAGATAGAGATAAAAGTAAAATAATTAAAATTTGTTTTTGGTACAATGAGATGGTTTTGATGGTAATAATAATAATATATTTTATATTTAAAGAGCGTCGGTGGTCAAGTGACTTCCATTCGGAAGGTCACGGGTTCAAATCTCGGCACGAACCATTGTGTTTTCGATTTTCGAATTCATATTATGTACGTTTACTTGACGCTCTTACTACGGCGAAAGAAACATCGTGAGGAAACCTGCACACACCTGCGAAATAATTTGAAGGTTGTGTATGAGGTTGACCAACCCGCACTGGGCCAGCGTGGTGGAGTAACGCCTATTCACCCTAAGTTTAAGGCAGGCTCGAGCCCCTCGGTGGAGACTTATACGTGTTGTTAACGATTTTCTTTTTTCACACTAAAATCTTTGAATGATGATTTCTTTTTCTTTTTATCTATGAGATTTATGTATCTAATGAGAGCGAATATATTTTTTTATTTGTTTAATAAATTTTATTCTAAGAATGTTGAACCGTACAAAAACGAGTTTCTATTAAAAAGATATGGAATGCTCTGGAATGCTTAATGTAGAAATAAATTTAAATTTAAACTGGAAAACATTTTACGTGGTTTATTTTTTTCGTAAAAATATCTGTGGAGCGTTCAATTTTGCGCGCTATTAGCGAAACGACACGTTTATCAATAATTCCATCTGAAAATAAATTGAATAATTTTAATCTACTTGAAAATACGAAAATATTTAATATTTCGTATCGTGGCTGGTTTTTATTAAAAAAGTTTACAATAAGAAATATAATTTCAAAAAGTTTATTTTCAACTAGCTGTCCGAAAGCGGCTACGCTCGTGTTGTTTTTTGACTTTTCTGTGCAGTTTCCCTTATGAATGAGATATTTTCTCGCGATAAAAGCTAAGATAACCGGGGATTTAAGGTACCACTATACAAAATTTCATATAAATTGGTCCAACAGTTTCGGATCAGCCCAAACAAGCAGAAAACAATTTTTTTAAAAATCTGGTTATGTTCTTACATCCCTGACTCGGATTTTAGCTTTTTATTTTTTCGATTTCTACAGTTTTATTATATAGACTTTTCGCCTTGCTGCTGTTTCGCTCACGTCGTTATATTTTGATAATTAGTAACGTATGTTTTAGTGATGTGAATTCCTAGACGTACGTGAAATCTCATTGGTACAATCAGATTATTCGTCTAACTATCGACATAATATACATTTAATTCCTCATATTCCATTTGCACATACATTTGCACGATGTTGTTTTAAGAATATATATTTGTTTGTATCCTTTCCCTGCAATATCATAGGCGTTTCATACATTGAACTACTAGTGTACTAGCGTACATAGAAATGACAGTCACGAAACGCAATCAGTAATATGATTTAGAGGTCGCGACCTCCAACTCCTATGGCGTTTTTCCTCTCGCCGTGCATTCCTCTCCGCCATGTTGGCGTACAAAATCTAATCGAGGTGTCCCCTCTAGCACTTGTATTTAATTCTTCAATGGTTTCATACAAAGCGGAATTGGCAGAACCTTTCAGTGTCACGTGAAACTCAATAAAGGAATCAATTGAGCGAGTCCTGTCGCCGTGCCCTCAATACACCCTTATTGGAATATTATGCGTTCTCATTGTGCTATGACAAGTGTATAGAAAATATAGCAATTTTCAGTTACGAGGGTATGGAAATGTGTTTGATCTTTTTACATGATCGCATGAAGCAAAAAAGGAGGGTTATGTTGTAATACACGTATTGTGTGAAGTTTTTTGTCTACTTTTTACCGCGGGAAAATTCCTCATTACCACGGGAAAAACTGTTAACGCGGGCAGAGCCGCAAAGCGAAAAGCTAGTTTTCAAATATAAGCGAAAATAGAGATCAATTAATCAGACAACTGACAGGTTGGATTCAAACCAATATTTTAACAAAGAGAATCTCATAAATTATTCAGATTTCAAAGCGCGTAGTATCAATGTCAAATAGTCTGCTTAAATATCTATCATTTTCTATTTGAAACAATTACTGAATGATAGGACAGAAAACTTTGCTTAAAACTCAAAAGATGACAAATTTTCAGGTTGACTCGCGCACGGAGAACTAAAACTTTATCTTTACTGAAACATATTCACTCATTCTGCTGGCAGCTTAAATTGTAAAGTTATGTAGCTAACTTAAGTTCCCTTCTTTTTTTTCTGGTTTTGGCGCTAGATATATTATTTTCGGTCTAAAAGCTGAATATTCTTCGAAGTTTGGGATGGGATGTTTACTTAAGATTTTGAATGTTGTTTAATAAAAAAAAACAATATTTTGTATTTAGAATCGCGATATCCCTCGCAATTGTTTTTTTTATTCTAATACGCGTTGGTTTTAGAACACGGAAGATAACTTACTTACAGTAAAATTCTTCTTCATTATTGGGTTAGGTTAGGCACTTCTAAATATGAACGCTCGTCCACATAATGAATAAACCTCGCTTTCGTATTTTTGCGTTTTTTTAGGGTGGCAATCTTTGTAGTTTAAACATTTATTATTGAATCGCTATTGAAATGAAAGGTTCTGTCCGAAGTTGAGTCGCGATAACTGTTTGTAGCAGGCTCTACTCTACCCTCACTAATTCAGAGATGACCTGAGCCCCTCGGTGGAGACGTATAGAAGCTCGACGCCAAAAAATGATTTGTGAAATCTTACTTTGAATAAACACTATTTGACTTTGACTTTGACTTTGCTTATAACCAGCTTCAGCAGCTTTTGTTGTGCCTTTGTTAACAGCTTGGTAAAAATCAAAAGTCAAAAGAATTAATATTTTACAAATCACTTTTCGATTTCGACGAATAACTTTTGGCTTTGAGCCGGTATTGGCTTCTATCGGGTACTGTTAAATCTACGTAGTAATTACGTAATTAGACAAACACGAATTTTGGTTGAAACCAAACACTATCGGATATTAAATCCTTTAGTGTGCTCGGATCGGATTACTTCGTGTATAAATTGCTTTATTGAATTAGAAACCTATTTGCAAATATTTATTGGAAATACCACTAATCCTTCGTCAAAATATTATCTAGTCATTTTGGTTAAAATGTATAATCGATATTATACATTTTCACTTTTAGACGGTACTCGTATATAGGGTGTGAATGAATTAGTGAATAATATTTTAGACGAGGTTGACCGCAAGTTTTAACAGTTACTCAGGAGAACGATACCCAACAACAGTGTAACCTAATACTATTATTTATTCTGTGGCATAACTGCGATTTTGATTGAATGATATACATGATGTCAATTTATTAGCGCCCAATATTTTAAGGGAGGTACTTACCCATCCATCCTTATCCATCCATACATCCATATCATAGGTACATTCATCCTGACAAACTCGCGTTAATATTAGTAGGATTACTTTACCAGCTCTCTAGCTTATCCCCGATACTCTTGTCCTCGTCATCTTCTATAATATAAAAATGAATCGCAAAATATGTTGGTAAGCGCATAACTCAACAACGCCTGGACCAATTTTACCAATTATTTTTTTAAAATGTTCCTTGAAGTCCAGAGATGGTTCTTGCGGAGAGAAATTAAAAAAAATCTCATTCCCACGGGAATTTTTTTAACGTGGGTGGAGCCGCGGTGCGGAAAGCTAGTAAGAAATATATTAAACTGGTATTATTGTCACGAGATCGTTGAACGAGACCTCTTTACGGTATTATAAGTGTTATAGTCTTATTACGATCCTATTACAGCTCATAATTTATCATCTGAGTAATAGGTATATTACATTTATTTCTGTTGAAGTCGCTACGAGCAGTTATTTTTTATCTCTTGTCCTAAATGTTGTGAAAAATGTCGTAAAGTAGCCAGCAAATGCGGCTCTACATGTTGACCTTGAGAGCGCCCGTATTCCATAGCTGTAGGGGTGAATTTCGCGAATGTCTAACCGCATCTGCTGGCTTCTGTACGGTTTTCAAGTAGTTTTTAGCATTTTTTTCTTTGTATAGATTTTCGACCTCTACAGTTTTATTATATAGATTTCAAGTCATTTTTGATCAGTATATTATACATCATCAGCTCCATTATGGCACGTTGCTATTTGAGAAGAGGAAAGAGTTCTACAATATTGTTCTATATCTAAATTGTAGAACGCATTCCTCTTCCTCTTCTTCTGGAATAACAAATTGCAAAATGTATGTGAAATGCGGAAGCATTCTGTAAAATAACCAGTTCTACGATTAGCCGACGACATGTACCTATATCAGCGGCCTGACGCCCATAGTACAGACAGACAGACAGACCTAGATAGCTACTCCGAACCGGCATCGACACGGCCGTGTCGTTGTCAGGAGGAAATCCCTCTGAGGGACGAAGAGGAGCTGAAAGAGGGTCCAAAGAGGGTCATAGAAGAGCACCGAAGATAGCAGTGAGAGTGAAAACATAGACAATCTCATTGACCTCGCTGTTTTTTTTACTCCATAGACGTAAACTTATTGTCAATCGTCAAAAAATATAAAAATATCGTATTGAAGCAATAATTGATGGAATGATTCAATTATTAGACAAACCATACTGCTCTATCCCTTGAAAGTGTAATATAAAGTATATTTATAGTGTATTGTGTCCTAAGGAAGTGAGGAAGATTTTCCGCTGTTGTTTAATGCTACACGTGATAAAAAAGGAACCCTGCTGCCCATATCTGGCATAGTATCAGTATTTCATAAGCATGGGGCACCTTTCAGAATATTTAAGTACACATAATGAACTTTCTTTTTCAAGTCCGGTGAAGCTTGAATGTTCGTACCATTTCGACACAAGACCTTAGGTCAATTAAAAAAAAAAGTACTTTCTTTTTAAATAACTCCTAACTTTTTAGAAATCAGATATTATTAGCCCCATCAATAATATACAGTGGAGACATGAGTAGGTACTTGAAAATCCAGATGGACCCACTAGTGGAACCTAGCGGTGGAACCAACCGTCCGAAACGAATTTTATGTGTGTAGGTTAGGTAGGTACCAGTTATGTTTTTTTAAACAGAATCTGACCTTAACCGACCAAGGGAATAAATTCAATTTTTTATACACGTAAAATCAAGGTATATGATTGCCTTTCGCAATTTCGCAAGTTCGCAAAAGGGCAGATTCTCAAAAAGACAGATTCTGATAAGGACAGATGCTCATAAAGACGGAAATATCTGTATATAGCCTGACCAAAGAAATAAGAAACCTCGCCATATTGCGGAATTTCAATGGAACTAATATAATAATAGAAATTGTTGCCATAAACATAAAAATATACACGTGGCGCCCCCCGAGTAGCTTTCTTATTTCTTGGGTCAGGCTTTGCCTACCTTTACATACTAAATCAGATTAAGAACAAAAGAAGAACAAGTGTAATGTTGAATAGTATATAATATTATACCAGTTATAATTTTAACAAGTAAATAGATACAACAACAATAATCTTGTACATAAAGACCGCCCTGTTTCAGTGTTAAGATTAGTATTTTAAATGAGATTAAATAGTAAAGTAACAGATTTTTTTCTATTTCTCATGATACGAATATTATCTATTCAATATAATTACCACCACCAGACACCACATAAAACGTTGCTTTATGCGATGTACATGTCCTTTGAAAGTACTTCGATAAAAGTTTAACTTTTTTAAATTGGACTCGGCAAGTTGGAATCTATTAACAGTTTTAAATATTTGGTTTCTATTAACTAACTACCTACAGTTAACTACTTCCATTAACCACAGTCCTCGCCTCCCAAATAAACCGACGACGTCGTCCGTTTCTTGAAGACGATTCATGAAGTTCAAAATTGGATATGACATTTAATATTAATTAAAATTTATTATTTTTTCAATTAATTTTGCATTTTAATTAAAATAAATTAACGTATTTTACACTTTTCTCGGAAACAAGAAAACAATGGTTGATCAATTTCACCCACACAACCATTTGGATTACTTCGCAGTTGAGTGCAAGTTTACTCACAAGGTAAAGGAAATGTTTTTCTTCAGCGTTATAAGAGCGTCGGTTAAACTGAATGAATTTGAAAATAGAAAATGAGGAGCCCGCGAACTTTTGAATGGAAGTCAACGTTGGCCCTTTTACACCCTTTATTTATATCTTATCCACAGTTTTGTTGTCCATGACCTGTCAGAGAGGAATAATTAGCAGCTCCGCAGTGGAGGCTAAGGCGGATAAATATGAGGATGGATAAAGGCGGAACTCGCTGCAGCTCGCTGCACTTTACGCTGATTTCTACTAAACAAGTTAGTAAATAATCTTAAAGGGTATATCATACTGCTTATTGTACAATTTAAATGGTTGTTTATCCACAACATAGTGGTAGGTGGTATGGAACATAGGTTGAGATCTCAAAATTAATTTTCAACTTTTCATATAAACTTAGTCACGTGACCGGCCACTTTGTATGACTAGTTTTTACAACGGCAATATGGCCGCCTTTTGTAACCTATTGTTTTTTTTTGTTGTGTTATTTTTTGTATTTTTAGCGTCAATAAAGAATATTTGCATGTTTTTGTGTTTGTATTACTGAGCTTTTGGTCAAATGTAAGATCTACTAAAAGCTTCTATCTCGTCTTTGTTCCTACCAAGAGGGATCACATTCCTGAAATGTTTCTTGGCACTCAGTTCTAGATAGTACTATAAATAGTTATCAGCATTTACTAAAGTCAGTACCTAAATGAAATACCACCCTTCGCCCTCCGCTTTAAGTAACCTTACCTGCGGATTCCTTCTGAAACCACACCTAGTTAATAGGGACAAACCACCCCCGAGTACACCACAACCCCTATGTAAGGCGAAACTACGCCGCCACGACCTTTGCTACTACACGACACCTTTGTGTCTCGGTTCAAAGGTAACAGTGGCAGGGAGACAGCGCAATGTTTCGTGTTTAGGCTTCTGTTGTGAAGTAGTTTTAAAACTTGATTTTTATTAGTTGGATAGCACAACGGTCCACGGGATTTTTAGCACGGTTGTTTAGTGAAACTCAGCACACAGGAGTAATTTTGATTATTTTTTTATGAATTTGGAATTTATTATGACTGAATTTGCCTTCTTTACTTATATAAGGGCTGGTGAGGTTTTAAACTTATATTAAAATGAACTGTCTTTGCTTAGACAAGCAATAATATAGAATACAAAATTTTAATTGTTTGAAAATGTGATGCTATTATTGTTTGTTAAAAGTAAACGTATGATTTTTATTATTAATGAATTGATTTATTTTAACATATGAAACAAAATATTGAATAATTTTAATAAATCCACGTAAATAAAACATTTCTTCCTGCAAAATTTTTGTAAAGAGCAACAAGGTTCTCTGTTTACAAAGATTAGGCAAAAAATGCCTTAGCGAAAACTCGTCATCAGTGACCAATGATCATCCATCACCATACGGCTACCGTACCTATCTCTTTGTTTCCTTTATCAGGGCTCATTTCACCACTCTACAGTACACCTTTGATTGAGCGAGTGAAAACCACTTAACAAACTTAGTTGTTCGCGCGTGAATAGTTTCGGCGAAATGATCAACGTTTTAGGCCTAAAGTTAAGGGCTTTTGGACAAGTATTATAGTTGAAAATCTGCTATAAAAATATTGGTTATAATAAAAAAAATTGGCATATCGGTTACCACTCACATTTACTGTGTGGTATTTAATTTTGTTTTTGGTATGTTAATATCTTACGTTTACCGTTGGCTCTGGCTGGCTGTAATTGCTGTGTAAAACTTTAATAAGTAAATTAAAAAATGAAATAAATCGTATTTTAGTTTTTATTTATATAAGTTTTGTGTCTTAGTAGTATAATACATTTTAATACTTTTCCCATATTTTTATTTAACCCCGACTAAAAAGAGGGGTGTTATAAGTTTGACGTGCATATCTACCTGTCTGTCTGTCTGTGGCATCGTAGCTCCTAAACAGATGCACCGATTTTGATCCAGTTTTGTTTGCAAGGTGTCACAATCGAGAGTGTTCTTAGCTATGATCCAAGAAAATATCTTTAGCCATTTGAAGTTTATCAGCTCTTTTCTAGTTGTTGAAAGATCAAGTAACGGCTTTGTGCCGGGTGTTTTTAAAATTTTCATGTTAATGTTATCTTTTTAAAATGTCAAAGCTTGGTTTTATTAAAAGAAAAGTACTAGGGTGTCAGAATAGTTTGGAAGTGGACGTCGTCTACTTAGGCATACTACCGAAGTTTATATCAAAGGCTTCGGGACGAATGGCGTCGCAATTATGTCCGACCTTAGTGTTAGTCGCTGTAACGAGACAAGGGCGAAAGAACATGCATACCAGACCAGACGATCTCTTCACCTTGTCTTGTAAGTAACGAGGTCGTACTGTTACAGAAATATTCAAATAACGACTTGGAACTGTCATTTATCTAGACGACATGCGATATTTTGATGACAACGTCCGTGGTGAAGTGGTTAAAAATTGGACAGCGGAACTCTAAAGGTGCTGTGGTCCAACTTTTTTCAAACATGGACAACTGCCCCTATTAAAGGCCCATGGTCCAATAGATTGGACTAAGCAGTTGGACCAGTGCCCCGTACCGGTTTATTTGAGGCTTTCGCGCTCAGAAAAAAAATAAAAAAAAACAAATTAAAAATTTAAAAAATAATAATGTGGTTAAGAAAGACTTGTCCCATATTGGACGGTTGGACACTCTCACTACGAAACTCACCCTTACCGCTACGGAATACGGGCGCTCTCAAGGTCAACATGTCCAGCGGCATGTGTCGGCTACTGTACGTTCCGTACGAGGCCTGTTCACCTTAAATGGTAACGATAGAAAATTCATCCCACAATTTTTAATTTCAAATCTACATCAGATGTGTACAAATTGTAAGTAGGTACTTTGCTTAACATGTCCATCATTATAAAACCTTTTATTTTTAAATTACTTTTATAAGCCTTTGATGCCCTTTTCGAAACATAATCCTGGCTTTTACTAACTTTCTATTGAATAAAAAAAGTTTAGCCAAAGTTTTAATGTTCCTTTGAGGTAAATGAAAAATGTGACAAGTATAAAATGTTAGGTGGTCCTCAGATAATAAAAGAAAGATTAATAGTTTATTATTTCGTCATTTTTTATATATTTTCGTGATTTGTCTTGGTTTGAAAAATTTAATATAGCCTTAGTCTCAATTTGGTAAAGCTTTTTATGTAATAGTGTCTTCGTGAGCAGTAAACCTCGCGAGTAAAAAAAATATTGGTGGTTTTTGTTTGGGCTCATGTAAGGTAACTAACTAGAACTCTGCTCACCATGTTAGAGGAACAAGCGTGTATTTTATTATTATGATGTGATGTATGTATTTTATTTTATTATTTTTAAATTCGAACCTGCACCTTAACTCCGCCATTTTTTATAAAAATGAACTAACTCGCCTAAAATTTTAATAATCGTATTTATGTCTTTGGAAGAAAGCCTTTTTTAAAATAACAGATTATTTATAAGATAAATATTCATGGGAATAGTTGCTTGCTTGGGTGACAGGCTTTTTCAATCGTACTTTACAAAACATTGTTATTAGTTATTGTAATAATTGTAAAAATATGTTTAAAAGCAATGCCTGTGGAGTTTCTTCGGCGAGCTCTTCTCCACAAAAGACAGCCAATTTTTGAACTCGCCAGAACAGATTATGTAAATTTGACTTAACTAAGTGATGGCATATCCAAAAGTAAAAAAAAATCTTTGAACTCTTTGAATTCTTTGGAACATACTTTACATCTGTTTAAATCAAAGGTATATTCGGCTAAAACGTGTAGTCTACTTACCACATAAGTTATTTATTGAATAATGGTTTTCTGAAATCACAAGTAACTTTGTAATTAGATTTCTCTCTCTGGAATTGGAACAAAAGAAATTGATTCCACCGAATCACAAGAGAGGGAGAGTACAGAAGTGAATCTACACTTGTTCGTAGTTATTTTTAGACACTGTAAAAATTAATAATAATAATATGTGAGGTCATCTCACTTACGGCCGTGTGACCTCAAACTAGGCAGAGACTTTACCATGGGTGTCAGTCAGACAGCTGATATAACTTACTTAAATTGATAAATACATACTTATATAAATATACAACATCCAGACACAATGAAAATACAATTTATTAATTTCAGGATCTCGTTTTCCGACACTGTGAAAATATCTTAGTAGTGATTTTTACGACATTGTATTTATGTCGTGGCTCGAAAACATTAAAAGCTGGATAGGCGTCGCCACGGTCTAAGAACTTTTCCGTTTGGCGAGAGATAGAGGGACGTATGCAGAGCTGACTGCCAACCTCCAGTAGTGGAGAGGAACAAGAAGAAGAAGAAGTATTAAAAAAATGTTCCGACTGCCTCTCTTAATATAGTATAGTGTATCTCATTATAGTGCTAGCTTGTACCAAAGCTGCCCATATTGTCCATGTTAGGCATGTTCGTAAACTTGGTACTTAGCGTTTATCTGAATTCATCCCTTATGCTCTGCGCGCGAGATGCGCTGTATTTGATCGATATCCGGCGTGATTCGATTATATTGTTACTAGCTGTCAACACTTGACACTTGCGATTGGTCAATAAGCTAGGTGTCAAAATTTTCTACTTAAAATGACGTGTCCTGTAGACTAGTTGGGCCCTCGGTTTTACATGTCTTCCAAAGACTGGAATATCTTTCATATAAATCAATTTTTAGTTTCCAAAGTGTCGACTGTCGATCTCTCCTATAAATGTTTTGAAAATCTGCGTTATATAGAGTTCAATATAATGTACAAAATGCTCTATCTGTTGTAGACACAGTCAGCTGCAGAGATTGCTACCCAGCTTAGCCACAATAAATGTATTTTTTCCTTGTCTTTAACGACGTACGTTATTTTTCGACACCCGTACATTATACGTCTGAAGTAGGTACACTTTGTAATTATTCATTGCGAAGTTAGGAAGTGGCGCAATTGCAGAGTATTTACATAGATTTTTGTCGGGGTGGACCCCTAATTGTGAATCAGTATATTTGTACAACAATGAGTATATTTGTGATGCCGTGTTTGAACGCAAAGGGTGAATCTCCTGTTTTAATTAACGTTAGCTTATTAACGCAATAAAATTTACAGAACGTATTTCACCCTTCGTCTTCGCCTTAAGGCACCCAAGGTTTACAAGCGTTACTTATTCATGCGAAGGGAGATAAGAGTAAACGCTGGAAGAAGATTAAATATGTTTTAGTTATTTATTATGCAGTAAGTATAAGAGGAGCATCGTCAGTGGCGTGGTGGTTAGGAACGTTGTCTTCCATTTTGGCGGCACTAGGTTCGATTTTTGACATGTACAAACTTTATACGCACGCGCCCTTCGACATGCACTTTGCTATTAGCTACTTCTGAACAGGTTCGCGCCGTTTGCCGTTTTCACCCAATTATAATTTAAAACTAACAAAATAAATACATAGTTATTATTTTTTGGTATACGTTTTTATATTTAATTTTACAGATATTCAGAAATCAATGCCTGAAAGAGTTTTTTTTTATGAAAACCAACCCCCACTAAATTATAAGTCGCCAAGTCATTATTCGACGTCATGCGTAAACTAGGTCAAAACCATGGTCCAAGAAAACAAGGTCTAACAAGAAGACCACGTGACTGACACATGCCTACGTCATTTTGCCTATTCATCTTTGTCGAATAAAATAACTTGCCTGTATTTTCAATCAATTTGCCTAATATATTCGTTACCTTATAGTAGCTGCTAATAATATTGCTCCATTTTGATGCTTATTTTATGACAATTAATGCAAAAAAAAATGTTTAAAAAAAATTTATTTTTTAGTTGCAAAAACGGTTATAATGCCAATTACTACGACAAAATTTTTGTTAAGTTTATATCTTGAACTTTTATGGTTTTGATAGAATTAATTTAGAAGAAAAGCCAATATGAGAATCCTAACTTATTTCATTTATTAGATTTATAAGTTTTTGGACGTCTTTCGGCTGAAATGATGATGTTAACATTATTATCTATTAATTTCACTTTGAACCATTAAGTCCACGAATATAGAATACCGTAATGTATACGCGTAGTTACGCCATCATATTCGTAACATGAAGCAATATCACAAGAAATTATCCCACATGTAAGTGTCAAAAAGCTGTGAGTTAACCGCCATATTGAAATTTCCTTCATTTCTGACATGGCAAAAGTATATATTGGCACAGAAGTGCGTATATAAAATATACGTATTAGCTAAGGATCTTATTTTATAAGTACTAAGTAGTATTTTGGGTTTGGTATCTTGATTGATGTTGCTCATATTCTTAATTAGCAGGCAAATTGGGGATTGCAGTTGGAGAGTGGTCCAAAGAGAAACTTGGCAACTGAATCCTTTAAAAATAATTGAATAAAATTCCCTGGATCCTTCAATGTACTATCTTACGACAAGAGCAGGGATTTTGACAAAACGGGCTTTAGATATTTCTATGTTTAAAACATTTTCAGTTCCAGTAAAACGAAATTAAATTAATGTTGTCATTTCAGACCAACGAATTAAAGTTTTGCGAAGCGGGGGCCAAGTTTGGTAAGCGCCGGAGTGTGATCTATCTGAATAATTTGGTTTGATGGCGGGTGAATGCCTTTCTTGGTAGAGACATACTATTTGGTATTCTGTGGTAGAGATAACGAATTATGAACCGAAGTCACAGTAGGGACATTCAAAACAAAAAAAATCCTACTAATATTATAAATACGAAAGTTTGTGAGGATGTGGTGAGGATCGATGGATGGGTGTTTGTTACTCTTTTACACAAAAACTACTGAATGGATTTTTATGAAACTTTTCAATAATATAGCTTATATATCAGAGTAACATATAGGGTACCTTTTACTGCGGGAAAATACGTTATTCCCACGGAAAAAAACTGTTAACGCGGGTAGAGCCGCGGGGCGAAAAGCATAAAGTACAACATAAAGTTTTAGGCTGCTTTTCCACCAGAGCTGTGCGAGGTAGCTAAGCGGTGTGCGAGGAAAAAATCCACCAATAGAATCACTTCATAAAGAAACAGGTGCCCGGTACATATAAACCGGTACGGAAAGATACCGATGCGTAGAGGTAGAACATCCTAATTTTATTATATGCGCTAACGCATATAACGAAACAGGTTGCATTTGTTCCTCGTGAAATCTCGAAGACCAGTCGCCTGTAGCTGTAATGAAATCGATAAAAAAATTGATAATAAATTATAGAAAAGAAATTTATTTTAAATCCGATAAGTTTTATGACAAGATTTAACAGATTTTTAACAGATTAAGCTGTGAATGGGCATTGAAGAACTCTTGTTTAAACGAAATCTCTCTTTCTAAAGAAAGTGTACTCCTAAAAATACATTTGATTTCAGCAATTATTCCATTTCCTTACGTCTTAACCGGAGTCTTAATTACACCAGTACAATTACCGTACTGAACGACTCATACATAAAATACATATTATTATAAAGCTAATGTCTTCTGGCACATTATGCTCGCGAGCGACTGATGGGCAAAACACAGGCTGGTGTTTTCAAACAAACTAATACGATTTTATATTTAATAAAATAATAAAAATATAAAGGCTTCATTCCTTTTATACAGGCTATAACACTAATAAATAAATAAAATAAAAATAATAAAATGTGGGACATCTCACACACGGCCATCTGACCCCAAACTAGGCAGAACCTGTACTATGGGTGTCAGACAGCTGATATATAGACATATATACATATACAACATCCAGATACAAGGCAAACACAAGTGCTCATCACACGAATGTTTGTCCTGGGCGGGATTCGAACCCGCGACCCCGTGCTTCGTAGGCAGACGTACTACCAACTACGCTACAAGGCCGTCAACGCAATAGATTAATCATAGAATAAAAATCTAGCACAGTAATTAATTATGGCTATTAATATTCCTTTTTCAGATAAGTAATAAATAGCATATGACATATGAACATGTGTGTGTAGACACTTAGTTAGAGAATAAATTAAAAAGAAATGTGGTGTAGGTAGATACTATATACTTTTATTATTAAACATCCGCATCGAATTTAAGAAACTCTATGGTTAAATTTTATGACAATTTCTTCTTTAATTTGTCGTGTGAAATAAATAAATTTATGCCCAATTTGTATACTTGTTGCCACCACAAGCGAGACCGTATTATAATTATTCTAGATTTTTTTTGCCTTATATACCTATTATGTAATTTTTTAAAGTAATTTATCGTAAAATCTTTCAAGAATGAAAAGCTAAATGAGGGCACTTTGACTGGGGTCTCTCATTTATTTTTATGAAATGTTTGTATGTACGTAAATATTTTTTTGTTTTTAAAGTAAAAATGTAAAATTGAAAATCATTATTGTTTATCTCAACCATGTTCTTAAGGAAACTTTAAATTATTCAGACACCTACATAATTATTCCCAATGCAAAATTTCTTGGAATCCAAAACTTCATCAGGCAAACTCAACGAAGCTTAAAGCTTTGCTTGGCCAAATAGGGAGACTTACGCCTTGTTTCAGAAAGTCAGCTTTAGTTGTATTTAATTACATTGAATGATATCATGGGATAAACGACAAATCAATAAAAATCTTATAATATATATATTTTTTAGTAATTATTTGCAATTGAATTATATTTATAACTACCTACTTATGATTTCTAGTTTCTTTCAGAAGCTAATTTTTAAGGATATAATATTTTAGTTGCTTAACTTTTATCTTAGTCACAATAGTTTTAAATACATAAAAAGTTATTAAGAACAAGCTAGTTAAACTACTAGCCGACATCTTCCGATAAAAAATCTATTATCAATTTATTCTGTTACCTAAAGCGGGCAAAAAAACAACAGGTTACAAAACCCCCCTGTATAAAGGCGCGTACTCACTCTCGCCTCATTTACACATAAAGGAAGGTATACACGTGAGTTTAGGGAGCACCCCAGAGTGTGCCCCTGCCACCTTCAGAAGTGATGCATTTGACGTGCCTGTACCTAACTACCTAGGCTTAGCATTGTGAGTACTACTTAAGAGATATAATGAGGGTAAGTAATGTCGTGAGTTGAGGTCATGGCTTTGAAATTGTAAGTCTTTTGTCGGCCTAAAGCGGGTGTTAATGGGTAATCTTCAGGTAATCTTTAGTTACCCGTCACCTTTGTAAATTAGGTTGTAAAGCTTGCCATAAATTCTTACGCTTATATTATTTTATGAGTAAGTAATTATACAATACAAATATCAGTTACCGAAATAGCCCGAAGAATCGCTAAACTTAAGTGGCAGTGAGCTGGCACATTGCGCGTGGAATCTACGGCCATTCTTGAATGGCGACCGCGCGCCGGAAGACGTAGCGTGAGCAAGCCCCCCACGAGGTGGACCGACGATCTGTAGAGGGTCGCGGGAAGCCGCTGGATATGGGCAGCTCAGGACCGATCATTGTGGAGATCTTTGAGGAAGCCCTTTGTCCAGCAGTGGACGTCTATAGGCTGAGATGATGATGATGAACACAACACATAACAGACTCCGTGGTCGAGAAGTCAAATGCTCGCCTCGCGGTATGTTAAGGTGGTTCCTTCCAAAACTCTGCTTACCCTGTTATGGAAAAGAGCGTGTCTTATGTTCTACATCAATAAGAAACAACACATATTAAGTTTTATTGGAATATATGAAATTCTAAGGAAACGCGACCGCGGGGAAGACTAAACTAGTTTAACTTACTAAGGATCGATACCAAGTAATTTTAAGTTGGGGAAGTTACAGCTTGACGGAATTAGTGTAATGTACCGAGAAAACGCTTCTCTTGCCATGCTCGCCTGGTACTTTTAGGATGACATTAAATTTATGGTACCCTACTACTATTTAAATTTTATAGGGAAAGTTATGTAACTTTAACCCGTATGGCTTCTAAGGGTAATTTTTAAAACTAGCTTTCCACCCCGCGGATTGGCCCACGCTATCATAGTTTTTTCTATCTATCCCAAGAAAAACTCTTCTATTTCCCGAGATCAAAAGTATTTAATATAATAATATTGACCAGGCATATAAGGAACCACCATGCAAAATTTAATTTGAATCGGTTTAACAGTTTCGTAGATTAGCCCGTACATACAGACGACGGAGAAACGAAAAAAAAATTCAGGTTTTGTTCTGCTGCACTTCAAAACATTTAAACATTTCAGTCATACAGTTTTACCATATTACTATTCCGTATTAGTATAGCTAGTATAGATATAAACGAAGAATAAAAAATCCTCTCTACAATTTAGTCAGCTACAATTTGAGCCTAAAACAAAGACGATCGGGTTAAGGGTTGAAAGTTTTCACAGATTTATTTCCAACTAGCTTCCCCCGCGTTAATAGATTTTCCCGTGGGAATGAGGAATTATCTCGCGGTAAAAGTTAGCCTATATTCTTTCGCAAGGTTTATTCTATCTTTGTGCCAAGTTTCACCAAAATTGGTTCTGTAGTTTCGGAGCCTATTCAATTATTAGGATTTTTTTTTCTACACCTTGGATTACATTATTTAAGTTCCTTTTTTTTTCATTTCATTTTCTTTCAGCATCCACCCATAAATAACCTAACACACGGGTAACTTCTTACTTGTTTGCACAGACCCGTCTCACTACATTATGTATCTCCTCACCCTAAGGTTGCCTGGAAGAAATTGCTACTTAGCAATAAGGCCGCCTACATGTACACTTTCTATACCTTTATTGTAAATGTTTATTTTCACTGTAATGTTCTGTGTGCAATAAAGTATATTGTATTGTATTGTATTGTATTCTTATTTTCATATACTTGTGTATCCTTTTTTAGTTCAATGATGTGTTTTTACAATTTCGCAACATTATTGTTATGTAAAAGAATACAAATACCGTATTTAAATAAATTACTATAAATTGCTAAAAAAACTATAAAAGCATGCAATGAGTGTATAAAACACGAGCCAGCAATAAATAAAGTAACAGTTAACCTTAAAGATCAGAAGAGGTGGTTAGTCGGTCAGAATATATAAAAATATATGATAAATACGATATGGTTGACTTTCCGGAGAATACACCTATTTCATCACATGGGGCTGAAGATGGAGAGACTCTCACTGGTGAGGAAGTGGTCATAAGTGGAATATCAGGGTTATTCCCCGATTCTAACAACGTTCAGGAGTTCATGGAAAATTTGTATAACAAGGTAAGGGCAGAAAAACTAAATACATTGTTACATGTCGGGATTCGAATCAGAGCTTATCCAATGGGAAATGAAATCGGCCCGACCACATCACCGATGCCGAGTCAGTTTAAAAAAATTGGTGGAGTATAACTATTCCATTCTAACGGGACCAAAAATTGCATTGACACAATTTTAAATTCAATATGGCCGATTTTAGAGTTACAAGTGAAATATTGCAATACATTTTTTTGCACATCCATGATCTCACAAGCCATTTGCATGTCATCATGTTTGCATTTTAAAAGTAAGACAAAAAGTATTTTCTAAAATCTCTGCCTTAAATAATGAAAACTTTCTTCAAGTATATAATTTAAATTGAATTAGGTAATAAATACTAACATAATAATTATATTATCTTAAGTTGCGTGGATTTATCCTACTAACACTTAAGGGGAACTTCTTTAAGAACTCTCAAAATTACGTATTCTAAGTATTAAAAGATCTATAGTATATTCTATTCTATTCCAAAATGTTAAATTTTAAAGATGCTCCCCTTAAAATTCCTTTTTTTCTCGTAAAATGTTGGTTATTTGTGTTAGCAGTCTAGTCTGCCAATAAACTGCTGTGCAGTTTAGCAGCAAAGTAAATTAAGAGAAAATATGTAATTATTTTATGGACGTGGAAGACCAAGCCGCACATTTTTAGACCAAGTGAAGGAAAAAGTTGAAGTCGTGTCGTACCAGGAAGTCAAGGAACTGGCTATGGACAGAAAGAGGTGGCAATTACTCCACGGACAAGAGCCCTGCTCTTAAATTTTGAATGAATGTAATTATTTATTTGAATAAACGGTTACATACATACATAAATTTAGTTCTCGGTTTAGAATTAAAGGCACTCTTATATTCCTGCGGATATCATACACGGCTTTTCATAATTCCAATAGAGGCAGGTCTCATCGGGTATCATCTCCTTTATCATTATTTCCGTACCAATACTTTACAATCTAAATTTAATACTCACCTATAAAACCTATTAGATGTACCCTGCTAAATTATGTATGACGTCACAAATGGAGGCCACATTTAGGTGGGAAATTGGACTTTGAAAACAAAGTTTTTCTAACTATATAGTGTCACATAGGTACCTAATGTAAGGGCTTGTGTAACCATCTGAAATATATTTTTTTACAATAAATAATTATGAAGTTAAATTAGAAAATATGCAAACATTGACTATTCCCTCCCCTTATTTCCGGAATAACTACAACCTAAAGTTTTGAAAAATGCACTTAACATACTTAGTTCTATACCTATAGATCACAGGAAAATATAAGAAGTCTGTGGTACCAAATACGTCAGTTTACTTAAATAACTTCAAAATAAATTATAAAAAGTGTGGATCGTTACAATACTGGCCTTTCATTTTGTATATTACACGGTTTAGTAAGCAATTTTTTTTTCAATATCAAAATGACTAAAAAAAATCTGCTATTTCATATAAAACTTTTATATCTATCGAACAGAAGTGTAGAACAGCAGATCTTTTTTCGCCTTTACAAAGTTGGTCCCATACTAAAAGTTGTTCATATTTATCAGTAGAATCATTCTACATTCTCCTTGATATCAACTAGTTACATTTCACGGCATGTCTTTAAGGCAAGCGTCATAAATCTGGTCTTCCAATCCAGATCGACATGGTAACCGAGGATGAGATCAGCTTTGACCACGCGGAACTGCCGAAGTACTCGGGGAAAATATCCGGAATAGACAAGTTTGACGCTCATTTCTTCAGGGTCACCCACAAACAGGCTGACACCATGGAGCCGATGACTAAGAAGATGATGGAACAGGCTTACTGCGCTATATTTGATGCTGGTCCGTAAACATTTTTTTTAAGTTACCCATCCATAGGTGTATGGTGTCACAAGACTCCATCCATAGGTGTATGGTGTCACAAGTCTAAGATAAGAATATACTTCATTGCACACCAGAAAAAACAGTCCAGTAAAATTCACAAAAAAAATAGACAGTATACATCTAGGCGGCTTTATTGCTTTCCATTCGCGATTTGCTCAAGTCGTTTGTCAGGTTTGGTATAAGGCAGACACTTGTTTAAGCAAATACTAGATCATGTAGAAACGTTGCTAAGATGTTACCTACACTTGGTATACATCGGTCTAGTTCATTCCTTACTATAGAACTATCTGGAAGCCAGTAAGCCTTCGCAATCTTCAGCGAAGTGGCTTAAGCCCTAAGCCGGGGCGGTCGGCTTGGAGTGCTGATGCGTCATAAGATAGTATCACAATTTGAGAGTATTTAAGCTAGGTATCTCTTACGTAGAGTTATTATATTATACAAGCGATAAAACCCGGCTACGCATGAGTCGAAATAATTTGAAAATTTTGTGTTCTTGTTGTGTAGCAGTTATTTTAAAGTCAAAGTAAAAGATGCACTAACACACATTTTCATGGGTTTACCTCCACGATTTAATTTTAAATTGAGCTTACCGATATTTCGACAGGGTTACACCGATCAATGAGAATGTTCAAAAAGTAAGAAGTAAGAAGATGTTTGACTCGCGCATTTCTGATAAGCAGAAATAGGAATTGTAAAAAGTGATGGCTGGCTTTTGTCTAAAATAAATACAATATAAAAAAATATAAAAAAAAACACAATACATTTTTGCTAGTTCTCGCCTCAGCTTTATGTTAGTTCTTAGTGATAATTAACTTTTCCGTTTTTTTGTATTATTTCAAGATTTACAAGAGTACTTTTCCGTAATAATTGAACTGAAAAAAGTAATAAATCGTACCTTATCTCAATCGTTTCCCCAGCAAAGTTTGATCGTTCGATGCTGGGTTCTAAAAGTTACGTGAAAAATGTGATTTAAAAGTTCTAATGAACAGTGGTACTCATGAATCGTTCGAAGGTGATGTATGTTAAGTTTCTAATCGAATTTCGTTTAATCTTTTAGAAAATTATCAAATATGAGTTAATGTTTACGTAAGTCATAGGTGCAATCAACAGCAGCTTTCGACTTTTTGCTGGCTGCGCCCGCCTATACTTACCTACTTCTAACCTGTTGTTGCCATAGAACATGTACTTGTTAAATCTATGGTTCCATAAGCATGGAAGTAATTTTAGTTCATATTATATTGTTATCTTGCAGTCAGACTCTTCCGCATAACTTAGAATTATTTAAGAACTTATAGGCTCTGCCTAGTTTGGGTTCAAATGGCCGTGTGTGAGATGTCATGTCCCCTCCGCCACAAAACCGATACTCGATCCTTTCAATTTCATAGCTATAGATTTTTTGTCTTACGTCAAACCTTCTGTGAGGTACCCTCACTGTCGATGAAAACAAAACAATAACTAAATGGTATGTACCAACTAAAGAAATAGATATAAAGCCCGCCAAACCGACTTCACTGTACACTAATAATATGATTTGCATATAAATGCGGTTGTGCACGGTGCTGTCTCTGTATCCTGAGTTATGAGCATTGCTCTGTGCATTTGCAACATAATTCAACACCATTTTATAAAATGACACAAAAGCTGCCCTATTTCCCGAAGAAATGATTAATATTTGTAGTCAGAGTATATAGTACTACGGTTATTAATTTGGTGACAGTGAAAGGAGAAGCCGCAACGATAGCATATCGCGTCGCTCCCCGCCCCGCTGCGATCGAGCGAGATATCTCCAATACAAATCCATGCAATTCATCGCGCCGCTCCCCGCCCCGCAACCGTCCCATCCGCGATCACTCCAATGAATAATTACCTACATCATATTATCTATACATTTAAATGCGCCGGCCGCCGCCGCCGCCCTGCTCTTCGCCTCGCAGGGAAATGAACATCTAGTTATAAAATACATAGTTTAAAAAACTAAAAAACACGCTTTCTGACCGCCATCTTGGACGTCCGCCATATTGGATAAATCCAGTCCCATGACTGTTTTTTTCGTATTCTTGACAGCAAACCCTTTCATTTGATACCCATATCATGGGGGTGGATTTCAAACAGCTAGTTCGCCATCTTAGGGAGGCCGCCATATTGAATTTGTAATGACGTTTCTTAGCTAGTAATGTATTGTCATCAGAACTCAGAGCGTGTGCAAAATTTCATCCTAATCGAAGACCGGGAAGTGAGTCAAATTAAGATTCCATGATTTTTTACATACATGTAATGGGGAGGCCGCCATATTGAATTTGTAATGACGTTTCTTAAGTAGTCATATATTGTCATCGGAACTCAGAGCGTGTGCAAAATTTCATCCTAATCGAAGACCGGGAAGTGGGTCAAATTAAGATTCCAAGATTTTTTACATACATGTAATGGGGAGGCCGCCATATTGGATTTGTAATGACGTTTCTTAGCTAGTCATGTATAATGTCATCAGAACTCAGAGCGTGTGCAAAATTTCATCCTAATCGAAGACCGGAAAGTGGGTCAAATTAAGATTCCAAGATTTTCTTACATACATAGTTACTTACAAGTGAAGCTAATATAAAGCGTGTAATATAAAGCGTGTAAAAAACGAGCTGTTTGCCCAAATTATGACACAACACAACCATATACCTAATATATAAATAGTTGACACAACTGTGACACGAGAATTTTATATATTAAATCGAACGTCATGTTATCTTTCAAAAAAGTCAACTATTATAAACTTTCACCATATAGGTAATATGAGTAAGAACTATGGTGTGGAAAGTCAAAGTCAAAGTCAAAGTCAAAGTCAAATAGTGTTTATTCAAAGTAAGATTTCACAAATCATTTTTTGACGTCAGGGCGGGTTCACAATTTGGCTGTCTTCTGTGGAGAAGAACCCGCCGGAAGAAACTCCACAGGCGTTGCATCTTTTCAAAATATTTTTACATAGGTAATTATTATTTTATACAATTTGATTAATATAACAAAGAGTGCAGCCGAAATATGAAATTAAAGGAAGGCAACCAGTCAAAGTAGAAAAACTAAACTATACAAACAATAAAACAATCGGCAATCGACTAGAGCAGACCAGTCCCCCCAAGCAGCACCACGTTCACGGGTTTGACGTATGGGACAGCCATCGCCGGGCTCAACCATATTAGAGGGAACCCAACGACCCGGCCCACACGCCACCGCAAGTCAGGACACTTTAGTGAGCATGAATACTCAGTCAGCCAGATGTTATCACGACAATCTAATTAATGGCTTCCCAATTGCATAGTCGACCGCACTACAATGTTGCACAATTACGTAGGTTTTTACAAACAAATTTTAGTAATAATATTACCTTAGATTAAGCACAGCGTTTCTCGTGTCGAGCTGAAGTCTCTACACACCAAGCTTTCTTATCATTCAAATATTCATCCAATCCATAGTACGCATTCTTACATAGATGCCGTTTCACGTGGCATTTAAACCTTTTTTCTGGAAGATTTACAATATCATCAGGTATTTTATTATAGTAGCGTACACAGAGCCCCACGAAAGAAGTACTGACTTTAGCCAATCTATAGTTATCACGAGCTAGTTTATTTCCATTTCTAGTATTACGTTTGTGAATATCAGAATTCTTTTTAAATTCGTGGATATTTTTCCTAACGGTACATAATATTTGCATAAATATATTGGCACGGAACTGTCAAGATGTCTATTTCTTTAAACAGTTCTCTAAGTGATTCCCGACAGCGAAGTTGGTATATTGCCCTAATGGCTCTTTTCTGCAAAATAAAAACTGTGTTAATATCGGATGCCCTGCCCCACATCAAGATACCATAAGACATTATACTATGAAAGTAACTGAAATAAACTAACCTAGCTGTTGCTATGTCTGTTAACTGTCTTATTTTTCTCACTGCATACGCAGCCGAGCTAAGCCTCCCCGACAGAGAAGATATATGAGGACTCCATTGCAGTTTGGCGTCAATAGTTATACCCAAGAAGACTGTACTGTCTACCAGATCAAGCCGCTCACTATTTAACACAATGTCACCCCTACAGCTATTTACATTTGGTAAGGTAAATTTAATGCATTTAGTCTTCTTTGCGTTTAATACCAGGTTGTTAGCAGTAAACCAGTTATGAACCTGTTGAAGAGTGCTATTTAACTCATTATACTGAGGTGATCTTCGGTTTAGTTTAAAAATAAGAGAAGTGTCATCCGCGAATAAAACAATGTTTGACAGATTATGTACAACACATGGCAAATCATTAATATAAACTAAGAATAAGAAAGGTCCTAATATAGAACCTTGCGGCACACCCATTGTAACTAAAGACCCCTTTGATTTTATTTCATTTATTTGTACCTTTTGAATCCTGCCTTCTAAATAGGACTGAACTAGTTTAAGTGCATTGTTTTTGACCCCATAATGTTTTAATTTAAGCAATAGGGTTTCATGTTGAACACAATCAAATGCTTTTGAAAGGTCACAGAAGACACCTATGCAATCGCAAGAATCCTCCCATGCGTCAAAGACATGCTTTATGAGCGCAACACCTGCGTCGGTGGTAGAACGTCCTTTTGTAAATCCAAATTGCTGTTTATGAAGTAGGCAATGTTTATTAAAATGAGACAGCAATTGGTTGAGTATAATCTTTTCAAAAACTTTACTTAGGACTGGTAAAATAGATACAGGTCTAAAATTACTAGGATCACTTTTATCACCAGCTTTGAACAAGGGTATTACTTTGCTATATTTCATTAAGTCTGGGAAGACCCCTTCATCAACACATGTATTAAAGATGGCGGCGAGATATGGAGCCAGTGTGTCAATTACTTTACTACAAGCCTTAACAGACATTCCCCATACATCTTCTGTTCCTTTTACTTTAATTTCTTTAAAAGCTTTGATAACAGTGTTTACATTTACATGTTTAAATTTAAATTCATCTTTACAAGGTTTTATGTGTTTTTCAAGTATCGAAGCAGAGACAAAAGGTGAAGAATTAAGAAGTTCTGTCGTTTTTATTGGAATATTAGAAAAAAAGTTCTCAAATTCTTGGGCTACTTCTATGTTAGTAGCAACAGGTCCCTTGACTGAATTTAGAACAATATCATTATCGCGTTGTTTCATCGTTAAACGACTTAAAGACCTACAATACAACGAATTATACCTACAATATAAAATCCATGCTATATAGGAAGTACATTCTAGGAAGCTTATTAATATAACTACATGATATTTATAGAACATTTGTACCAGAATATCCAGTTGCTAATTAAATTATGTGCTTCAAAGTGAAGTACGTTTTGAAATTAGTTTATCAACTAAACCGCTATATCCGCCGAGTGTAGCGTCAGCATAAATTAAACATTCGCTTTAGTTCGCTTTAATTTAGTTGGAGTTTTGTCTTCTCTATTATACAGTGGGACTGCAAACAAACTGCAAGACAGCAGTTACATGTCATTCGAATGCAGCTGACGTAAGTAATACTAATGAAAACTTTTTTGATTCCTTATTCTTGTCTTGCAATTACTACACTCGTAAAGTTAATAATGACCTTAGAATCCAGACCAAAAATAAAGAAGCATAAGACTGGGCTAGTTGAATACTTTAAATAAAAAAAAATCAGATGTCATTTTAGCTTTTAGCAGTTCTTAAATGGTATGACTAAGGTTTCGGTAGATCTTCACGGAAATTCTCTCCACGTGACCAAACCAATTTAGCATCCCTTTCTCAATATGGCTTAATGTATAAAATGGAGGCCTGGTCTAAAATATAGGTATCGGCTATGTGCTGTACCTATCTTTTTCTCCAAGGACTATTCTATCTTTGTACCAAGTTTCATCAAAATCGGTTCAGTGGTTTTGGCGTGAAAGCGTAACAAACAAAAAATAATTAGTAGAGAAGTAGAAATTTATTATTACTGAACCAACAGTGAAAACGTTTGTCATTTTAAGGGCCGCATTTCATCTTCATAATTATTCATTTTGCAGTTAAATGCAGTGCAAATAAAGTTCGTCTACACACGCTTTTTACGCCATATCTAACAAAGGACAAAACTCCACTCCTTATTTCTAATTTCGTTTTGTTCCTCCCAGACACCAAGAATAATTAAAAATTCTGTTTACAAAGACAATAAGTATTATGTAGGATTTAATTATCTTGTTTTGTTCTTCGAATTCGTACGTTTATAATTCAGGACTTTATTGTTTTTCCTTTGTCTTGGCCAATTCTCTTAAAATTAGTAATATGGAGGATACACAGGGTGTTAGTGACGGACTACTTACTCAGCAATCCCTCCTAACATGCCCGGTCCACGCGTGACAGACATAATTATGTCGTGCGTATTCTCATAACCTATTGGAGGATATTTCAATATGGCGGGTTTTTTGACAGTTAAATGTGCGACTAACTTTTGTCATAGCACTGCATGTTACGGGGGAAAAGATATGCTCAGTCATGCATCTGATCGACATAAAACAAACATGAACTTTTTATAGAAACAACATTTGAGTACTCGATACAAACAGTCAGATTAAATTTTTTCTATTCGTTGCCGAAATAAGTTTCTTTCAAAACCGTTGACAGAACATGTTTTTTCAGTATTTGCTAACCCGACACACTTTATTGAATACACGTGTCACTTAGATAATGAATCATGGACTTAGGTAACTATGTTACTAAGTTAATGTAATGCATTTAAACATGAAGGTTACTTTGATGGCTAAGTTCATTGTCACTACATAGTATTAAAAAAATAAAACAAAGTCGCTTTCTCTGTCCCTATATCCCTATGTATGCTTAAATCTTTAAAACTACGCAACGGATTTTGATGCGGTTTTTTTAATAGATAAAGTGATTCAAGAGGAAGGTTTATATGTATAATACATGCAGAATATACTTAAGGATAACCCACAACAACCATTTTCCCGTGCGGAGCCGGGGTGGGTCGCTAGTTTTATAATAAGAGCAAGGAAAATTGCGCTTCAAGTATAGGTTATTCTGAGGTTTCATCGCACATGTCAAAATTAGTATTATATTATCTGTGTCATTATTCTCACTCTCTACTTTTGGAGAAAATGTGTTTCATTGTGTATTTTCTTGATTACATTTTGGTTGATGTGTGATTTACATCTAGTCTAGTCACTTTTGTGTTACAAGATGAGTCAATTTCCCAACGCTAGTGAACTAAAAAACCACAGATGTCTGTGTAAAAAACTTATATCTGCATCAGCCGTGACTTAATTTGTTTTGGTATCGTGTAAATAATTCATGCGGTTTGTAAAATTGCCAACTTGTTTGTAATTCTACAGATTTAGACACTTGAAATATTTTTTTGAATCGAATGAAAAAATATAGAAATAGGTACATGTTTTTTATATTACTGGCGCTATACACACTAGGTATACAGATTAATGTAATAATATTTATGTGTACGTGAATACCATGTCTAATTATTTATGTACAGAATTGTGTGTCCAGGAATGAAATAATGGTATTTCTTTTTTATAGGTTATCTGATTTGGTTTCGTGATAAACATGTTTGTTTTAATTAATTTTTATGATTTTATTTAAAGAAAATGTATTTAAGCAAAATCCGGGTTTTGTAGATTAGAGCCTTATCATACTAGCGGATTGCGAGCGGTTGCGGAGCGGAGCGGACGCGCGGCGAATCCGCTGCGAACACGCCGCGGATGCGCAGCGAATTCGTCGCGGACGCGCAGCGAATTCGTCGCGGACGCGCAACGTAACCGCTGCGAATAGCAACGTGGACGCCATTTTGTACAGTCTCGTTCAAACGTCAGTCCGTAACGACATCATGTCTATAGAATTATTTTCTTTTTCTCGTTTTATTTCTTATATGGTTCTACTATTTATTTATACTTTTGTAACCTTTTTATTTTTCAGCCTCAATTTCCTATTTTTTATTCGTTTGCAAAACAACACATAGTAGTCGCTCTCTTGCATTCGATTTATTGATAATGGATCCTCCCAAATCCGTCGATGTTTTCGTTTTCTTCTCCGGCGTCTTCGAAGTAACAAAGCTAATAGCAGAGTTTCCTCGTCGGAATCCATTTTGTTACTGACTGTATTGAACGTCGTTAACCCGCTACAAACACGCGGCGAATCCGTTGCGAATCTGCCGCGCGTCCGCGACGAATTCGCTGCGCATCCGCGGCGTGTTCGCAACGGATCCGCCGCGCGCCCGCTCCGCTCCGCAACCGCTCGCAATCCGCTAGTATGATAAGGCCCTAATGATCAAAACATCAACACACCATAATGCAATATTCCATTATGACTGTGATTATGACCAATTACTAAATCATGTATGTAAAATAAAAATAAGTTCAAAAACTAAAACCCGACTACTGATAATTCGAGCTCTAAAAAGTAAGAAACAAAAAAAAATTTATCAGGAATCATTATGCACAAATTATTCAATATTTTATCTTTCATGCAATAAAAATGTTTTACGTAGGTAAAGGGAATATTTCAATGTAGTTATAACTTATTCGTAGTGATGTTCAGTCAGAGGATAGCCGTGGTCGTATGCCATTTTGCCTTAATTAAACAATAGATTATAATTTAAATTATATTAGCATTCGGTCTTTGGGGCCTTTGTCTAGCAGTGGTCGTCTTTCGGCTGAAATAATGATGATGATGATGAAAGCATTCATACATTTCATGGCTTCCTTGATTAAACAATAGATTCTATTTGAATAGTAGACCATTCATAAATTTCATATCAAAATGGCATACGACCACGGCTATCCTCTGACTGAACATCACTACGAATAAGTTATAACTACATTGAAATATTCCCTTTACCTACGTAAAACATTTTTATTGCATGAAAGATAAAATATTGAATAATTTGTGCATAATGATTCCTGATGAAAATATTTTCTTGTTTCTTACTTTTTAGAGCTCGAATTATCAGTAGTCGGGTTTTAGTTTTTGAACTTATTTTTATTTAAATAATTTTGGGGTTATAATAATTACTTTTCAGGTCCGTTCTGTGCGTAGCTTAACGCTAAAAGAACGCAAATCGATGTACAGGATAGTCGTTTGGTACAAAGTTTTAGGTCCAAACAATCATTTTGACCGGCAGTTCCCAAAAATATTCCCATGGGGGGACAGTTATGTCGTCATTATTTTATTGTGGGACATGAAAAAAAAAAATTGTTTTCCGGTAGTGGTACCTATTGTGTGCTGTTTCTAATAAGAGGGCTCCATAAGCCATTCCTAGAATAAAGCGCATGATTTCCGTCATCTGTTTTATAAAAAGAAAGTGTATAGAGTGCCGCAAGCGGTAAGTAACATAAAACAATTGGTTATGATGCCGTAAGCTTACGGCACACTACTACATTATTTTAAATAACTCGCTTCTTTAAAAGGTCATCGACCTCAAAAACGACACAGACCTCAAAGGTCACTGATCCCTAAAAGGTCACTGGCTATGAAAATACAGGTCAGGGCGTTAACCAAAGCGAGGGAGGGGGCAGTCCCCCATAAGGGGGGGTTCGGGGGGCGCAGCCCCCCGCTTAATCAAAATAATTTTCTACCCAGAAACAAATCGGTTGGTTAGGTTAGGTTAAACTGATGTCAATAACAGAGCGGAGGGAGTGTATAGAGTCAGGGCGTTAACCGAAGCGGGGGACGGTGGGCGAAGGCCCCTTCACAAGGGGGGGTTCGCTTAATCAAAATATTTTTCTACCAGAAACAAATCGGTTGGTTAGGTTAGGTTAGACTGATGTCAATAACAGAGCGGAGGGAGTGTATAGAGTCAGGGCGTTAACCGAAGCGGGGGACGGGGGGCGCAGCCCCCCGATTAATTAAAATATTTTTCTACCCAGAAACAAATCGGTTGGTTAGGTTAAGTTAGACTGATGTCAATAACAGAGCGGAGGGAGTGTATAGAGTCAGGGAGTCAACCGAAGCGGGGGACGGGGGGCGAAGCCCCCTCTACAAGGGGGGGTTCGGGGGGCGCAGCCCCCCGCTTAATAAAAATATTTTTCTACCCAGAAACAAATCGGTTGGTTAGGTTAGGTTAAACTGATGTCAATAACAGAGCGGAGGGAGTGTATAGAGTCAAGACGTTAACCGAAGCGGGGGACGGTGGGCGAAGGCCCCTCCATAAGGGGGGGTTCGGAGGGCGCAGTCCCCCGCTTAATCAAAATATTTTTCTACCCAGAAACAAATCGGTTGGTTAGGTTAGGTTAGACTGATGTCAATAACAGAGCGGAGGGAGTGTATAGAGTAAGGGCGTTAACCGAAGGGGGGATGGGGGGCGAAGCCTCTCATAAGGTGGGGATCGGGGGGCGCAGCCCCCCGATTAATCAAAATATTTTTCTACCCAGAAACAAATCGGTTGGTTAGGTTAGGTTAAACTGATGTCAATAACAGAGCAGAGGGAGCCGAGCGAGCGGAGCGAGCGTGCCGCGGCAGGGGCCGGCGACCGCCGGAAATTCAGATTTTCGCCGGAAATTCAGATTTTTAGAGTCAATTTACTCAAAAAGTATTAACATTAGCCCGTTGGCTTTGTATTTTGTTGACCGGATTTGTTGATTAGACAAAGGATGATAAAAAAAACCTTACGTCTCTTATTTTGCCGTGCGGACACTTTACGGCTTATTAAATGGCGTCACTATTTTACCGTAAAACTTTTCGGTTCCCAAACAGATCGCGATGCAAAGCCGTTTGCGGCACTCTATACACTTACTTATAAAAATGCATGAAATGTTTTCAATATGTAGGTACTTATTGTACAGTAGCCAGCATATGCGGCTGAACATGTCGACCTTCGGAGCGCCCGTATTCCTTAGCGGGTGAATTTCGTTGTGCGAATGTCCAACCGCATGTGCTGGCTTCTGTACATACCAAGTTCGGGCTCCTCCAGGTAGGAAACGGCTTAGTGAAATTACATGCCAAATGTTTTGTAACGTCGGCGATTTGAAAGATATTTATATTTACTGTTTTTTTTTTTTATTAAGCTAGACGACGTATATAATATATATTTGTTTTTATCGAGCACATTGTATGTGAATCTGTAAAGTGAAAATTTCGTTCTGACTTTTTGACTATCTGCAAAAAGGTTAAGTCGATCGTTTTTGTTTCAGGCTCAAATTGTAGCTGACTAATAAAATGTTGATCGGGGATATAAGATACCACCATGCAAAGTTTCATTTAAATCGGTGCAACAGTTATAAGTTAGGAGATTAACCCGTACAAACAGATGAACAAGCAGAAACAATATAAAATGGGAGTTTTAGCCAGCAGAATTGCTTTTACCACCTTCAGCATTTGGTGGTAGTACTCCGAGCTCATGTGGAGATAAGACATACCTGGCTCACATCTGAGTCAAGATTATATAATTTTTTTTCAATTTTTCGATACTCGCAAGCGAAACCGCGAGCACTAACTAATGATATTTATATATATTTGAACTGTGCCAGTTGAGCCCTCAAATTTGATACCCCACACGGTAACAATTAAAAAAAATATTTTTTTAGTTTACGACTTTATGTCCTGTAGAGGGCGCCATATTAAATTTAGTGTGACGCCACATATCCTATAACCAGCGGACGATTAAGACGCATCAAATGACACCCCATTTGTTAAAATACGACTGCTAGTTTTGGAGATATGAGGGAACAGATGAACATAACCACATACATACATACATACATACATACATACCGGTCAAAATCATAACCCTCCTTTTTGCTGCGCCGTAGTCGGGTAATAAAATGAGGAAAGCTGTGAGATTATAAAGCCCTGTGGCACTCCGATTTCTTTCTTACTTTCAATATTATATTATTAAATCATGTTTTGTTTGGCACGAATCCATCATATTGATAAAAATTAAAAGTGGTGCATTTTGTCTACACGAATTATTTGTTAAAAGAATTAAACAACATTGGCAACACTCAACAATGGCGGCTTACTCATTAGCTGACGTAGCAGTCGCCCGCTTTACAATGGGAGTGTTTAATTGTTTTGTTAAAAGGAGAAACGTGTTAATTTGCTGCGGGACAAAGAGTGCGATAGCATTCGTCTGGCTGGGGTGACAGCAGTGTGACACCGGTGTAGGAAATCTGATCCGGACTCAGGGTAGGACTATATTAAATTCCTCTATAAGCAAAAAACTAAAATATTATTTTGAATTCAAAAGCATTTAAAATGTTGATGGAGGATATAAGGTACCACCATGCAAAATTTCATACAAATCGGTCCAACAGTTTCGGAGATTAACCCGTACAAACAGACAAACAGAGGATAAAAAAAAACTGGATATGTTCTATATCGCTTCTCACAACCCCCTGAATGATTTTTAACATTTTTTTCTATGTAATATTTTCGACTTCTACCTACAGTTTTATCATACAGATGACATCAAAACTTCATTTTTTTTTTTAACAGTTTATTGTACACATAAGTAGGCAAAGGACAGTCACATAATAGAGAGATGACACAACAGGTCCTATTAATGAAGAAATATCTTACAGTAGACTCAACCCAACCATCATATTAAAATTCTGAATAAAAATAAAAATCATTTGATATCATAAAAATCAATTCAGTTCAAATAATTTGTAACTACAAATATTTAAAAAAATACAGGTGAAACATTTTTATTGGCAGTATAGAGACGAAACATAATTATTATTGTTTTTTTTATATAATTATATTTGTAAACAATTTAAATGAATAATTAAATTCTACGCCCGATTACGGCTCTGCTTAAAGATAAGACAGACAAAGCGGTGTGGTGTCCCTGCTTCGGAACAAGACTTGAAACTACCTAAATAATAGCGCCAGGGTGTGTCTAAGGACATAAATTAAGTATCTAAAGTAAACTAATATTTTATTTTATTACACAAACCTTAGAATGATTTTAGGACATTCCAAGTTCAAAAGTCTGGCAACCAAAAGTCATGATAAAGAGCAGAATCGAGAACGTTAGAGTCAAAGTGGAAATTGATAAATTTCTGGAGAATAACATTTCTTTCAGATTCATTTTGGGTATCAATTTTGAATGAGAATAATTAGATTATGTTTATTAAGGTTAATGCTCTCTTTTTCTCTCTCTCTCTCTCTCTCTCTTTCTCTAATAGGCTCTTGAGCTTAATGCCTGTTTGAGGTTTTTGTTTTTGGCATTTGATCACTTACTTACTTGATAATTTTCATAATTTTGTGTTTATTAATTGGTACAATCTCCGTGTTTGTTTTCACGGTTGTATTTAACAAGATTGACCTTAAATTTAAATTTAATGATGAACTACAGTAACATTTAAAAATGTAACTTTTAATAATAAAATAAATAATAAATTTATTTATGGAAATTTTATATTGACTACAAGTATTACCATATTATTTTTATATACCTACAACCTTATAAAGTTTAATTATAACTAATTATTACTTAGTACTACAACACACACAAACTACAATTACCACAGTGTCTCGGCTGTAAGTTTGTGCCAACACGGTCGCTATCTGTAATTGTGTGTCATGTTATCAGGATTATGTCTAGGCCAGCCTTAGGGCTTAGTCTACGGCCTAGACACTGTGTTTAGATAAATATAATTGGTATGATGGAACAGGGTATAATAACGACAGAAATAGTTTCACTGTTTGGTAAGTTTATGTTTCGCTACCAATCAACAGGGTAAGGTTTGTTCATCATCATCATCATCTCAGCCGAAAGACGTCCACTGCTGGACAAATGCCTCCCCCAAGGATCTGCACAATGATCGGTCCTGCGCTGCCCGCATCCAGCGGCTTCCCGCGACCTTCACCTGATAAGGTTTGTTAGAAAGTATTAACTTGGATATAATTATCATAATTCCAGTCGAAAGATGTCCACGATCAGACAAAAATATCCACACCGACTTTTTATGTTTTTTTTATGTTGATTATATAAAGTTTAGTTTAAAATAAATTAACATCTATGTAATGAATACTGAATAAAGCCGAGCTATTACTCAAAATCAAGCGCTATGTCATTCTGTGACTATATGCGATGGACTTCAATCACTTACATTAATAATACCTGACAGAGCAGTGTATCTACCAACAAATTGAAATACCTACTCTACAAATTAATCCCGTATAGTGATACACAACTCCATTCAAATGATTGCTTTAGTTTGAGATAACTGCCACAACAATGAGAAGTCTTTATTAATGACACTGTCTACTGGGTGGATGAGGTTTTTTTTGCTATTCTTTTTTAAAATCCTCAGTGTAAATTTTTTAACTTGCGGTCTTTTTTTAGTGGGAACCAAAAGAGACCGGATTTTTTATTGGCGACGCCACGCGACGTCAGCGCTGCGTTTTTTGCGAGCAATTTTTTTTTGCATACACAACATTCTTCTGCGTTAACTCTTTTTCCTGCCTATGATTGCGACGATGACACTCGAAAGACGCCAGTGTAAGGGGCCTGTAAACTGGCGCTATCGACTCGTTAAAATCATGTTTACAATCTCCTTTGCTGTATAACTAACTAGCTTTTCGCTCCGCAGCTCCGTCCGCGTTAACCGCTTTTCCCGTAGAAATGAGGTATTTTCCTAAAAAATAGCCTATGTGTTAGTTTGATGTATAAGCTACATTACTGTAGAAGTTTTATTAAAATACATTTAGTAGTTTTTGCGTGAAAGAGTACATAACATAAATCCGTCCTTACTCACAAACTTTCGTGGTTATACTCGTAATATTATTAGTACGATAGAATTGATTGAGGAAGTTCCTATATGTTGGTAATTTTGTAATTGATTACAGCAGCGCAGATTTCATGTACGTTGTTTTAGTACGTAGTTAGTTTATTATACTGCGTAGTAGAACATAATAATTCGATGCTTCAACTTAAACTCTTGTTGCTCCTTGGGTGATTTTATGCTGTAAAACATCCTGCCAGATCGTTGCGTGCTATTTCACAAGCTAAATATTATTTAGTTTAATTACTTAAAAACTACAGAGTATGAACTTGTAGTCGTGTAGATAACTGCTACACTGCTACGCCGTAGCAGGATTGTAGTCAACTGCATTCAAATAGGTATGAACTTGTAGCCGCGTAGACAACTGCTACACTGCTACGCCGTAGCAGGATTGTAGTCATCTGCATTCAATAGGTATGAATTTGTAGCCGCGTAGACAACTGCTACACTGCTACGCCGTAGCAAGATTGTAGTCAACTGCATTCAAATAGGTATGAACTTGTAGCCGCGTAGACAACTGCTACACTGCTACGCCGTAGGCAGGATTGTAGTCATCTGCATTCAATAGGTATGAATTTGTAGCCGCGTAGACAACTGCTACACTGCTACGCCGTAGCAAGATTGTAGTCAACTGCATTTTATAGGATAGGTATATTTTATCACCTTAGGCAAAATTACGCATAATATCTGTTTGAGGTTTTTGCTTTTTACACACTTTGTAAAAGGTGCTTAAGCACGTCAATTAAAAATATATTATATTGTAAATAACTTATTATATTACTTATAAATAAATAAATATGTAGAACGTCTCATACACGGCTATCTGACCTCAACTCTGTCTAGTTTGGCAACTCTGGTTTGTTTGAGCCTGTATTATTGGTGCCAGACAGCTGATATATATACATATATAAATATACAACATCCAGACACAAGGCAAACACAAGTGCTCATCACACGAATGTTTGCCTTGGGCGGGATTCGGACTCGCAACCTTGTGCTTCGATGGCAGACGTACTACCAACTAGGCTATCTATTGTCGATGTTAATTATAAAAGGTTCCTTTGTAAAGTGCCGCGTATTTATCTGCGTAATAGTTTGGATAACAGCCAAAAATAACGGCTAATATATTTCCGCCGGTAATGTATCAGATTAATGAGCGTATAGATCACGTTAAAATGCTGTTAACATTTATACCGTCCAGCTTTACATAATTAAATTTACAACAAACGATAATTAGACGAACAAGGGAAACGGTTTTGGAAGGTGTAATTAGCGCAATGATTAAAAGACTGAAGATGATAATAAAATAGCATGAAAATGATATTACCTGAGATTAAGTGGCCACGTGACTAGAGCCGTTGACTTCTATTCGGAAGTTCGCGGGTTCGAACCTCGGCAAGTGCCAATGTGTTTTCGATTTTCAAATTCATATGTACGTTTATTCGACGCTCTTACGGTGAAGGAAAACATCGTGAGGAAACTTGCACACACTTGCAAAAATAATTCAAGGGTTGTGTGTGAAGTTGACCAACCCGCACTGGGCCAGCGTGGTCGGCTAAGGCCTATTAACTTTCAGGGTAGGCTCGAGCCCCTCGGTGGGGACATATATGAGCTGATAATGATGATGTTACCTGTTGCAGTACCTGTAGATGCAACGCCTGTGGAGTTTCTTCCGGCGGGTTCTTCTCCACAGAAGGCAGCCAATTGTGAACCCGCCTCGACGTCGAAAAGTGATTGTAAAATCTTACTTCGAATAAAACATATTTCATTTTCATTTTTCATTTTCACCTTATTCTTCTTATCGTGTTGGTTTTGAGATCGTGGTCGCTCGTTGTTAAATTATTTGTTTACGAACATTATATTACAACTGAAACGTTAAAAGACCATGCACTTGTCTCTAAAGGCTTGAGAACGAAAGGAAAAAAAATTGCGATCTTAAATGACCTACCAAATAAAAAAAAAAAAACTTTTTTGTTTATTATAGGCTCCCTTAGAACAGTCGTTTCTGAAGTTAATAAGCTTTGCCATGGTCCAAGAAAACAAGGTCATTTCTACGTCATTTTGCCCATTCATCCTTGTCGAATGCGTGTAATAGACAAGGATGAACAGCGCAAAATGACGTAGGCTTGTGTCAGTCACGTGGTCTAATTGTAAGACCTTGTTTTCTTGAACCATGAGCTTTGCTCAAACCAAGACCGGTTCTCTCGACTCTGGTCACGAGATTAGACGAAGAGATCCTTAGGCACTTTAAAGTTCTGTTCAAACTAAACTCATATAGCTTCTTTCGTTACCTACTGATTTTGTATACTTGTGTAGTATTTGAGGGAACGTCTCGGTAAAGCAAACGACGAAGTAGTATGCACAGTGGTTTATTTGAGGAAACGTGCAGTACAACGGTTATGATAGGGGGTGGATAGAACGGTCTTCGTTCCGAAAGGCGTTTCGACGGAGACACCGTAACGGGGCTTAGACGCGTAGCACTAGTAGCAACGTAAGGCGTTCAAAGACTTGAAGGCAACCTTAGGTGTGCTAATAGAGTAGCTAGCTGTAGGAAGACAAATTGAGAAAAATCATCATTTGGGGTCATGTTTCGTGAAAGGATCAAGGAACGGTTTTGTGGCCGAGCTTTATTTTTTTATTGAATGTTATTTTTTTGAATAAAATATAATGAACTACTTTGACTTTCAAAAGAAGGGACCTCTGTTCAGCAGTGGACGTCTACAGATTGAAATAATGACATAACTTTGCTTAAAGTAGTAGTGAGTTTTGCGTCATAAAAATATCCTAAAGTTAGAAATTAATAGGTACTTTGACTTGCCGGTGTCGACTTAAGGTGGTTTTAGTTTACTAAAACTGTGCTCACCTCGTTAGGGAAAAGCGCGTGTCTTTGTGTATTGTATATATGAAGTTGCCGTATGTATAGTGAGTAATAGAGGTTACTAAAAGCGCAGCCGGTGTGACCAGAGCCATTACTGGCCGGATATTGAACACGTGACCCACTCGATATTGTTTACGGTGGAGTTCTTCCCACTTGCCCCCTGACTTTTAAAAGTATAGTGTAATAAGCTGACAAAGACGTTAAAATAAAGAAGAAAAAGAAAGAATGAAGAAAGCGAAAAAATTATAAAATGGTATTATTGATATTTTCTCACTAGTAAAACGCTATATTATAAGAGAGAATTTTGGTATACGAGTATTTATTAGGATTGCTTTTTAGAGTTATTCTTTTGCAATAAAAACATCTCAATAATAATGCATAGACTAGCTGATTTCATCCGTACATACATATAAATAACGCAATTATACAATTTTAAGACACAAAAAGCTACTGAAATAGAACTGGATTCGAACTCCAAGTTTTTTAAAATACGAGTAAATTACTCCAAGTTGCTTCCATTTCATCGAAAAGGGTCTCAAACTAAGACACATAAATTCCATTGAAATTTGCAAACAAGCGAACAGTATTAACTATTTAACTGTATATAGTTCGCTGCAGTCTTGCCTCATAATTTGATTGCAGTTCAAGCAGGCGGAGACGCGAGGCGGCGCGAGTATGCGCCTCGCAAACGACAAACATTCAATACAATCCAATCAAGCGAAGTGCACGCTTTGTGCCGCGAAGTGTGTTGAGCTGGGTCCCGATTCAACTAACTGAGATACAAACACTAGACAAGTTGATATACAGTAGGCAGCACATGCGGCTGGACTTGTTGACTTGGAGAGCGCCCGTATTCCGTAAGAGTAGAGATCAATTTCGTAGTGCGAATGTCTAATCGCATGTGCTGGCTTCTGTACATTGCGCGGGCGAACGTCGTAGTCATTAAAGGTAGCCGTTCGAACCGAGCGTAAGTGACACTGACGCTGCGACACGACAAATAATAATGGACTTACGGTGATGGATTTAAGAATGAATTGACTCAAAAGTGAGTTGGCGCGACGACACAAACACCGGTAACGCCGCGTCACTGTCGCATGCCTCCAAAGTCCACCTTAAATAGATCACCTTAGCGTACATTATTCTTTTTCGTGACGCAGCGTCGTCAGTGTCGCTGACGCTCGGTTCGAACGGCTACCTTGGCAAGCGGTGCGTATCTTGTGAAAATATTGTATAGTTTCTAATACTAGCTGCCCGCCCGCGGTTACGCCCGCGTTGGTTTTCGACTTTTCCCGTGGGATTGAGGTATTTTCCTACGGTGTAAGGTAGCCTTTATCCTACCTTTTTCCCGTTGAAATAATGTATTTTCCAGCGTTAAGAGAGAGTCTATATTCTACAAGGTCTTATCTCTCTGTACCAATCTTCATCAAAGCTTTCTACTTGTACCACTATTTTTCCAGTGGGAAAAAGGAATTTTCGGCAGCAAAAGGTAACAGAGTTTTACGAGTTGTAACCCACACAATTAGCAAGCATAATATTGAACAATACGCAATTGTTAAAAGTCGGTCATAATAAAGTACAAGAAGTGAGCAAAAGTGTTTAAATGTTCAGATTGTGTACGAGTAACTAAAGTACTTTGCGTAATGCTTTCTTTAAAGTGGTAAACCCTTGATTAAAAAAAAGTGCATTCTAATATAGCTGCAACTGATTTTGTAAAAAGAATTTCTCATGAGAATTTTAAATTATAGTAACACAGCTGTTTCCCGCCAGACTGGCCGGCAGATATTGCATCGGAGGACAAAAAGTTGTCGCAGTATCAAAATATTATTAAAAGAAAGTCAAATTCTGAAATAGAACATTATCCAGATAATTTTTATTTTTTTGTTTCTGTCTGTTTGTCTGTTTGTACGGGCTAATCTCCTAAACTTTTGGACCGATTTGAATGAAATTTTGCATGGTGATTCTTTACATCCATGGTCAACATCTTGGTTACTTTTAATCCCGGAAAATTAAACAGTTCCCATGGGATAGTTAAAAATTACTACGAAAAAGTCGGAAAACAACGCGGGCGTAGCCGCGGGCAGACAGCTAGTTCTACAATATAATAAAAAGTTAAAAAAGCAATCAATGCGAAATTGTTAAAAACTTAAAAAAAAATTAAACTACCGAATAAATTGAAAAGCAAAAACATATAAACCTTTTTTTATTTAACCAATTTCCTTTATTAATGTAAGTATGCCCTAGTATATACGTATTTTTGTCATTATATTGAGTTTTTAATTAACCCTAATTACTAACTATGACACGAGTGCTATCTTAGATGGGAAACTACTAAATAATCTGTAAAATTCCTGATATTGGTATTTTAATAGGGTTTTTCCTTTCAAAATAAGCTTTTCTGATTTTCGAATTTTGAGACAATCTAGAATGACTTCCTTGTTTGTATGGTAAAGGGAGAGATATTACCAAGAAGGGTAACGATAATAGCGGGTACTAACATAATTTACAGACGGTGATTGTTCGCACCAGATGTGAAGTATTGTTGTTAGCTAATGTTCGGGCTTGTTTTACTCGATTCTCAGTAGTATGCCGTCCTAGTACAGTAGCCAGCACATACAGCTGGACATGCTGACCTTGAGAGCGCCCGTATTCCGTAGTGCTAGGGGTGAATTTCGCAGTGCGAATATCCAACCACATATGCTGGCTTCTGTGCATTGAACTTCAAACTAATATTGATATGTAAAGGTCAGAGTTAATGAACTTGCTTTATTGTATGTTTCAAATAAATAAGGTTGATCATGGAGTTATTGTAAAGTTACATAAGTAATATTTTTTAGGCATAAACAATTAATACGTTTATTTTAATAACAAAATTTAATGTTCATTGATGTTAGAAATTATTTAATTCAATCCGATTTAGTCAATGTGTTCAAAATTATGACGATAATAACGTTTTTATTTGATGCTTATTGCAACACAAGTATTGTTTTTTTCCCGTTTTCTTGAACTATAAGTATTCAATAATCTAAATCCACATTAATCGATGGGTTAAAAAGCCGCTATAAACAAAATCTATGCCTAAAATCGCCAAAATGGTGTGCTCTCAAGAGAACTGTGATAATAAGTGGGACCTGACTCGACAAGCGTACGCAGAGATGGCTTGGAGCCAAGCCAATTGTTGCCTAATTCTGACTAACTCAGTTGGAGTTCTTGGAATAGATGACCCATATCACTATTTGAAGCAATGTTTTAGCCGTTATGTATTTAGCTGTTTTCTTAAATTTGAATTACTTCATTCTGTTAAAAGCATAAAACAGAAATACTATAAAGTATTCGAGGTAGACTTCAGTCGGTCTCGGAATTTCAATTAAATATATGGATTCAGATAGGTAAAAGATCGAAAATAAAGCGTTCAAGGACTTCAAATTGTGTTAATAACCAATCAGACAGCACCTTTTGATCGAATTAGAAGTCTGTCCAAAGGTGCTGTTGTAGGCAGTAGTAAATTATACTTATTGCTAGTAATAGAATGGAAGTTTTTTATACTTTCTCTTATTATGTATTACACTTTACTATATGCCCAGCCCATGTTTTGTACCCTGATGTATGACCAATCAGCAATTATCAATATGCAAGGCGTACAGTAAACGTCTATGGATCAAAACATTAAAAAAACTGTCAAATTTTGTCTCACGTAATGTCAAAAAATATATATTCTGACGATAAACACGTCTCAAAAATACCTCTTGATTGAAAGGGTTGCCGCGCGGCTCATAACGTTTATTTAGGGGTTTTTGGTGGGTTAACACGTTATGGGGGTTTGATCGTCCCAAACGCCATAAAGGCCTGTTTGTGGTCGCGACCCCACACTGAAATTGATTTCCTGGCCCGGGAAGGGAATCTCTAATCTTTCCGCGACAGGTTACTAGCGTTGAATTTTGTTACATTGAAGTTTAGTGTCCTTTTAGGTTTGGAAATTTTATTTTCATAGTAATGTTATCTGTGTAGACTTTTTTTTTAGATTGTCGTCAATTGTTTATGATGAAAATTTAAATTGACAGTCACTATACAGACATGCAGTTAGATCAGTCATTTTCAATATAGAGTTCTTTCTATTTGGTGCCCATGTTTATTTTAGGGTTTTTGGTTATTTGGGCTATTAAATGCACATCTCAAATACATTCCATCATCAAGAATAATTATTATTTTGCATCCAATAACGGTAATAGTAAAAAAATAAAAATGGGATCGGAGTTCTGGTAAAACACCTTGCCTTGACCAGGATGTCAATTTAACCAAAACCTGTGAATTATAATGAAAGAAGCCCATCTCCATTTAATAAAAGTAAACTAAATATTTTTCATGCAAAATATAGAAAATCTTTTACCTCAAAAAAATATTTCATGATCTTATCTTCTTGATTAAAGAGCCTGCTTTTGGATATTGTAATATCGTACCTAAAAACAGCTGTTTTATTTCAAAATGGCTGTAAAAGCTGAGTATTATTACTCTTAACGAAACCAAGGCTTAATTTAGAGATTTTAGAGAATGAACGTGCAATTATGGACCTTATTACAAGGCAGCTGAGATTATGACCGCTGCGGAATTACAATCTTGTTTCGTGCTGATAAAAGATGATTTTACGTAGGGGTGTACTCAGAACCTATGATGAAAATATTATAAATATTAATTTTCGCTACTATAAAAAAGTTTAACTCACGTCGAACGCTTGTCTATAAAATTTTAGACAAGCGTTTAAGGTAGCCTAAAAAGAAAAAATATTAAGTGCTTTGGGATGGCGCGTTAAGCCGTTTAACAATCTAAGCTAATTTTAGGCTTCTGACATAGATTTTATAAATTATAGAAAATGTCAGAACTCTAAATTTCTGACTCCAGGGTCAGTGAGGTACATTAACCTCAGGTACATTAACTAAAAAAGTTGATAGAATAAAAGAAAAGAGAAATATAAAGAGTTGTTGTTAACAGCTCATAAATGTCCCCACCGAGGGGCTCGAGCTTACCCTGAAATCAGGGTGAATGTGTTTTAGTCGATCACGCTGGTCCAATTTGGGTAGGTCAACTTCACACACTAGCTTTGAATTTATTTGCAGGTGTGTGCACGTTTCTTCACGATGTTTTTCTTCACCGTTAGAGCGTCGAATAAACGTACGTTTGAATTCGAAAATCGAAACGAAAACACATTGGTACGTGCCGAGGCTTGAACCTGCGAACTTCCGAATGGAAGTCAAGAGCCCTAGCTTCTTGACCACCGACATAAAGCTTTCTAGTATGTTTAAAAATGTAAGAGAACAGTTTTCTAAATACGTCCCTGATCTCAGAGGTAAGTAGGGCTGTCAATGGTCCAGAATTACTCTATCTGCAGCTTTTCTCCCGAGATGTGTTCCCGAGGGATGTACACGAATTGGTTTCCTATTGTTGGTCAGCCGTGATTGGACGGCTCAAGGACGTGGTATTCCGACCCATCTCAGGTAACAGAAAGGAATACACGAAGACATTTCTTTGAGTATTGTTAAGAATATAGGTATTTTTATTACTGTTTGCTTATTTTTAATCATGCGTAACTTAATTGAAATAACCGTGAAGTTTCCAAAGGCCATACTCTCTTTTTATACAATGTTTGAATTAAGTTTTAATCGACAGATCTACTTAATGACACCACAGAACATACAAAAGTGCGCTTACACCTTCGACGTAGATAATAAGCCGAATGTCTTCCGTTGATCAGAAACTCAATATTAAAGAAAAATATATTAAGTATTTAAATACAGTATAAGAAACGTTGTTTCTTCTCAAAGGAGTAGAATTCGACAAATTTTTATTAGACAGAGATGTTGGATAAAGGGAGTTCCTGGCATATGATTGTACATACTGGAAATATTTTTACTTTGTTTCTAAACATAATACGAGTATTAAAATCATCATTTCAGCTAAAAATTGATGGACAAATGTATTTTCCAACGATCCAACGATAACCCACGATACAACCCACATCATATAGTCAGTCCACTTTGTGTGGGGTCTGCCCACGCTATATTAAATTACATAACTTTGATAAAATTTGAAAATAGTCCTAAGATTTTCTTAAACAACATAAATAAATTAAAGGGCCACAGGCCAGCTGGAAGACATTTCGTGTGCAATTCGCAGCAAAATGCCAGAAACGCATTTGGCCAATAAACGCATTGTACCTGATACGCATTTTACCAAAAACGCTGAAAGCCAAATACGCGATGTACCAATACACTTAATACGCAAGATACCAGAAACGCGCACGTTTCTGGCACTTTGCTGTATTGGTATTTCACGTATAAAAATAAATAAAAACGCAAATGGCCAAAAATAGGTGTTTTGGCCAAATGCGTTTCTGCATTTTGCTGCGAAAGGTTCGTGTGAAATAAGCTGCGCATGTTGTGTCACTCTTATAAATGTATATTTCTGTCCATATTTTTGTGTGCAATAAATAATAAATAAAATTTATTAATTAAAGTATATTTCAGTACTTCTCTCACAGACCGTAGACCAAGTGATAAGTCTGTGAGCGATAAACTCGGAACAGCGGAGATATCGGTCCGACCACGACCCTTTGAGTTTTAATTATCCGACCGTTCGGTTATCTGCCAGTACGGCTACACCAAGCACCGGATGGAAAATATCCTAGTACAAGAGCCTACAGCTTTTTAAAAATTGACTTACACTTGTATCGCAAAATCGACGTACCAAGTTTTGCTGGACTTGAAGCCTGCATTGTCAGTTTTAGGCAAGAATTGTCATCAAAAAATAAAAAAAATATATTAATACTAATGGTCTGATTTACTACACAGATCCTTTAATGGGCCTCATAAGAAGGGTGAAAGTCGTCTAAATGGTTACGAAAGGTTGTCTGTTAGAAGTATTTCGTTTCAATCTAATATTTTAGGTCTTACATTCGTCAAACAGGTATTTTGAATAATTATTATATAAACCGCATGACGTAATTTATGGACGTACTAATAATTTTATGATTTGATTGCGTGTTGTCTGTTACAAGAGAATGTGTCAATTAAGAGAATTTCCGAAACATCGCCCAAAACGAAACGTTTCTTTAATTCGTTCAACACGAATTCAACACGATAGTTCCGCGTTAACAGTTTTTCCCGCCGTAGAAGGTAGCCTATGTTACTTAGGGTGAATGTAGCTTTCCAATGGTGAAAGAATTTTTGAAATCAGTATACAGTAGTTTTTGAGTTTATTCATTACAAACATACACACAAAAATACAAATCTTTCCTCTTTATAATATTATTATGATTAAAGCAAAAGAATACTGCGAGCTCTTGTACTAGCAGATAAGAGTCGGCGCCGGACGCTACCTCGGGCGACCTTTTTGATACCTGCCCGCGAATCGTAATGGAATTGAAATTTATATTTCGGGACCAAACCTGTTATTTATTTTCCAACGGCATTGGGACCAGAAAGAAAAATAAGAGTTAAAAACTGTTGAAGATACAATAATTGTTATGGGCAAAAAATATATTACTCAGAATTTTAACCAAAAAAAGTTTTGTTACTATTAACTGGTTTTCAACATAAAACCAATTTTTATACAAAATTCAGGCAGTTTTCTTTTCAATTTGCAAGTTATTAGTAAAAACTTATCCATGAAATTAAATATTAGAAACAAGGACATTGTCAATTCATTTATATGTTTTTAAATTGTTTTTAGTGTCATTCATCATTGACCTTAATCAGGATTTCAAACTTTTCGTGATGGAATGTAGGTACATACTTTGTAGCTTTTAGTGTAGCTCGCAGCATTTCCGTAGCGCTTTCGTAGTACCTACTTTTTTCGTAGCTCGTAGTAAAATAATTGTTTCAATACTATCAAATTATGAAAACTACACCCAATAAACTCATTTTGAATACAAAACTTTAATAATGTCAGATAGCTTTACTTATTTAAATTTTATTTTCACACTTTTATCTAATCCAGACTTTGAATACATTTAAACAGAACATTGGTTACAAAGACTAAGTTACTATAGCATTTATAGCGATATAAAAAAAGATTACATAATGTTGCAATTTTTGGTAAATGTTACCATTTATTCTAAGAGGCAAAGACATTTTATTGTTTACACTATAATAAAGAGTCTATTTTATAACAATAACCATATTTAACGAGCACTTAAGCATCTTATTAATTCCGTTATTCTCTGGTCATAAAAACGCGGACATCAAATATCCATGCTAATATGCAGATGGTAGATTTATTACCGGGGACCCACTATTACCCCTCTTCGCAACATAAAATATTCACACTCCGACTGAATTTGTCATGGGATAAAAATAAATTAAAGAAATAATAAAAAGCTTTTTAACTAAGACATTGACTTTTTCAGAGTACAAGTTTATTTGGGAAATAAATAACTATAGCTGACATTTACCGTATATCCGAGTTTATAAGTATCCTGTAAAACATATTGCGTTCGCTTTCTATGTAACAAGCTGGATATAAACTGAGATATTCTCCCGTCGCCAACCCTTTCCCGTATATGTCGGTTACCTGAAAAGTTTTTTTAGTGTAGGTATAACATTAAATAGAAAAAAAAATCCGCAACTAAACCTCTACTTAATCCTTTCAACAACTACAAAAGAGCTAATAATCTTCAAATGGCTGAAGATATTTTCTTAGATCATAGTTAAGAACACTCTCGATTGTGACAAACTAGATCAAAATCGGCGCATCCGTTTAAGAACTACGATGCCACAGACAGACAGACAGCCACACATGTCAAACTTATAACACCCCTCTTTTTCGTCGGGGGTTAAAAACCAACATGATAGTGTTTCACAGAATTCTCAAGTACATACGAATATACCCATATTTTATTTAGTTTATGCATGAAATAAATTATGATAATATAATTTTACTCACAAACTCGTTCGCTCTGACGAGATCAGATAGGATACCCAGCGGTGTTGGAGGGCCATAAATTTGCCCAATAAAATGTTATATTCGCAACAAAATTTGGGCCCGCATCGCGACAGGGCTAAGCGAGCTCTCGTAACTGGCCATATTTCAGAATAACCCCTCTCGATCGTTATGCTATTTCCATACAATGGAACCAGACAGTGATAGTATTAGTTTTTTTTATTTTACAAGGTGCGAGTGACGGAGTTCGTGCCTCACACGACTATCGAGCAAATTTAATCTATAATGTGAAAATTTCGTTCCGACTTGTTGACAATTTTCACAAAGGTTAAGCTACAGGACAGACCCTTAACCCGACAGTCTTTGTTTTAGATTCAAATTGTAGGTGACTGAATTGTCCAGAGAATTTTTTCAAAAATTTTTGATATCATTGTTTGATATCAAAATATCGAGCGCCAAAAGCAAAACATTCGGTAAAAATATATTTCTTTTTACTATTTCGTCCATAACTTTACCGTTTTAAATTTTCTCGAATTAATTCTTTTTGCATCTTATCGATCTCGTAAAAACGCGTCTTTTCAACTTATTTGAAACATTATCTTTCGCAACTCTCTGAGATATAAGGGGTTCGCAATTTTTCGTAAAATCGGGGCCTATGCTGCTGGAGTGAACAATGAAGAAGAAAAAGACATTAACAATGTCAAATCTAAAAGGACATGCTGAGTCGGGTTCGGATGATTTTCCGAATCCCACGTTATTTTTATTGATGATTGATGAAAAATTGATTTTTTTTCATACAAATTATACATTTTGTATGGGAGTGCAGAATTTATTTTTGTTGTCAAACTTCTTACAAAATATCAAATTCTATCCTCTTTAGGGTTAGGCAGTCAGTTCGAGACTTTTGGCAAACTTCTAGGAGATATTCTAGGTATAGACATTTTAAACAATATTTAGTTGTCTACCGCTATAAAATATATCGTATAAATTATTTATATTTCCCCGGATGATGATGATGATGAATGACGAACAGCACCCAACGACCTGTAACAGTGGACGACGGGAGAATGGAGTATGTCCATGAATATATATATCTGGGCCAAATAGTTTCCTTCCAGGCTCGGCAAGAACAAGAGATTGCAAGACGCACTGAAAACGCCTGGAGGAGCTATTGGTCCATGAAAAGTTTCATGAAAAGCGATCTACCACTTTCACTAAAGCGCAAAATTATGGACAGCTGCATTCTCCCGATCCTCACATATGGCGCACAAACATGGTCTTTGACAGAACATCAGAGGTCCCGACTTTCTGTATGCCAGAGAGCCATGGAGCGCAGTATGCTAGGTTTGAAATTGAGTGATCGAGTCAGAAATGGTATACTGCGGTCCAGGACTCAGATTGCTGACGCCACCCAGGTTGCTGCCAAACTTAAGTGGGACTGGGCCGGACACGTCTGCCGCATGCCTCAAGACCTATGGGCAAAAGAAACCACGGTTTGGAACCCACCAACCAATAGGCGTAGACGTGGACGGCCACGTAGGAGATGGCGGGACGAGCTTGATAGCTACTTGAGAGACTGGCCAGAAGTAGCTCAGGACAGGGAGCAGTGGAAGAAAAAGAGGGAGGCCTTCGCCCAGCAGTGGGACAGTTTAGGCTAGATAAGATAAGATAAGATAAGATTTCCCCGGATGAACCTTTATTTTAAAAACCTTTTAGCTCAATCATTTGGACTTGGCAAAACTCATTTCATATTACGACAGAGTAATGATATACTGTTTAATATTACCAGTATTGGTAAGTTATTTATGATAGGATTGTATAAATAAATAATATTAAATGCTAAACAAAGGTTTGCATTGAACATTCAATGACAGGTGTAAGTTTGTACACCGTAAGTTCAGCTATGTAAGTTGGTACGCCGTTAATTCAGCTATGTAGATAATTCCACATGGATGCTAGTCCGGTGAAGCTTGATTGGTCGTACCTTTTCGACACAAGCATAAGTCAATAAATCGTAAGGGCGTCAATTAAACGTACATAATGAATTCGAAAATCGAAAACACATCGGAATGCTGAGCTTAAACTCGCGAACTTCCGAATGGAAGTCAAGGGTTCTAGCTACTTAACCACGTATGCTCTTTATCAAAATCCAAAATATAAACAAATAGTAGCTGCAATGTTATATTATTTGTACATCAAACAGTACAAATTTCCGTTTAACAGAGGATATTAAACTACAGGTCTTTTATTGCACAACAAGTCCGTTTATTTCAGTTTAATGAATGTTTTACGCAACTGTTACGTTTAAATGCATTTCTTATTGCATTTAATTTAAAATTTTATTGTTTGGCAATTAGGTGCCATACTGTGATAGCAGTTTTTAAGAGATATTTTGTGACAAGTTTCCTGTATTGTTTGCAGTGTAAAGGTCTTATCAATGAAGTAATAAAAAGGGGATTTTTTTCGTAGTTTTTTCTCATATTATTTCGCATCGCATTTTGAGGTATTTATCTAATTTTGCTATTTTGTAGTTGAAGTTTTATGTGATGATTTTTTAACTACGTATCTTTGCTCAAATTTGATATTTCGATTTTAAACTTATATATTTTACTAGCTGTTCGCCCCGCGGCTCCGCCCTCTCTCAAGGGTATGAAAAGTAGATGTTGGCCGATTCTCAGACCTACTGAATACGCTCACAAAATTTCATGAGAATCGGTCTAGCCGTTTCGGAGGAGTATGGGAACGAAAACTGTGACACGAGAATTTTATATATAACTAGCTGTCCGCCCACGGCTACGCCCGCGTTGTTTTTTTTTATTTGTTTTTTTTTTTTTTTTTGGGGATGAATAATAGATGTTGGCCGATTCTCAGACCTACTGAATACGCTCACAAAATTTCATGAGAATCGGTCTAGCCGTTTCGGAGGAGTATGGAATCGAACACTGTGACACGAGAATTTTATATATAAGACTAGCTGTCCGCCCACGGCTACGCACGCGTTATTTTATTTTTATTTTTTTTGGGGATGAAAAATAGATGTTGGCCGATTCTCAGACCTACTGAATACGCTCACAAAATTTCATGAGAATCGGTCTAGCCGTTTCGGAGGAGTATGGAATCGAACACTGTGACACGAGAATTTTATATATAAGATATATCCTCGCCAAAAAGAGAGTTTGGCGTGTCTATCTGTCTGTCTGTGGCATCGTAGGTCCTAAACGGAAGCGCCGATTATGATCTAGTTTTTTTGTTTGCAAGGTGTCATCGAGTGTTCTTAGCTATTATCCAAGAAAATATCTTTAGCCATTTGAAGATTATCAGCTCTTTTCCAGTTATTGAAAGGATCTGAGTAACGGTTTTGTAGCGGGGGCTATTTAGATTTATAATTAATTGTATTTTTTTTAGATGAGGCCATTAGAAATCTTCTTCATTTGGAGTGTTGTGTTTGTCTCGACGAATAGTGAAATGTCTATATACAAGGCTGGCTGGCTGGATCGACTTGTGCAGTACTTTAAAGAGAAGTAAGTAATAATATTAATAATCATTAACAGCTCATAGTATGAGCTGTTCTGAGGACGTCCCCACCGAGGGGTCGAACTATCCTGCAATCAGAGCGAATATTTTCAACTTAAAAATAATAATAATGAGTTATTCGATGTTATAGTGGTATCGAATACGCATTTTTCTGTTTTTTTTTACTTATTATAAATAACTTTCTAAATTAATAAACATGTAAAATGGGCAAAGAAAAACCTAAAAGAAAGAGTATCTTCATTCCAAATTTCATGTGTAATTTAAGAGTGAAAGCAGAATAATATATTTAAATATTTAATTCTATAATAATGTAACATTAGTGTGATGTGATTTGAAATAAAAAGCATTTAGCGCAATTTCACACAAGCGATTTTTATAGGCAATTTCTCGGTGAGCTCACCGGCTAGCATTGCATAGAAATTGTGATAAATAAATCGCCGCAATATCGCATCGCCAACAAATCGCTTATGTGAAAGGGCTCCTCAGTCTTATATCTGGCAATTTATTTCGTTAATTTAGTTCTTTTTGAGAGTATCTAAATTTGAAATGAATTATATAAACAAATTATAAATTTCAGATTTGTAGCCGACGTCCACGAGAAACTACCCCCTATTAAGTTTGAAGGTAAGAACCTCAAGAACATACTATCTGGTTAAACAGGTTGTTTATTAATAACAATTCTGTTTAGGTTCTGACTAGAGTTGTGATAATGTTCGCCTTTTTTCTCGTGATCTTTACTTTTTATATGTTTTAAAATTTTTTTCTTAATACAGCTTCAATAGTGAAAGCGCCCCCTGGATATGTGGACTCTAAGAAATGGGACTACGACTCAGTTTTGCGCCTGCTGCAACTGATTCGGAGCAACAGAAAGACTCGACCCCTAGCCACCGCGTTGCGAAGGTCCCTCAATCCCGCACTGCGCAATGGCCGCCGAAGCTCCTATAGCAACTATAGGATGTTTCCAAAACACCCCTCAGAGCATGTAAGTTATACCTATGTATTTCAAAAGGGATTTTTCTTTTGATTAAAAACAATTTAAAATTAATCTAACGCACTTGCCCATTCGAACGAACGAACGCTTCAGGACGAAATATTTTTATGAACGACAGCGCAATGGTCTAGAAGCAAAATATAGTTGAAATATTTAATTCATCGTTGTATTCTAATAGATAGACAAAAGTTTTAAATTGTCATATTTCAAATTTAAAATACGAAAAATTACAACTAATCAGTCACGGCTTAAGTTTGGCCCAAGGGTCCCACCGCACATTAACCTATTCAAATAAAAAAAAAAGAATTCAAAAATTTTTCCCTCAGATAATTAAGTTTCTTAAAAAAAAAACACTTAATGACGTTATATAAAAAGTTAAAAAGTTTTGTTCAAACCAAGACCGGCTCTCGTCTCAAACGAATTTACAATTCTAAGCAATATATAGAAATTAAACAATATACAAGAGGCGATGCGATATCGGTCGGTCGCGGGAAGCCGCTGGATGCGGGCAGCGCAGGACTGATCGTCGTCGTGGAGATCTTTGGGGGAGGCCTTTGTCCAGCAGTGGACGTCTTTCGACTGAAATGATGATGATGTGATATCAGTTTCAACAGAACTATTAAAATGCTAGAAATGTTACAGGATGTTTACTATACGGACTCGGAATATGAGTCGGAGGGCGATGATGATGGCCCTGATGACCTCGGCGGGCAAGATGGCCGCTTGCAGCCTGACGACGTGGAAGACGACGCAGTGGTTCTGATCTCCAACCCGGTAGAAGCCCGGCTGCCGAGCGCGCATATCAGTGTTCGAATGCTGCGGTTAGTCAAATATTACAGGCTGGAGCAGACCAGAGGAGCCCCGTCGGATCGGAATCGCCTCCAATCGTGATTCCGATCCGTCGATATTGAAGTCGGGCGTGGCGTTCTCTAGAATGCCGCACTAGCGCCACCTTGGTTTCATATTGGGCGGATATTGAGTGAACTAAATTAAATCGGACATTTGTCAACTCTTGGCAGGCAGAATTTCATGAGTAGCAGTCTAAAAATTGACTTGTTTTTTTTTCGGACAACCTTTATATTAAAACAAATGTAAGTAATAAGAGTATTGCGCAGCAATCACATAAAATTAATTACTAATTACATTGAAAATGCGCTTTCACCTAAAATTTGAAGGAATTCAGAGAGGGAGCGAGTCACTTCTGGTAAAAAACAATAAATAGGTAGGAAGAACATATTTCGTTCAAAATAAATAAATAAATAAATATTTTCTTCTTCGACAACTAGTTGCAATGCCCAGTTGCCAACGTGGCTGGAGGAAATTATACAATAATGATTTTTAACGATATTGGTTTTTATTCCTTTTAGTTCAATTTTAGAAGAGCGTGCCCTCGCTGCTCGCATCATGCCGCCAACTACAACCACTACTATGTAAGTCTCACTCATTTTTCGTATTTTACATCTCTTTTTTACTAAAACAACAACCGAGTACACAATTTGATTCTAGACTGAAAACTGCATCTTGTTTCTTATATTATTTCTTAAAAAATATATTTATTTTGATTTTTATAACGATATTTATACGGTGCAGTAAACATTAAAAAAAAAATTAAAATTAAAATTGATTTGATAATAACTACCTCGACGGTAAAAAGGAAGTAGGGCATAAGCGACGTCTTGGTCAAAAATGAGTTATAAATGCCATCCTACTTAAAATTTTCCGCTCTTTCTATTTCGCTTACTCCCATGGCTCTACGATGACTTTTTTGGCGTTTATGCCCAAGCAAAAAAAAGCATTTTCCTAGTATCATTTTTCGTAACCGACGAAAATTCAGGTCATTTTTGCAGTAAAGGTGCTTGTACCCCTACAAAAATGACTTATTTTGTGTTTGCTTGTCGGTAATGCCTTTTAAGCTTTTCCCTCAAAAATTACAAACGTTGTTAATAGCCTACTTCTATTTCCTAATTTAACATAGCTATGGCGCTTGTACCTTTTATACAAAATTCATTTTCATATTACTCTGTCGGTTATACTTTTAACTGTTTTGTCTCTTATACCCTAATACGTATAGACTATAGAGTATACTATACACGTATTTTAACTGTCTTGTCTCTTATACCCGATGCGATAAATTTCTATGTCGCTTATACTTCTTATCCCTTAATATTTTATTTTGTCATTAGTATCTTATGCCATATTTCCTTATTGGGAAATTAAAAGCTATTGTTATAAGCGACAAAAATCACTTTAAATAGCGTAAAAGCATTAAAACTAAAAATACCAGTAACTGCTCCATTTTTTTCTGATTTTATTACTGTTTTAGTTTTCAAGATATCTCAATAAATTACAAAAATACGTCAGTTTTTCTAAAATTCAAAACTTTGAACGGCTCTCCTGAACATTTCACTTTTTGTCGCTTATTCCCAACTTCCTTTTAACCGTCGACCTGCAAAATTAATTTTAAATTTGCACTTTGTAAGTAAAAGATCAGTCAGATTAACACGTTTGCATTTTTACTTCCAGACTTTGGAAAGGTATGTTTTTTTAATAGATGCTTAGTTTAAAATGTTTGCTAGAGTCCTGTCAGGGCCTGTTCATTAAGTATATTAGTCTTACAATTACAAATATTCACCAAAAATTTAGGTAAATATTGGCAACTTCGCTTTTCCCTGTTTACCTTGTAGTTGGCCGGTAGAGAATGCCCGCCTATCGTGTAAAGTGTTGAGCCATAAAGTTAAATGTTAACAGCTCATATTATGTCCCCACCGAGAGGCTCGAGTCTTCCCTGAAATCAGTGTGAATAAAGTAAAATAGAATAATTAAAAAGCTTCGAATCAGTTAAACGCCGTAACTTCATCGTTTGCAGTTCACACAACTGAGAAGAAAGTGGACAATGGTACGGCCGAAAATGATACTGCGGCTAGCAACGATTCATCTAACAATTCATCCGGCGGCGGTGGGGGCAACTCTACAGATGATGCAAACGGGTCTGGTGGCAACGGCTCCGCTTAAGGGGAACATTCAACTGGTGGAGACTCCACAACGGTGGAATAAAAAACTATGGTTTTCCGAGTCTGAGTATCATTTATCAATTACAATCCAATCACTTTTTTTCATTCACTAAAGCGCTAAATTATGGACAGCTGCATTATCCCGATCCTCACATATGGCGCACAAACATGGTCTTTGACAGAACATGCCATGGCCAGAAATAGCTCATGACAGGGCAGTGGAAGAAAAAGAGGAAGGCCTTAGCCCAGCAGTGGGACAGTTTAGGCTAAATAAGATAAGATAAGATAAGTTTTGTGTAATGTTATATTTATTGCTAAACAAACGTTTTTAATAACAAGACATTGCCATCTTCAGTGAAGTCATTACGTAAAATCCCTGAAATCTTCATTACCCTGTGACATATATATTATGTTACGTTACCTACGTTCCCAATCACGATAGTGTCTCAATGGCCAGGGTCGGAGTCAGAGTAAGAAAGTTTTGATTGTTTGTTTGCATTAAATAGGTTTCGAAACTACCGAACCGACTTTGATTAAAATTGGTACAAAGATAGAATAGATGTTGGGGACAGATAATATTTTACCGCCGGCAAATTCCTCATTCCCATGGGAAAAATAGTTAACGCGTGCGGAGCCGCGGGGCGGAAAGCTAGTAATATAAAAATATAGCCGATATATTATACAAATCTTAAACACGGTCAACAAACCCCAAACTAGGCTGATTGGGGCATGTCGAAAATATGACTTCAATATAGAAAATTAATAAGTAATAAAACGTTTATGGTAGGCTCCACTAATCCATCTTTGAGGATATATATGAGCTGAATGACAATAAACTTAGTTTTTCATTGTTAGTACTTCGGAATAATCCGACGTCGAAAAGTGATTTGTAAAATCTTACTTCGAATAAAAAATCTTTAGACTCTTGACTTTTTTGAAATTTGACTATGTTTGGAAGCATAAGTTTCCTTTCATTTGTATGAAAGTAATGATGAAAACTTTTTTTTTCATATTCTCGTAGTTATTGTTTGACTCAAGCCCTGCAGGCGTTCTCATTACGACAGCGTGTCATGTCATAACTATGTAGTAATACTAATTAATTACACTCATATCTGATTGTTGTCATACAATATTGCCGAGTTAGACAAAAGCATAATACCTATTAGTACTGTTAATAGCCCATACCCAGAAATCAGGGTGAATAGGCCTTAGTCGGCCACTGGCCTAGTGCGGGTTGGTCAGTTTCAACAGTTTCGGAGATTAGCCTGTACAAACAGATAAAGAGACAGAAAAAAAAAAGAAAAGTATCTGGTTATGTTCTAACACTTCTTACATCCCCCTGAATCGGTTTTTAGCAATTTCTTTTCTTTGTACTGATTACGAACTCTACATTTTACTAGGTATATAGATTAAAAATTCCTAAAACTCAGAGAATGATACGCTGTTATATTTTCAAAGGCGTGACGTCACAACTATCTCATACAAAATATTATTTTTTACACCTCATAAAAGAAACTGCTTTGACAGTCATCAAACTTATGAGAATACTAGCCTCCAGCCTAATACAACAGCCTACGTGGTCGAGTGGTCAAAAGCTCCCCTGACGTTACGGAGGTTCCGGGTTCGAATCCTGCCTCCGTAACATGCAGTGTTATGACAAAAGTTTGTCGCACATTCAACTGTCATAAAACCCGCCATATTGAAATACCCTCCAATAAGACAAGAGAATACGCACGACAAAATTATGTCTGTCACGCGTGGACCGGGCATGTTAGAGGGGCCGGTAGGGGCTCGTCGAACAAATATCAAATTGTGCGACTTCTTCAGTTTAGTTAGGATATTGCAGGCTAAATCACCGGACTGTCCAAAAAGAAAGATGATTCCGTAGTTCGGAAGCCATGAAAAGCCGTTATTCCGGCTACTATCTAAGAGAGCCATGTCGGAAGCCTAAGGCGGTTCTATAATTCCCACACCAGGGTTTGTGAGGTAGGTTACACTTGGAACTCACACGATAAGCAGGTATGAAAATACTGTGTTTGTAATAATGCTTAATTAGATCATACAAGATGGCCGGATAATAGGCCAATGGGCCAACACGCACTCGGCCGAATGTGTCGCTCGCCGTCATTCGATTTACGTGACTGATTGGCCGTCGCGGCCGAGTGCGGTCTGATGGATGGCTGCCTGGTGACAACTTTATTAGCTGCTTATACGAAAAAAGCCTCTATTTATGATAAAAATGAGTGGTCGAAAGCCTTTCCCGTTTTGTACCTATCTATTGCGGAACGACTCAACGCAGTTTGTAAAAAAAGTGCTAACTGCACGAAAAAAGTTTTGTGTCTAGGTTTTAACATGGTTGACATAATATGGTGGTATCAAAGTAAAACATAACAAATTTGCATTTCTACAATATGTTCATATAAAATACGGTAACACAATGATGTACATAATTAGGGTGAACTCCTTATTCCTAATCTAGGTGGAAACCTGCTCCGAGTCCTTTGATAGCAGACGCGTGTATCATAGGCTTTTTTTTTAAATTGACTTATGCTTGTGTTGAAAAGGTACGACCAATCAAGGTTCATCGGACTTGAGGGGGAGCGGAATACTGTACCCCAAAAAAAGTCATGTACCAACGCGTCTAGGGGCGGCTCGAGGGAGCCTCGGACCTAGGCCTAGCGCGTTGATACTGAAAAACATCGTGAAGGAGACGACGCCTAGGGGCTCCGTCTCTGATACGTAGGCCGTTCAAAATATAAATACAATAATGTGTTGTGTACAGATTCACCGACATAGCCCGAAGAATCGCTAAACTTAAGTGGCAGTGGGCTGGGCACATTGCGCGTAGAACCGACGACGGCCGTTGGGGCAAAAAGGTTCTCGAATGGCGACCGCGCGCCGAAAGACGTAGTGTGGGCAGGCCCGAGGTGGACCGATCTGGTGAGGGTCGCGGGAAGCCGCTGGATGCGGGCCAAGCAGGACCGATCATTGTGGAGATCCTTGGGGGAGGCCTTTGTCCAGCAGTGGACGTTTTTCGGCTGAGATGATGATGATGATGATGAATGTGTTTGGTATTACTTATTTGTGGTGGGTGGTGCTGTGTATGGGTATGCGAGTGTGTATAATTATAAATTCGGATACAAGGTGTGGGTTCACTCCTTTAATTTGTTGTTAATTTTAAATACACATTGCAATTGAATAAAAAAGTACCCACTAAAACTATATCGACGACAAATTCCTGTAAGCGTTAAAAGTCAGCTGTAAAATAAAATGCCTGTAAAATAACGCAAATGGGTCATAAGACTCAGTACGGTCCATATAATAAAGGTGCCTGTGGGCAAGTTCCCAAATAACACGAGACGTCAAAGCAGGTAGGTCAGGGTAAGTAGGAATATAAAATTTATTGCGTTTCCGAACAAATTTCCTAGTTTTATTATGGATATTTGTCTGAGCCGTGAAATAACCATTTTCTTTTAAGGAGATGTCATTTGCAAAATGTTTTAAATTGATGTTGTAGAAAAAGAATAAAATTCTTAACGCTCGAACACTTTTTGAAAATTATGGCAAGTAAAAAAAACAATTATTAAAAGCACGTAATAATATGTAATTAGTTTGTTTTGTATCGAAATATAATTTTAAAGTAAAAATATGAATAAAAAAATGGCTATATGTTCATCATAAATTTCTCAAAATTCTTAAAGACATCACAAGGAAAAAAGTTTTGTCGAAGCCAACTACGGCTTCCTTATTCTAGTATATACTAAAGCGTAGTTTTTTGGTTCACATTCTAATCTAATAGGAAATACTTAAATAACTAAGTCAACCACTTAAATTTCCATCCCACTTGTGAAACGTGGTAATAGATAAAAAAATCGATGTCTTTACTTTTTTACTGTTTCACTATCACGTGATTTGGTGCTTATATTAAAAATGGAATATTCTTATTCTCATTCGCCTTAAAAATAACTTGTTATCGCGAAGTGAACCTGTTCATTGGCATCGGGCAAGTTCTGTTATCTGCCCCTACTTTACGGTACTTCGGACTTGCCCCGGCCTCCCCGCGGCTTCGGACTGCTGATAGCGCGGCTGAATAACGTCTGTTGTGAGTCGGGAAGAATAAAAGATGGTTTCCAGGGAGAATTTGTTTCCTTAACTTGGTTAGTTATTTGTTCGTGATTACAAATTCATAATAATATTTTGAAAATGAAAAAAATTGTTGCTGTGCCAGAGACGCGAACCGCATCTCCTTGGCTCTCCGGCACAACATAGATGCACTACAGAATGTGCCATCAAGCGACATACTTAGTCAATGAAATGCATCATCTCTTATTACTGAGTGCTTACTCGTAAAGTGCACAATGCACCATGATTACGCAATGTAGCAATTTCAATATTTTTGGTAAAAAAACGCTATCTGTTCAAAAAAATTATAAACTACAAATTGCATGTTTTTGATACAAGATTGAGTCATTTTATTTGCCAGTGACCACTGAAGAGGCAAACTGGCAAATTGGCAAATTGGTCTTTTCATTTTTTTTTTCAAAATATATAAATCACCAAAATATTGTCAAAAAAAGTAAAGTGGTTTTGAACGTCCCTTGATAGTGGTACCTATAGTAGAAACGTATAGTCTTTGGTTCGTTTGAAACAGGTCGTTGTGGATATCTTTCAAGAAAACATTTGACCAGCAGTGGATGAAAGGACCAAGACCACCAAATTATTCGACACTAGCTGTCTGCCCGCGGCAACGTCCGCGTTCTTTTGCAACTTTTCCGTAGTAATTTTCCAGGATTAAAAGTATCTAAGATGTTGACTGGGGATATAAGGTATCACCATGCAAAATTTCATTCAAATCTGTCCATCAGTTTAGGAGATTAGTCTGCACAAACAGACAAACGGACTAACAGTCAAAGAGAAACAAAATACCACTCTTTACATCCTCCTGACCTGACTCCTGACACGGTTTTTAGCATTTTTTCCTTTGTACAGATTTTCGACTTCTACAGTTTTATTATATTAATTCAGCTAAAACCAAGTCGGATTGGCAAAGTTAGCCAGCGGGGTTATTATTCCCTATTACGCCTGCAAAGTTGGCTTTAAGATTGGTTAGGGTTATTTTATTACTGCGCTTGCGATTGAAATAAACTACAGATGTCTCATAATTTAGTTCTGTTCTAGATATTGATAGTTCAATTTTTTGTAATACGTAGAAGGATAATAAAAGTGTTGTTGTGTAAGTATAACATTTGCACTTTTGCTTAAGCTTAACTTTATTGGTTTAATGGAGTATTTAACAAACAGCTTACCGAAGCTTGAATTCATCAACAAACAACGGTTTGTTAATGTTTAAACAATATGGTATGAAAAGCGAAAACCAAATGTCAAATGGCAGTTTAAAAATCACGTTTCGATAATGTTTGTAGATGAACTAGAAGCTAAATTATATCTTTGGTATACTTTTACAGAATAAACGAGTTTACTGGATTATCAAGTGAATAGTCAGTTTGATTGAGTTATCTAATATTCCATCAGTCGTGTCTCTTCCGTCATACTTGTATTTATTTACTTTATAGGGACTATGTTGACTTGACGGCCCCGTAGGCTAGTTGGTAGTACGTCTGCCTACTGAGCACAGGGTCGCGGGTTCGAATGCCGCCCATGGCAAACATTCATGTGATGAGCACTTGTGTTTGCCCTGTGTCTGGATGTTGTATATTTATATATGTATGTTTATCAGCTGTCTGGCACCCATAGTACAGGCTCTGCCTAGTTTGGGGGTCAGATGGCCGTGTCTGAGATGTCCATTATTATGTTAATGTAATAGATCATGTTATAATATTGATAATATTCCCTGCGATCTCTCCAATACGTATCTTCAGTTCAGTTTAATCTAAACTTCTGCTAACCTTTAGCAGAACATTTGGGGTAAAATGTAAAGCATCGCAATCTGTTTCAGCGTACGTTGGATTTTATTGCACAGTTTTTTGCGCATTCTCACAGCATTTGGGAAAGGAATGTTAAGTTTTACGAGGCCAGCTTTTGAGAATTCTTAATGCCTTTGCTCTTACTAAATGGCAACGATTTATGATGCCAATAAGCGAATTGATTGAAACTTTATAAAACATTATAGAATTATAGATAATCCTACTAATATTAGGAACGCGAAAGGAGTTCCCTACTTAAAAGCGAATTTCGTAAGACCGAACATATTTATCTAATAACTGATTGGCAACTATTTATTTCTTAGTTTCTGTTTTGTTTCTTTTTTACTACGAGTATTTATTTAATCTTTTATGAAGAAATCAAATAGTCGTCGTCAATAAAAATTAAAATTCAAATACACTTTATTGCACAAAAAACACATTCGTACAGAGAATAAGATGTAGGTTAGAAAAGGCCTTATCGCTTCAAGCGATTTCTTCCAGGCAACCTTTGGGCAAGAGAAGAAACTAAGGAAACAAATAAGGTGGGTGTGCAAAAAAAGAAGTCACAGGACTACAAAATGTAATCGTCGTCGTTAACACTTAACACCTCATGTATGTACCCACTCGAGCATACCCTGAAACGAGGTCTTAGTCGACCACGCTGGCCCAGTGCGAATTAGTCAACACACAACCTTTAAATTACTTCACAGTTTTCCTCACGATGATTTCGTCCACCGTAAAAGCATAGGAAAATCCATTTCATTCGGCCATGATGGCCTCGTAGCCTAGTGGGTAGAACGTCTGCCTACGAAGCACAAAGTCGCAGGTTCGAATCCCGCCCAGGGCAAACATTCGTGTGATGAGTATTTGTGTTTGCCTTGTGTCTGGATGTTGTATATTTATATATGTATGTATATCAGCTGTCTGGCACCCATAGAACAGGTTCTGCCTAGTTTGGGGTCAGATGGCCGTGTGTGAGATCCCAGCCAGCACAAACCTTCTGAGTAAGTTTTTTATAATAGCAGTCACAGAAACGAATTGCTGAATAAGACTACCGTAATTAGCTGATTTGGCGCTTACTCAGACGTTACTCAAGCAATTTGGGCACAAAATTATACCGCTAATAGCTGAGTAATAGCAATATAACACATGGATAAGTTTTGAATAATTGTACGACAAGCTGAATATCTTCTGAATAAAAGCATTTTGTTCTTTTATGCAAGTATTACAGCTCTGTTATCCAGAAGATGAATGAATGATGAATGAACTATATGCTTAGTTCTTCAAAGCTCAGATATTCAGATGATACACAGCTTTAAGCTTATTTCAGAACATTTATCAAGATCGAACACAAAAATAAATTAAAAGTGCACGCGTTGTTTGGTGAGTGACAGCTAGCAGCAGAAAATAAATATGGCCAAATTTTAATGTCCTAGCGGTATAAGTAAATAATTTTATACGCTATTTGTGCTTGAAATAATAAATTCTAGGTGCGCATGCAACTTTACCGTGTATTCATATATACATTTCGTGCAAAATTTTTACGCGCTACCTGATTAGCCAGGTTTTTGAGAAATAAACAACATTTCGTCGTTGGTTTGTTTTTACGAGTGAAATATTTTTTATGTTCTTATACCATTTGAGGGTTCAAAAGTAACCCTGTAATACTTTTTACAAGAATATTATACCGATTTTGTTATCATAATCACATCATAATTGAGTTTTCGAGTATACAATTTCTCATCATTTAATAGGTTATGTTATTCATTATGGCGACGCTCATTCTGAATAAAGTCTGCTTGCACAGCGGCTCCTCGTCTAATGTCTGCATAACAGACCTTGTGTCCACTTATTCAGATGTTCTCTGGTTAAAAGTGTTCTGCCCACAACATATTTTCGATAACTGTTCTATAATCATACACACTCGTAATATAAATCAAACAATTAGGATTCAGTCATAAAATAAATGAAAACCCAACACACTTTAACGCGCACGAAATCGAAATGTCAAACTACTAGCCGCTTAAATGCTGACAAATATTACAAAATAGTTCTGCTAGCTTAAAATATGTCTACTTTTCGTGAATACTCAGCCAACTTCTGCATAAGAATCTGTTACTTTTGCTTTTACCCCAGTTAGCTGCACATGACAGTAATTTCGTACTTAAAGCGGCATAAAGTAGTTATAACAGCTACCTTAAATTCTGTTAACTAACTACATGCTTCATAACAGGAACCACACCCTACTTTATACAGTAGCTGTGTAACTGTCAAGATGTGGTGTGTAATACAGCTAAAAGAGAACAGAACCTCAATTATTCAGTACTTTGCTGGATAATAGAATCTTATACCAGTGTTATACAAAAGGTTACACAAACTCTTGAGTAACAGGTCTATTTATGATGACTATTCAGCTTTAAGAAATAAAATCGGCAAATTACAGAACTAACTCAGCTAATAGCATTATCATAACAAAAAACAACTTTAATACAGAACTTGGCAATACACACAGCTTCTATACATATATAATAAAGCTTAACCCTGCATAAGGTTAAATTGTTGGCCAGTTATATGACTTGTGTGCTGCCTGGGATGTCCCACATATTTATTATTTATTCGAATATCCAAAACACATTATACGTGCATGCAGAGGATTGAACCAGCAAACTTCGGAATGGCCAGCAATGCTCTCATATCATTTCAAATTAGAGGATTTAGAATACTACCATGCATGCGCATTACAGTTAGGTATTCGAAATTACTCCACAGACTATTGCTTACACACTTGTACAGCCTCATACATATTCAAGCAGTCCAGCTCTGTTTAACCAGGCGGCGGGAAGTTTGCATATATTTGTTAAAATCGCCCAAAGATAATACCACGGATACTTTGCCTCTGTACGTATACATCTGCTTCTACAGACTAGGCGAATGGAACGAGCAGCGAACGCTAAAAAAAGTTGCCTACAGAGATTCAATCTGTATCTGTTTCTTTACGGTGTTTTATATCTTACTTATAAAGCCGTTTTTGTTCACTTGCTTTCTAGTAAATTTTGTATAATTGTGTGGTATTTAAGTAAATTTTATTCTATTCTAAAATTATAATATGAGCCAAAATATGTGCCTACGTGTAGAATGAATCTACAATTATTTACCACTGATAGTTAATTATACTTTTATAAAACTATCTGCAATTTTATTATTAAGTATTAAAAGGAAAGCACAATGATTGGACTCCACTACAAAAATTCGAAGTATGTAATTTGGATGTACGTCAGTCCGAAAGTACAGAAGTACGACGTACGTTAGTTCGAAGACTTTTTAGACGGGTGCCGAATCTTAACCTAAAAGTGGTTTTAGTTTAGGTTCCATGTAAGCTTATTAAATCTCTGTCTTTATATATGTTCTATGAACACAATAAACACTAAGTAATAATAATAATAATGTTTATTTTTCTCCTCTAGTATACATATGCATCTTACATGAACAGATAAAAGATATAAATAAACATCCGGTCTGTCTGTACACACGCGTGGCGCTCGTCTCTCTGAAATACCTGCGCTTTTATAATGTTCCATCCGCCATTCATTCTGGAAATATCTCATATTTTATTTACTTTGATGTGTATCGCGAGTCTTGAATGGTTCCTTTAGAAATACTTATTTCAATAAACAGTTTTCAAAGTATTTTAATTTTGAACATTTCTCAACTGCAACCTACCAGCCAGGCTTGGGTATAATTGTAAATACATCTTTTTAAGTATTAAGTACATAGACTTGTCTAGTGATGAATTTAATATTTCAATATATCTTTTAGATTACATTAGATTAGAATATTATACTTTATTGCACACAAAAATACACATCGATATTATTGTTGACCAAATTATTCATGACCTAATAAGGTTTTGTGTAAAAATCCAGCTCTATGATTACTGTACTTACATGGACTCCACTAGACTGTTACACAACCCACCATCAATACCATGACACAGGACACTCAATCACACAATCCTCACTGTGACACAACCAATCGCTTTGGTGGCTCAGAGTATACTAAGAGTGAAGCGTGTTCTTAACTCACCTGACTACCTTCAGTCGTGTTTTGTCGGTGAATTATCACTTCTACCCTCAAAAATGGTGAATAAAAACTGGTATTGGTTGTTTTCTATCGATTCACTTTTTTTGATATTATGTATGCATTATATTCTTTAAATTTAATCTTAAGTGCGTGTAAAAATTTAAGTTATAAAAATAAACATGTGAATCGAAAACACACAAATTGGTACAGTGGGACTCAAAATCCGACAGTAGACTTTATTTTAAATAATCAAAAAATAATTTCTATAAGTAGGTAAGTAAAAAAAATAAGACGGTAAATATCCCGTTTTAAATGTTAATAGTTTATTACAAACGCTTTTCTAATAGTATCGCTTTCAGTTCAGTTTATACCTATTTAAAAATAAGTACATAATTAGTGAATCAGGTTTACGGCGGGGTAAAACCAGGACAGACGATCGAAAAAAAATCGATTTCATATCGATAACATAAGTCGTTCAGATAAATACGCGCATTTTGCTCCCTTCATAGCATTTGACTACGGCGTAGCATATTGTTGCACAGAATATTGTTGCATAAATTCAACATAATTATGAAAACCTTTTAGTTACTAGATTTCCGCCCATCGGCTCCGCCTGAGTTAACAGGTTTTCCCGTGGAAATGAGTTATTTTCCCGCGGTAAAAAGTGGCCAACGTGTTAATCCAGGGTGTCAGCTAACTCCATACCAAATTTTATTGAAATCGCTCCAGCTGTTTAGACGTATTATGTTATTTCGTTTTTGGTTACCAATTGTTTTCTGAAAACAAAATAAATTCGTAAGTATGGTTGGTTTGTGGTAATATGTAACTATTTGCTTGATCTTTATTTAGAATCCTAATTTAAAATAACCTCCTAACAAGTGCTTCAATTTCACTGTATATATAATTCAACCCGTCAGTCACTCCGCATATAGATTGCCTGTTGAGGCGCAGCAAGGGCTTCATTATTCAGTACACCTGCACCCAATAACTCATTAATTGGTGCACCGGATCGATTGTAGATTCTAGAACATGTTTCAAAATTTTAATGTCACAATTGATTAAGTTACGAAACATTACGAAATGATAACATTTGAAAATTACTGTAGTGATTAGAACACTGTTTAATAATATTTTGTTCAATGGTATGTATTATTTCTTCGAAATAAATAGAACTTATTTTGTCTTTTGTTTACATATAATAAAATATACATAAAAATACAACACAATGAATTATGTAAAGTAAGTAAAAACACTTACAACATAAAAGTAACAACTAATATGTAAGACAAACAAAAAATATTAACTCTTTGTTAGACTACACACACATGTCTAAGCAAATAAACTTGAACATTGAACATGTCTTCAATATATAAAAAATCATATATAATATTTTCAAGATTTGAATTATTTCAATATTTTAGCTAAAACATTAACCTCGTTGTCCTAAATATATTCGTCTGTTTATTTTGACCTTCGTATTAACCCTACTTGAGTCCCAATAAAAAATAGGGACGCGCCGAGAAGGGTTGGCTCATATTTTATTTATTTATCGTTAAAATTAAGCATACGCTCTATTACTATAGATGTACTTTGAGGTAGGTGTTTATATTACATTATCATTTAATTTTCTTATTTAAATTGAAATTCATTTCTTCATTATTTTAGTGCGACAACATAGAAACAATAACTACGGTACATACCTACACTAGTTACACTACACGTTATTAAAAATCTGAATTAGCTAAATCTTTGATATGACTAGCCTTTGTAATTTGGCGTTTTGCAATCTGAATTGCACTTTATTTTATTGGAGTAAAAGTAAGTTTTCGTATAAATGACGTTCCTGAGTGAAACTTCTGTTACCTAGTGCCTACTATTACTGTATTCTTTGGTTATATTCTTTTGGTTAATAAGAAACAGAATCCCTCTGATTTCAGGGTAGGCTCGAGCCCTTCGGTGTAGAGTTGTGTAGGTAATGCGTGTAATATCACAAAAGTAATATCACCCTAAAGTAATGTGATATCACACATTACGCCAGTATTTTAACCAGTACACTACACCAGTAAACATCACACATTCATTAGCAAAGCATAGTGTTTAGCATAGCTTAACTACTCCGTCCGTCACCGTATCATGTTCAGTACCTTAGTTTAGTACTCAGCTCAGTGATGGATAGGTGATGGAAAAGCGCGCGACCCGGTGGTGGCCGGTCAGTCAGATAAGTGTTTTACGGGAGTCAAACAAAAGACAAAAAAGGACGCAGTTCTGCGCAAGAGTGAGCGCGGTGTTTGTATGTGTGCTGCTATGGTACGGTACTATACGTAATATGTAAGATTACAGAGCATTTTTTCGTAGGAAGTGTACAATTTCGTTCAACATTTCGGGTACTGTTTAGGGTGATGTGTGATATCACCTTTTCGAATGTAATGAGTAATGTGATATGTCATTAAAACGTACTGTTTTACGCATGTCTACTTCGGTGGGTACAAGTATATGTGGCGGTCAATGCAGTCAGCTACAGTTTCAGCAGAAATATTAAAAATTAGGTTACATATTCATCAAAATTTAATTACATATAGGTACATCGTGGTTCTTGTGTTTTTTCTGTTTTGTTTTGTGTAGGTACCTGCCTAGGTAATTTTGTATGTTTGTTTCGTCTGTGTGTACAATATACTCTTACTTGGTTTTGTATTATTATTGTTACCTTTGTGCTGCCTGTGTTTTTACAAAACAAATAAAGTTTTATATTGTTATTGTTATTATTACATATTTCACAATCTAACCACACGGAACAGTTAGAAACATGTTTGAGCTGAATTAAAAAAAAACGCAGGTCACATCTGCGGTAACGCCTACGCGTGTCGGTTATAATGGACTTGTTATATACATATAACGAATGGAATAATTAATTTATGCCACCCGTGTTGCCAGGAAGCTTTACCTGTGATCGGTTGGTTAAACACGAAAACACCGTGTATACGGTACGTAGGTATGCGTAATTCGATGGTGCACATCTTCATGACTAGACACGAAATATATAATCTGAAGCAGATATATTTCGATTAAATGTAACGTTAGCTTGAAAGTATATAAAATTTTGGCGGAACGAAAGACGTAAAATGCACCTAGTATAGACAAACATAAGTCTACTGCTGAAATCTCAAAAACTGTTGTGTTTTTGCTCTTTGCGTAGTAAGTGATCCTCAACATGCATCAGCAAAAATCTTTCGCAACTTGTTTAAAAATGAACACGCTCGTAGTTTATTTAAAAATTGACTTAATTATAATAAAACGGAAAATTACACTCAAAAAATATATCCGCCAGAAAAACATTTAAAATTATCATTTTATTCGTAGACTCCTGTCAATAACTGGTACAATTTTATTATAGTAATTATATGAAACGTGGTTTATTATGTCAATTCATAGTGATGGCAACACTGAACGAGTAATTCATACACAAAGGGAGCTGCAATGAGCACTAACCGCGGTGACTCCAGTGAACTATGAAGACACGACTAACGACTGCCATTTGTGTGGTCGTTTTGAGAATAATTATATATACGTACATACATATACATAAATAGTTTAAATATATCAATGATGTTTAGAGGTGGTGTAACCCACACTACAAACTATTCCCACCTATAATAGGTAAACACATGAAGGAAGAAAAAAAAATACGCGCCCAGATGGAGTAGTATTTTTTTTCCTTCATGGGTAAACAGATATACCTATAGCCATATAACTGGATATATCTGAAAAAGGTGGCTGGCGGTGGCTGGATGAGAGCAGCGGAGGATCGTGTATGCGTCACAGCACACTTGGGGAGGTCCATGGTCTAAGAAAACAAGGTCTAATCATTAGACCACGTGACTGACACGAATCTACGTCATTTCTACGTCATTTTGCCTATTCATCCTTGTCGAATGCGTGTAATAGACAAGGATGAACAGCGCAAAATGACGTAGGCTTGTGTCAGTCTCGAGGTCAGACCTTGTTTTCTTAGACCATGGGGAGGTCTATGTCCAGCAGTGGACTGCTACGGGCTGATATGCTTGTATGCATGAGCACAAACAATTCGAACATGTATCTTAATAAATAAATGGATTATAAATCAACAAGCCGAAGCAACTGAATGTTAACCCACAATTGGATCTCCAAGTTTAGCGGAAGCCTAACTGGTACAGTAGTTATGTAAATATTGAGGCACAGGGACGGAATTAGGTTAATGATTCTAAATCCTCGATTAAATACAGGCGTTTGTACTACGAAATTAACATAATCCTGTTGTATTGTGTTTTCCGTTTCATAACTAATTTAATGTATCAGATTTTCCCGTAGGAATGAGAGATTTTCCCCCGGTAAAAGGTAGCCTATGTGTTATTATCCCCCGGTAAAAGGTAGCCTATGTGTTATTATCCCCCGGTAAAAGGTAGCCTATGTGTTATTATCCCCCGGTAAAAGGTAGCCTATGTGTTATTATCCCCCGGTAAAAGGTAGCCTATGTGTTATTATCCCCCGGTAAAAGGTAGCCTATGTGTTATTATCCCCCGGTAAAAGGTAGCCTATGTGTTATTATCCCCCGGTAAAAGGTAGCCTATGTGTTATTATCCCCCGGTAAAAGGTAGCCTATGTGTTATTATCCCCCGGTAAAAGGTAGCCTATGTGTTATTATCCCCCGGTAAAAGGTAGCCTATGTGTTATTATCCCCCGGTAAAAGGTAGCCTATGTGTTATTATCCCCCGGTAAAAGGTAGCCTATGTGTTATTCTAATTTATACATTTCTTTAAATCTAGTCTGTAGTTGTTTTGTGAAAAAGTAACAAACGTCCATAGACCATACCTATATCCATCCATCCAAGAAACTTTCGCGTTTATAATATTAGTAAGATAGGATAGGTACTAACTGCCTATCCGAAAGTACACTTAAAATTAAAATGTTTTGTAAATTATATGTTTATTTTGAATTTAAATGAAATGCGTTTAATTACAAATAATATTCTTAAGGCGAAAAAACGGAAAAAAAAACTTGACGGCGCGTTCTACTGCGCCGCCTTTTATTGGAGAGAGTGACACTCTTTGGTAGCTGCTGGCTTGCTGCTGGCACTCTAGTGGAGCGTCGTGTTTTTGGTGACGTTTGGCTTGACAACCAACCAGATCTCCCATCTCTCTGCAACCAACGTTGACGGCCATGTTGGTTGGTCACTTTTCTTTCAGCCTTGCTGCGTACCAAGTCTGCGACGAATTGCTTATTTCCGATAAAATCTTATTTTATCTTCAGTCGAATAAAATCGTAGATGAACCCGAATAACCAGCAATAGGGCCTCTTGCGCCTATAAACTTATTAATGAAAAATAAAGTAACAATGAGGCTTGTTTTTTATGTCAGCGTTATCAGTGTTACAACAATATTCCCCTGCCGCTGGATGCGGGCAGCGCAGGACCGATCATTGTGGAGATCCTTGGGGGAGGCCTTTGTCAAGCAGTGGACGTCTACAGGCTGAGATGATGATTATGATGATGAACAATATTAAATTATGGTGTTGTATTGTATCGTGTTGTTGGTAGAGTAGCTGATGTAGCCTTTTAGATTCTCTGTTTGTTTCCGCAACAGTTTCGGAGACAGCTGTGGCCGGCAAACGGACAAGCAGACACACGAGTGACAGAATTTCTTTTTCCTTTCGAGTACGCTTGGCAGATGTGAGGAATATTATGAAAAACACAACAGAAATTATATTATGTTTCGCATCAAAGAAAGCGATACATTAAAAATAAAAAATATTTTGTTCTACATTATCACCATTTTGCAAGTCACTTCTACCAACGTCCCCGTCATTTAAATTATCATTAGTCAAATACTTACTTATCAGGTGGGTTGGTAGGGATCCCGCGTTTTGTTCGTGTAACTCAGTGATAAGGGACACTTTGTTTGTTTGTTTGTGTCCCTTCTCAGTCCCTCTGCAGACAGCTGTGTACTCAATGGCCCTTGTCCACTGCGTCTGACGTACAACTTTACTTAGTTTGACAACTACATAATAATATAAGTCAAAATATAAGTCTTCATTTCTTGAATGTTTAGGTTTAGGAACTAACAACTTTTTGCCATCGAAGTTCTATATAAAAACTGAATCACTCTTACGGTACATAATATTAATGTTGTTTTTCGCTCGGCGGTAGAAATAAAGGTATTTCTTATCATTGACTACATCTGACAGTATTTATGACTTGGATTTTTATCTAAATCAGCCGCTTAAGAGAGAAAATTGAGACAATTTATTTTACTAAAGGTTAATCCCACTAACTTAGTTAAGGAATGGGTGGTAGTTTTAAAAATGTAAGTAAGAACAACTACGATCCCCAATTTGTTGTCAAAGCGTGGCCCTTTAATTCAGCTGTACAAATAAATGTATTGAAACGTTCTTTCTAATGCACGGAACACAAAACCTTCATTGGATAGACCAAAAATTGAATTTGTGACTACATGGAAGATAATTACTGTAAGTGTACAAGGACCTTCAAGAAAATAACGATTATTAAGAGGACTTCCCACTGAATGGACCTCTGTCGCATTGTATCATTCCACTTACTGCCTTTTGATATGGAAGCTCTTGGCCTCAATTTGGTAGTTAGAGTAGCAAAAAGGACTACCTAATTTAAGCTTTAAAGATAAGGAAGGAAGGAAGGAGGGAAAGACTTCTAGGAAGTCAATTTTTGTTAATAACTTTTTGATTTGGTAACCATTTATTTTACCAAATTTCAAGGGAAAGCGATAGATTTTATGTTCGATATTGTTTGTTATTCGTGATTGGTTTTATTATTACTTAATTTGTTGATGGACTCGAGCTTACCGTGATTAGAAGGTGAACAGGCCTTAGCCAAAACATCGTGAAGGAGGCGACGCCTGAGGGGCTCCGTCTCTGATTATTAGTTTTGATTATGACCGTGCCCCCGCCGGCGGGTACGGGCATTGTTACTTAAAAGGATTCCGACTCCAACATCAGATCAGTAGTTGCAAAAATAACTCTGTTTGTCTGTCTGATTGTTACGGTTTCACGTCAAAACCACTGAATTGATTTTGATGAAATTTGGTACAGAGATGAGAGAGAGAATAGACCTTGGGAAAGGATATACGCTACCTTTTACATAGAGAAAGTATATAATTCCTGTACTATACGTTACACTATAGATATATAGATATCGGCTCCAGACACACTTACACCACACAGAGACACAACCTTCCCGCTCAGCGGCTAGCTCAAGACTGCCCTCTCTCTAGCCCCACTCCGCGTGGTGCGTGCGCAGGAGACGACAGATATTGGCTTCTCTTTCGCACATATACTACATCTCTCCCTTATTAATAATTTTGTAATTTATTTATTTCATCGCTACTATTTGTTATCTTCAATCATCTGTTATGTACACAATTTGATTTTACCTCATTACTTTATTTATTACATAATAATAAAATAATTGATTTTCAAATAACAACTTACATCTTCCTTTACTTCTATTACTTCTACAAATAACTTTTATCTTCAATCGTCTTTTATTTACACAATTTTATTCCACTTCGTTTCATTATTTGATTTATAAATATTTCCAAATAACTAATTTAATATTTTTTCCTTCTCTTGCTTCCATGATTTAACTTCATTACATTAATGACATTATACTAGAATAACTGAATAATTATACATACATACATACCCACGCACAATAACAATAAACATAATACATCGTTATTTATTTGCTTCGCTTCCTTCGTTACCATTATACTGATTTACCCTCCACTATCTATACTGAAAGTAATAAATTAATTATGCTTCACTTCCTTCGCTTTCATTATACTGACTTAACCTTCCACTACACTGAAAGTAATAAATTCAATATGCTTCGCTTCCTTCGCTTCCATTATACTGATTTAACCTTCCACTATACAGAAAGTAATAAATTCAATATGCTTCACTTCCTTCGCTTCCATTATACTGATTTAAGCTTCCACTATACTGAAAGTAATAAATAAAATATGCTTCGCTTCCTTCGCTTCCATTATACTGATTTAACCTTCCACTATACTGAAAGTAATAAATTAAATATGCTTCACTTCCTTCGCTTCCCTTATACTGATTGAACCTTCCACTTTTATTGAAAATAATAAATGTAATATGCTTCACTTTCTTTGCTTTCATTGTACTGACTTAACCTTCCACTTTTGTTTAAAATAATAAATATAATAATGCTTCACTTCCTTCGTTTTCATTATACTGATTTAACTTTTCACTGTTCCTTTCTCTCTATCTTCCTTCCTCCTTATCAGTATTATTTCCTTCCACAACATGCCACTCACCCTCAACTTTTTTAGATGCACAACATTTCTGCGTAAATGTTGTCCGGCTTCGCCGTTTTGGATTGTTACATTAAAATTTCCGCTTACTCGGGATTTATCAGTATGTGGAGTTGGGTCAACTTATACTTTGTCATTCCCTTCTTCTTCTTATCTATCGGCATTTTATTTCCCTTTTAAAACTTCAGATTGTGTTTTACCAGTAACCATGGGCCGCAAATATATAGTTCGATTTGTCATCGATTCGCAAAGAGGAAGAAACCATAATGCTGAGTATTGCTATACATTGTCAGGTTATTGAAAATACATTCCTTACATTGTATTTCTTTTCCATTTGACAAAAATTCGACCTTTTGATTATATCTCAGTTCTAGTTTTTCTTTTCTCTCCACAATGTAGTCTTTATTTTTCTGTGGTATTGAAAGAAAAACACTTTGTAAGATGTAAGAAGATGACATCATTGGTATCCGCAACATTTTAAATAGGTACTGACTGAACTAAGTGATGTAAGGTAAAAATAAAGAGGTACTTTGTCTTCGACATTATAACATCCTTGAACTTCGAATGAACTTCTAGCTCCACACTAAAATTCAATCTTATCCTATGATCACTCCTAAGAATTGTCCTCCAATTATTTTATTTTTTTATTGTATTTTGTTTTGTCAGATAAATTATGTCTATGTCCGATTTTGATATCTAATAAATAAGTAACTTTGATACTGTTTTTCTTCATTTCAATCCACTTATTGCATCCCGCATCAATCAACATTATTATCTACTTTTGTGCTTCCAATAGAAATAGTAATGGTGTCGTCTCCGTCAACGTCAAATATGTGCTAACTTTGACTATCTTAAGCATCTACCTTATCAATGTTTCTGACCTCTTCCTGACTGTTTTACTGTCTTTTTTTTTCAATTTTTTTTTCATCCTTACTGTTTTTCATTTTTCTTCTTAGTGTAGGTACTTAATGCTCAATATATCCACTTAAACAACACTTTTTTAGTATATTTATTAAATGAATCCAGATGATCCCAACTTCCACACCTGTAACACTCCTTTTTTCTTGTCTCCTTCCAGTCAAATCCCCTAATTGTACAGACAAACAGTTACTTCTTCTTCTTCTTCTTCTTCTAAAACGTTAGCTTCCGCAATAATCTCATTTAAATCCATCTTATCTCCCGACTTCGAATTTCCTGTCCTACATCTTCTGATCTCACATAGCGGCATAAATCAAATAAATAGCAAGTCTTGCTCTGCTTACAACAAAATGCAATTCAGCAGCTGCCTGTCTTTCTATCACGCGTCCCGCCATTCGCGCCTCTGTATTAACATCTTTAGTTCCCTACTCATACAAACTAGGCAGTGACATACCCCTGGTTTCGGTAAAAATATTAGTTTCCATTTCGCAACATCAAAGACATTTTCGTTCCTTTTGGTCCCCCTCCGAATTAACTTCTGCAGCTTCCAAATATATACTTATTTAACTTCCTTCCTACTTCTTCTATCAAACGCTAACAGAACTCGCATTTCCCTCGAAATAGAACTTTTCTGAGGCCAAGTTCGTCATGATTTTATTGATATTCCATCATATAAATGACTGTTGTTAAATGTTATGTATTTTATCTGTTGCCAATTTTGTTTAAAGTAATATCGCATCGCCTCTTTAAATTTAAAGAGTTGTTCTTCATTATTGTGAGACGAGAGCAAGCCTTGGCTTGAGCAACATTTGCTAACTTCATCAAAATTTGACGTTGCAAAGTGACTTGTGTAATCTTATTTGGAACAAAATATTTTGAATTTATGAATCACTCAAACAATACTGCAAAGATAAATATACTTATATATTAAAGAAAAGGAAGAACAAAAGACAGTACAGTCCTGTGGAGCCTCCCCGGCGCGGCAGTGGGCTTCCCCCACAGCAGCGCACGCATTGCGCGAAACCGCCTGCTCCGTCTAAACCAACATCGCATCATCTCCCCAAAATTTAAGAGTTCGCTCCTCATCACTTCACTTCACTCACTCGAAAGTCAGCCCCGGCCCGAGCAAATTTGACGTCGAAAAATAAGCACAATCTTACCTCGAACGAAAACCTTTCGATTTTGACCAATTAATTGATTAATTGATGTGGAGTTTATTCGGCGAGCTCCTCTCCACAAAGACCGCACATTTTGCTTTGCTGAACTTGCCACTAAATGTAACTTAATTTGACTTAACCAAGTGACCAAAAGTGTACAAAGGCCAAAACAAATGATTTCATTTAATTTCATTTGATAACTTAACAAATTGTATAAAATACACATAATTTAAATGTTAATACGTACATGTCGTACATAAACCTGCGTCGTCTGTTACATAGGCTAACATCCGACCACTATTTCGGACTACGGCATTATTATTTTTTAGCGTCTACTTCTATCTGGGTTAAGTTCAATTTTTTTTCGTTCCTAATTTGGTTGATCTTTTATTTATTTTTCAAGTACCAACTGACTTGGTCATGAACGGAGTGCACTTTGTAAGTGGTTTCTCGAGTAGGTAACTGAATCTCATTTCCCAACCCCGTGATTAAAACGTGAGTTGACAACACAAAAATCTTCGGATGAATCAACACAAAGTTTTGTATTTAAATGTCATCTTCTTCCTTGTTTTTTAAGTTTGTAAAGCTTGCTTCAGCATTTTCCTTGGTGGAACATTGTGCCCAAAATTTAAAAAGAGCGCCAGACGTCGCGCCTGGCCTCCTTGGCAAATATTTGGCTTCCGATTTCTCCTCAGTTCTGGTACTAACCAATTTCTGCACGCACACACAATTTTAGGTTTCCTATATATATTGCAACATTCTAAACTATTAAACAAAAACTCACCTGGAGGAATAGACCATACCACTATTTCCAACCTTCTCAATCTATCCGTGTATTGCTGTGTGTTATTTTAATTAAAACCTTCAGTGCAGTCTATTCTTTCCTTATTTCTCTTACATTACACATTGGGCACTTTTAACCAAATTTTTAGAAATTATAAATCATTTATTGCATCAAACATGGTAGTAAAGATCATAAATAGTTACGCTAATAATAATAGTTTAAGCTTCTTCCTTTTATTGATTCACGCCTGCACCGAAAATGCACGACGAATCAAGTCTCACGGGAGGAGTTGTTTGTTTTACGCATAGCAATGTCCAATTTCTTACACGCACTACGATAGTCCTTATTTTTATTTTAATAACACAAGTAGGTACGGTACGATAACGGCGCAAGGTACGGCGGGTGGTACCCAAGGCAATATACCTTTTATCGCGTAAATAACAACAAATGAACGTCGCGAACCTATGTCCTAGCACTATTTATTACTGTAGATAAGTTAAAAACAACCCAACATTATCAAGTAAAAACGGTTGTCTTATATGTATTACATAAAACGTTTTTGTATTTTAACTCGACCCGTTCAAATATATTATTTGTTTACAATGAAACGTTCCTAGTCATTTATTTTCAACTGCAATAACATCGCGTATTTCTTTCTTTGTAACTAAATAGATCAATGCCTAACAAGTTGTGTTGCAAAACAAAGAGAAGTAGATAGTCGTGGTAAAACAAGGTAAGTACACCTTAAATTATCTTGCAAAATAAAAGCGAATTTAATACTTGTCGTTTAATATACTCGTACTTTCGATAATTTTCACGGTTGTTTTCATAACTATTAATATTTAAAACGGGATATTTACCGTGGTACAATATATTTATTTCTATTATAATGAATTATCTATAACAATTTAAATAAATTAGAAATAAAATTAAAATCGCTTTAAAGTTAGCTAAACTATAATTCTGTGTGAGTCTAACAAACCTCCGCTAGGTACCAACCAACAGTCGATACGAGTACGACTAACATTATTGATAATATACAGTAAAACTTCCAGATATTTATTTAAAGATGAAAGAATGTTATGTACCTTTTATAACTTATTAATGGATTCATATAAAAAAACATTTATTATATCCCAGTAGACTGCTTTAACTTGTATTGTAATGTTTTTTTTTTTTAATTAAGAACGGTAATCATTCCCTCACCTTTTCTTTTTATGACAAATTTCGGTTGTCAAGTAATTACAAGTATTCGCAAAAAAAAAAAAAACATATCGTACTTACAGTTTTCATCGTCGCCATAAATGTACTATACGTTACACTATAGATATATAGATATCGGCTCCAGACACACTTACACCACACAGAGACACAACCTTCCCGCTAAGCGGCTAGCTCAAGACTGCCCTCTCTCTAGCCCCACTCCGCGTGGTGCGTGCGCAGGAGACGACAGATATTGGCTTCTCTTTCGCACATATACTACAATTCCCAAGGGAAAATCTATCTATCCTGACGAATCTATATAACCCTGTTTTCGTACCCTTTTCTATAGGTATATGTTGTCCCAATTTCGGAGTATGCCCTTTCTAATAAAACAAGAATTATCCGAATCGGAATACTCTGTAAAAATATATACGCGTCGATTTGAGAACCTCTTCCGTTTTTCGTCGGTTAAAAAGGGAAAGTATGTAGCAATTATCTAACAGCGTTTAAATTTTCATTAATTCAGGAATCTTTGAACAAAGCCGCAATCGTTTCCAGACGGGAATCCCGGCAGATATAAAATATTTTGAGGGTATCCTTACAAAAGTCCATTATTAATTTCCATCTGACCTCTCGCGTGTGGCAGCGAAATGAAAATTCTTCGGCGCTACTTCATACAATACGATAAAGAGTAGGTAGTAGCCTACTTAGGCGAAAACGATGGTACTGGTACTTACTTTAGGATACATTGCTGTTCGGTTTTAATGACATCGGAAACGTTATTTACTAAAACATTTTTGAATCAGCAATAGACGCTGAAAATGGTCTCACTTTTGATCGCGAGTTAGGTTTCACTTTAATTCCAACACGGGTGGAAAAACAGCTACCTGAATGATAGCACTACATAATATATTTTAAATACCCGTAGAACTGAACATAGTTTGAATAAAAATAGATAAATATTCAAACTACTAAGATAATACTTCGAAATATTCCATAAGTATTGTGAAAAGTGAAAATTATTTACCTGAGAAACAAAGTAGTTTATCACTTGATCTAATATTCTTCGTATGAACGTATTTTAATTCGAAGCAAAAATTAAAAACTTTATTCTCAGACAAGGACTCGAACCGCATCTCTTTGGCTGTACGATCCAACACAGGCGCACTACCTATAACAAATATCTCTTTATCGACTAGCCTTGCCACAGCTTCCGAGAAAAGTTTATCTTATATTTAGCTGTCAAAAAGCTGCTAGAAACCCGCTATATTAAAATATTCTAATAGGAGTAAACTTTCCACATTATCCGATCCTTTAACGGCATAATGTATGAAACATGTTTAGGACATAGGTACATTATTTTCTAAAGCTTTAATTTCATAATATATTTTACTTCGTATCAGCGTCCGATACCGATATCGGATAGGAAAATGTAGATATGCTATTATACGCATGACAAAATTATGTATGTCACGTGTAAAACTCCATACTAGTTTAAGGGCATGATGATGGTATCATATGTTGTCACTACCACCACTGTTTTAACAAAAAGTATAATAATTACCTTTGAATTATTACAATACTGCAACGTATAAAAAAGTTTACCTCGTGCGCGCCCCAAATACTTCCTTATCACGATAGTATTAAAGGTCCTAGGGCCGGACTGGTAACGGCTGGGGAATGCCGGCGCGAAACGAAACAGCGATTCCGAATCGGACGACATTTTTTGGATACCACCCTCTAGTTTTACCCGTTCCAAATGAATACAATATAAGGGAGAGCTTCTGATTCTGGCAGAGTTTGTTATCTTCAAGAGAGGCTTAAGGCCGGCTAGAGGCCAACAGTGGGCCCTGAGAGTCACAACAGTAGTAGATTTTAAGTATTATTTATTTCTATAACCGAAAATTTTCTAATAAATACAAAGCCTTAAAATGAACAATGTAAAAAAATATAGCAATACACAATGCATCTTTGTATGCAGTAAAAATAATTGCAAGACTGTTTATTTGCCGTTCTAGTGTAACAGCGTGACAGACAGACGGATACAATAATATGGAAGTAGGTACTAAATGGATTGTCGAAATCTTCTTTTCTTGCAGCAAATAAAATAATACCAAAGATCTGTTTTTCATATTTATTCACAATTGGATTCCACTTGTAAATCATTAGAGTAAAATAATTTTAAGAATCATCAAGTTATAAGCTTTAGTTTTAAAACAAAATTAATAAAAACCAATGTTAGTTTCGACCAATAATGGTTTCGACTCCGTAGAATGTTGCCAGAATAGAAGCCAATCTCTTTCGGTATTACACTTTAGTTGCAAATATTTTCGCGTAGTAAAAGATTTTCCGTATCTGAGACAATCAAATTGTTCTTTGTTGTATAACACTGTTTTATCCACGTTTTACCAAACCGTTTTTGATTTCCTTTATTTTGTTTTGTTTTCTGTGTGGGTATAAAATAATGTGTTTCATTCCGTTTTCTTTTTTTACGCAAAATTCAAGACTGGCTAACTCGGATTTTTTTATATTTCTATAATTATAATAAAAATTCTTTGGTTAGATTAGGAGTTGGTGAATAAATGTATAAGTACCTATACGGTATCCTTACTTATTATGCGAATAAAAAAATAAATGTTGTTATAATTAAATCACTGCAGAGCTTGATCTATCTGTCAATCTTTCATCAAAATCTGTAGAGTATTTTTTGCAGGAAGACATAAAAAAATGTAAACTTACTCTATTATATGATAAAATAAGCACCTTTGTATTCAAATTAGAGCTACTTTGATGTTCAATGAATTTTATTCGCTACTAGATAATTTACTTCCATCAATTTTTACCGAATACGTAGATACAGTGAAAAACATTTTTCGGGTAGTAAACACCAAGTTTTGGGTCATGTCATAGACATGTACAAACTTGCCCGTCCGTCCGAGTTGGCAACTTTTTTATCGAGTTAGTGCCAACTGCCACTGGTCCAGACTCCAGACTTTCAGTTTTGAAAGTTTCAGCTACATTTGACGCTGACAATTTTCGTTTCAAAGGGGATGTAATCTGTTGTTATTTTGAACGTAAAATTATAACTTTGGATTGGTAGTTCAAAAACATCCATCCATTTCAACGTTTTAAAAATTAATTATTGAAAATTAAACAAAATTCGTTCACAAATAAAGTATTCTATGTACTTTTGTACCGTACAAACACATTTTATTTAATTCATAACCTGTTTGATGTTTTTTAAGTCGTGTTATTATTATATTATTGTCAAAAACTACTAAAAAGGGAATCAAACTAACACCTAATAATAACCGTCTGGTTTTATTATTTTTTCAGACAGGTATTCTTACGATTCCACATTTCCCGTTAAGAAGTTTCCTCATTTATATTTGAAAAGATGGATTCCTTAATGAAAAAATATTGATGTAAATTGAGCATGCCGTGAGGAATATAAGAAATGAAAACAAAAATTTCCGAAGATTTTTTGCTGTAAGATGTTTCGATAATATTTATTTTTAAAGGAAGGGTGCTCAGTGAACGATCCGTTCTTTATTTTGATTGATGTGAAAGCAATAAATGCCGCATGTACTGACAAAAGACTAATCAGAAACATTGAGGCAGAATTTTGACGTTGTAACTATTGTGCCTTCTGATCATTTTACTTCTTGAGCTTCTCGAGTAATCAAATGATTTGGGGGCCTGTGAAATTCTTTTCGTAATTTATTTTGAAAAGGTTTCTTGGACGGCTCCGCATGAGGTTCATGTTCAGTTCAGGTGGAGAGGCTACCTGTTTGCTTGATGAGATGAGATGTCAGAGCGTGGCCCGAGATTGGGACAGTTGGAAGGAAGTGAGAGAGATCTTTGGCCTGCTGCGGGACACCTCAAGTTACTAGGTGAATAAAAAAATAATATATTTTTTACATATATGAAGGGTCTGGTCCCAAAAGTACGGCGAATCAAGCTTCACTGGAGAGAGGGGGAGCGGATGGCTCTATCTCAATGTAGTCGTGTACCAACGCGTCTAGGGGCCTAGCGCGTTGATACGGAAAAACATCGTGAAGGAGACGACGACGCCTAAGTGGCACCGTCTCTGATTATAAGTTTTGATTTTAATTTTGGCACACGAAAGAGAAGAAGAATAATAAAAACAATGTAATTTTAATAGCTTTATTGTAACATTTACCTACGAATAAATTGGTTGACCACGTTTGACACAATCTAAAAGCACAAGCTACATATTCAATCCTAACAATTTTTAGCAATAATTTCCGCTACGAATGCTCTTAGTATAATATTTCACCAATAAGCACAAAGGAAGGAGATCGTTCCGAGGTTTAGACTGAAATGCAAGCTCTGCAAGATTTTCACTCAGCTGCGTTTTACGACTTTTGTGACCATTTTAGTGAACGAAGGAAAGGTAACTTAGCTCGTTTAGATATTATAGTTTTAAACATATTAATAGTGCACTAGGGACTGATTCTTATAGTTTAGTTTAGTTTAGTTTTATTTATCTCATACTACAAGATTGCACACGTTTTTACAATAGTATAAAAAGGACATCCGTAGTATGATCGTCAATACGAGTATGTAAAAAATTAAGTACTTATATTAAAGTTTGTTAATGTCAAAGAAATAATAAAACCAAATATGTATGTCAAAAATAATTACCATAATGGTAAATTAGCTCATGTCAAAAGGTAAAAAATGATCATAATACTTATGTCCAGATAATATAAATAATAACAAAAAATAATATGTCCAGGCAAAAATAAAAATAAAATTAATAATTGTTTACAATTTTTTACATAGAATTGTTAGATAGAATTGTTTACAATTTTTTACATACCTATAGAATGCTCTAATACTGAATTTAAAGTCCATGCGTCCTTTACTAGCTTTGAAGAACAAAAAGAGACAGGTGATTATCAATTTAGTTTTCGAGACATATAACATCAAATTTATCGTATCGATTGAGTAATTACGCCTTAACTTAAGTTACAGTTTGATTTTTAAGATTTACTACCGCTATTACCAAGACTAGAAATCAATTTGTTGTAGTACACGAGGCAAATTGAAAAATAAATAAGAGGCAATTGATTGTTGCTAGTAAATTCTAAACTTTGGTCCACCTACAAGATTTAGGTTTCATATTTTATATCATCTAATTCTTTGACACAAATTACGGCTCTTAGAGAAGGCCTGAAGGATCTTCAGATACAAAGCAGATTTCTCCAGTAAAAGCAATAAACGAACAATTAATGACAATTTTTTTAAAGTGATTTCGTAATGCGAAACAAAGGCGAAAGCTGCGAAAAACAACGTACTGTAATGAGCAAGAACTGATATGAAACATCAAAAACACTCTTTGTTATATTAATCAAATTGTATAAAATAATAAGTATGTAAAAATATTTTTGAAAAGATGCAACGCCTGTGGAGCTTCTTCCGAAGAGTTCTTCTCCACAGAAGCCAGCCAAATCGTGAACTCTCCTCGAAGTCGAAAAGTGATTTGTAAAATCTTACTTCGAATAAACACATTTTGAACTTTTGAACTTTGAACACTTCCTTCCTACCATTCTGCGACCGTAAAACTTACCTATAACTTTCGTTTCTATAAGAAAAGAGGGCCAAGTTTTTTATAGATCTACTAATTACTTAACAAGTTTAATGTCTCGCGAACTACCTCTGCCGGAACAAGGAGAGACTTTGTATGATCTTTAACATTTAACTTTCCCGCTACGACTTTGAGATATTGCCAGAAGTTTCCTCTTGTTGCTATAGAGTTGTGGAGGAAATTGAAAATTAAGTGATTTTTTCTAGCGATGTGCTTTTAGGTTTAAAAAAATGTAAAGTCTGGATAGGACGGCTATGGTGAGTAAATTATTTTCTTTTGAGCTTATTAAATTTAAAATGTTACTTGCGTTTCCTGAATGAAAGTTTTATTTTTTCCTTTTTAGATCATCAAAGCGTTTTAAGTTCACGCTACCTAATCATTAATATCTTCACATAACTTATTGAGTCAAAGATATATTATTTTTTGCGTCGAACAGTACAGACAGATAGGATGAATTTTAATCCTATTCGAGATTCACGAGAAACTAAAAATATTGTGTCTATGCCTGTACGTATAATCGAAGCATCAAATCTGGCTTTAGTCCGATCGGATTCGGTCCGGTCTGGTCGGAGGTCGGATGCCGGTTGAAATATGGCAGAGGCGTCCGGGGCACCGTCCGGTTTTTGCTCAAATATTGCTTATCGCGCCTGTGAGAAAGTAAAAGCAATGATGAAGAGCTCCGGAAACCACGGTACTACCCACAAAAACGGGAACAGGTTTTTGTTTCGGAAAAATGTTTAGCTTCCTGGATACGCCTTTTTGGTCTGTAGAGAATAGAAAAGATATAACGCGCTCGTGAATGGTGTTTTAGATTTTGTTTTAGAATGGTTTTCTTTGAATTTTATTGTAATAAAATTCTTTGAACATGTTTAACATTTAAATTATCATGTTTTCGATGCGCTGTTATTATTTATATCGGGTTTGTTAAACTTAAAAATGTTGCATTGTACGAATGTTATTAAAACTAATAAAATACTATAATTTAGTAGCTTTTTGTTCCAAATAAGCGTCTTTGAACAAGTTTTTGTTATTTATTTAATACATCTGCCATTAGTTAATCTCAAAATAGATTTCCCTGCACTAGGTTCGATAGTAACTTTATTTTCTACCAATTCTTTGTTGGTGCTTCAAAAATGTAGGATATTCTAATAGGGGGAAAATACTTAGATATCTTACTCATAATTATCTATTGTTAAGTAGCACTTATTCTGTGATTAATAATACCATGTTAATGTTATGAATAACGACACAAAACCAGTAAGCGAAAAATAACCTATTTTATGTATGAACATATTTCATTTATTATCTTTCACTTATATTCCTTTTGCGTCTTGTTATTCAACCATTGTTATCGAGTAAAGTTCTCATTTACATGCTCGGAAGATTTATTGTATGTTGGGCATTGCCTAGACGAGGGAAGTATACAGAAACTGGTGTCATTATTGTCATTTGCGGTATACTCGCTCTTCGAGTTTCTGCTCTATATAGATGTTTAAAAGTAATTGAGAAAGGATTTTGGTTGATCTTAATTCTTGAATAAGCTTTAGTCGATAAAAGTTTATATTAATTACAGTTACAGAGTTTATCGATAAATTAATGTTACGTTTTCAATAAATTGACTGATTTATAATTCAATTTGGTTCGTTCGATCAAATTGAATTTTAAGTCAGTCAATTTTATTGAATTGATCATAAATCACTCATGGTTTTTTGTTTAATTTCTGTACAGTGTAATTCAATATAAACTGGACAACTTATGAAAAATTGCAATCTTTTAGTTACTCTATTTTTATCCCTATTTTAAATCTAGTGATTTAAACAACAGTTTCACAATAGTTTGTGCATCATCTTTCCGTTTCCTTTAAAGTTTAACTATAACCACTTATTTTTCTCCCTACATAGACTGCGCTTCCATCTGGCACTATCCTTTATACTCGCTCCTACGGTGTCTGTAGTATGGCGTTATTAATGTCACATCTTAAACGTGATAAGAAACACGCGTTGCGCTCGCTCCACTGTTCATATTTCTTGCTCCATGTGTTCATCTTCTATTATTTACGGGACAATATTATAGCAAAAGTAATGTGTTTTGGAAAAAGCTGTTACTTTCTAACATTGTAAGTAATGTAGAGCAGTTAGGTATGAATTATTGTAAGTTATTATACTGGACGCGTGGGTGGTGTAGTGGGTAATTTAAGACAAGAGCTTTGGTTTAAGCAAAGACTTTTAACTTCTGACGTCGTTAAGCGTATTTTTAAAACATTAAATGAATAAATGGGTTTTAATTTCGGTAGTTGTTTTCAGTGTGTGAGGCAACGTACGTACCAATTTTTTAAATGAATTTGGTTTTTATACAATGAATAATGAATATTCTGTGTGCAATAAATAATAAAATAAATATAAATAAATAAATGATCTTACGTTAAATAAATCGAAATAAAATTTAAAGGTAAGCTAAGGGAATATGGTGTAGTGGCCGCATAGACTAGCAACCTGTCCCTAGATGCACTACGAAACACAAAGATCGAAGTATCTTATTCTAGATGCTTACCAAATCTTAACCCGAACACTTTGATAATGGTCTTTTTAGTATGAGCTTACCAAAACCGTACTCACCCCGTTAGGACAAAATAGCGTATATTTTTGTAAATATTGTTAGTATTCATACCATCGATATATTTGTACAGACTGCAGTCTAGTTTATAAAAAGGAAATAGACATTTGAAATAGGATTCCGGAGCGTATATTAAAACTCGGTGCAATTTAAACTTGTACTCCGCTGGTATTGTGCTCAGCTGTTGTATGGGGACTCAAACTGGAGCGGATGTATAAGAACTAAGTTTATGACAAATCTTACACTTCGCGGGAAATCTGAGGAAATACGAATATCTACTTGGCAAGTTCTGGAACTTAATTTGTAGTTTCCGGTTCAGAATAGGGAAGATGATTAGTTAGTCAAATCATCGTCTTTTTATGAAATGTCAAATACGTTACCTTTTTTTTGGTTCTGGCGAACTTGTGTAGGAAGGAAGTCTGTGGCATTACATTTGTGACGTCACGCCTCTTTAAATATACCATCGTATCTTTGTTTTGCTATTATTTTTCGTTAGTTAATAATTAATGTAGTAGGTAGTTATACTGCATTTATTGCTCAATTCTAAAATTTGCTTTTTAATTTCTTCAATTTTAGTTTTAGGTTGCTAAATAAATAACCTTTCCTTTTCTCGCCTTTTCCTTAATCGGGTAAAATTATTTTAGCAGATATTATCTATTATTCTATTACTCCCGATACGCAAAATAGCTAATAAGTAATACAATTTTTTTTATACCTAGCTGTTTTTATTGGTAAACTAGTGTAAAGTGTTTCTACTTTTGACACGATTCAAACGATGGACAATCAATGGATTGAAACGTGGCTAAAAGTTGAGATGTTTTAATAAAGTGGAATCATTGAAATAGTATATCAGATCTAATCTGAAAATGTGTGTGTGAATGTGTACGTTAACGGTAAAACTGTAACATGTAAACTTGGGTATTCCTTACTATTCCTTACTCATGTTTATAAGAAAAATGTTTTCCATTTATCCTACTGGTCGAAAACAGTTCATTGTTCTGAATACAAGGTTCACCGCTAATAAAGCTTAGTTACATAAATCTCATGTATCGAATAACATCAATGTTTCTCCATCAGAAAGCCGGAGTCAACACAACCCAATATGCTGACCTCACGTCCGAGGTCATAGTTCGTTTGGACCTCGGGTCTCTAAGCCTGAGAAAACATCGTTTGGGCTATGCAGGGTACCCACAGACATACGAGTATAAAGGGAAGCAGACCAAACATTACATAATTAGAACGCGTGGCTACTTTTCACTCTTAGCTTATTCTTGAATTGCCAAATTAATATATTTGTAAACAGTTATTGCGGGTGTTTCTATACTGAAGTACTCTTTCACATTCATAAGTATAGTACTTTACTATTTTTGTTCCAAATATTACCAATTACGTTAAAGAAAAACAACAAAACTTATGTAGCTTAAGTGGAAATTCATGCCATGCGGCATTCTTTGTATTATACAATAATGTTAGTCCGTTTAGGTCCATTTGGTCTAATTTGCGTTTGGTCAAAAGTGGAAAACACATACAAGTTGCGGTTGGTCTAAATTGCGATTGGTCTAATTTGCGATTGGTCTAAGTTGCGGTTGGTCTAAATTGCATTTCGTCTAAAATTGAATGTAGTTGTAGGACAACGCTTAAAATCATAAGTTAACAACAAAAATCCATAGATGGCTCTGTGCACCAACCCTTTGATCTCTCTTACCCTACGCCAATTTATCGTTTTATCTCTAGTTACTCCTAGTTATTATATTAATAAATTTATGAAATTGTATGCCACAGAAATAAAAGATTGCATTAATTATTCATATTTATTTATTCTCATTCATTACGGTATTTTTGTACAGAATAAATCATCTACCTATGTATATACATAAAAAAATCAACAATAGATATAATGTTTTAATACGTGACATTTGTAAAAAATAAACTCTATGTATATACATTTAAAAAAATCAACAATAAAAATCATCTTTTAATACGTAACATTTTAAAGGTCCACGAATCAAATCAAACAGTAGGTACTTATTATTAAAATCATTTCTTGAATAGTTTCAACCGCAGGTAAATTTTCTATAGATGGCAGTAGTTCCTAATTTATAAATGTGAAGCTTAGAGATGACGCTGTTACGAACACGAACAAACATGTATATTAGTAAAAATATACAATCCCTTTCACTAAATAGCGCTAGTGGGTACTTTAGACGAAATGCAACTTAGACCAATCGCAATTTAGACTAATCGCAATTTAGACCAATTGCAATTTAGACCAACTGCAACTTTGTGAGTTAGACCAAACGCAAATTAGACCAAATGGACCTAAACGGTTTAGTCTGCTTCCCTTTATATGTCTGTGAGTGTTCCTCGTGTAATCCACCTATCTCACACCACGGATCATTTCGGACCCTTTCGGTTTCATAGTAGGGATAACACGTGATGTTTTACTTGAAGGATAGATTTTTTTCTATTATAAGCGCTTGGTAACATAAATATAATATTAAAACTAGTAAGTAAGCCTAGCATAAAGGACTGTGACAAAAGGTTGTATGACAAATGGTTTGTAGCATTAAGTTCGCCTATGTAGAAACTCATGAAGAGTCTTTTGGATCCTTTAAACGAGTACTAGTTGAAAGACTAGTACTGGCTTTGTACGACCACAATGCCGTATCTCAGTTGCACACCGTTCAGTGGCGGATTTGCCTTATGGCCCATTAGGCTCGGGCCTAAGACGGCCAGATATGAAGGGCGGAAAATTGTGCCAAAAAATCACTGATGTTAAGAATATTAAAAGAAATAACTCAAATGCAAAATATCTTAATATATTAAAAGCTCGCGTACCTTATAGATAGACATGCACATGTGTGCACTGCAAAGCAGAAGGGTCAAGACACAGCGATATACTTGCTTGGTCAGAACTCAATCCATCCAATCTCGATCAAATGACACTTCCATACAAAAATCCTACCATACCGAAAAAGCAAACAAACACAGCAACAAACAACATAACATCAGAACAAAACAACAACAACATCAACAATAACCAACAACAACAGAACAACACCAGAACAACAAGATTAACAACAGAATGTAATAGAGTACAGTACGTAAGTACCTTCGTATCATTTAAGCGGACTAAAATTAGTTGCTCAATTTAGGAGGAAACCGTAATTTTCCCTCAATCATGAAAAGTGCTAGATCACCTAAAAGTACATTAAATTCGCCGCTTGCGAGCCAAAATGGACCCTAGCACAATGGGCCGCCGCCAATTTTTCCTTATTAATGCTGCTTTTCACTCATTTTCTAAGGCCCTTTGTCTCAAATAACATAAGAGAATGTAGAAGCGTTTTTTCTTCGGAGCGCAAGTCTTAAGAAGACATCAAAAGTGTGGAATCTTTTACTAATGAAGAGAATTGTTCACTAAAATATATATTTTTATTAACTATATTTTTGGAAATCTACATCAAATAAATTCTAGTTTACACGTGGATAACTTCAAAGCTATTTAATACATTATTATGAAGCTTTAAAAATGCATAATTAATTTTACAGAAATATGTGAGTTAAAGTTTTTCGACCATTTTAGAAAATTTAAAAAGGTTGCCTGGAAGAAATCGGTCATTTGCATTATCTATAATTACAGAGTCAAGATAGTACAGATGCAGAACACGCTAAACAGAACACCTTGATATTTGCACCATTAAAATTATAATGTCCGGTAAAAAAAATATACTGAGATTGGTATTTTCCATTACGAGTATACATAGTTTCAATATTCAGAAATCAGAAGTCAGAAATATTTATTTGTAGGACATCACACACAGAAATTGACAATAAGAAAATACAATTAACTACATAACAAACTACACACATGAGACAAGAACGATGCAATTACCTACCTGCAAACATCCCCCGTGTTGCGACACCCACACGCAGCGAAATGCCGCAGCCCGCCTGGGTTACGGCGCTGGTCTTCCGTGAGTCCTAATTGGTCGCGTCACGGACGACGACAGCGTTACACAATAAATTAAATATTAAAATATTCACATATCTGTTATGAATCCATTGTCATGTTACTCGTAGCTACCAAATTCCTTGTGACTGCGCAAAGTTGCAACTTTTGTCAACATTTCCCGCTGATTCCCTAAAGGCGGTGCATGCAAAAGGCTGCAGATGCACCGTAACAGAATCAATACGACTGCACTTTCCTTCAGCGAGGTGCGACACAAAGACTCCCATATTTCTGGAAATTTCCCCTCCAGTCGAACACGTGGAGGTAAGTCACGTTGTTATTGGACAAAGGACTTGTTCGCGGAGAGGTTTAAAGGAAAGGACAAGTTGTTTTTAACAGCCTCTGTGGTCAAGTCTTAGTGATCAAATAGTCGCCTCACGCTACGGAGATACCGGGTTCGAATCCTGGTGGAGACTTGTCGAACCAATATCACTTTGTGAGACTTTCCCCAATTTGGCTAGGACATTGCAGGCTGAATCACACGATTATCGGAAAAGAAAGATGATTCCGTGCTTCGGAAGGCACGTATAGCCGTTGGTCCCGGTTGCTATCTACGGCTCAATGATTCTGACACGGGTTTGTGAGGTGGGTTAACCTCGGAACCCACATGCTAAGTAAGTATTGGACAAATAACTACAATGCATGAACAACAGCTGTTTAAAAAATAGTCACAAGGGAAAAATTACAGATTAACCATAAGCAGATAAACGTTATTAATTTGTGTAACTATCAATTGATATAATGTACGCTAAGCAAAACTCTTTGCACTTTTCACTGTTCTTATATCCATTCAATAACGAACAAAATCGCAGTGCACGTGTTTTGCTAGTCCAGCCCCCCACTATGTAAGTAGCGACAGGCTCGAGAAGCTGTCAAACGCGACATATTGACAGAACTACTATGGCTCTAATGTCAATATGTCGCGTTTGACAGCTTCTCGAGCCTGTCGCTACTTACATAGTAGGGGGGCTGGACTTCAACGTACAAGTGCTTTTGTGTCAAGAATTTATAGTAATTTCAATCATTTGTGGAGTTTGAAAATTGTAATCTTTTTCTAAAAGAAGTTTTATTTTACACATAATTCGTAGGCATATTTATATATAATTCCTTGCATCAAGGAACATTTTTCATGAAATAAAAATCGTTTGGAATCCCATTTGTCTTTCTTGGTCCTAGTTGCACAGGCGTCGCTCACTTCAGCATAATGTCTGCACTGGGCGGATGATTTTTGACGTGAATTGAAAAATGGATGCGCCCGCCGCGCCGCCGCCGCCGGTGTGAACTCAACTTGAGGTATTGTATGCATTTTTATAGGAAGAAGTATTTTAAAATGATGTTATAAGTACTTAGTACATCCTTGGTATTTTCATTAAGTATAATCTTGTGACCAGTTGAAGGAACCTGCGACCCAGCGAGAGCTATGGAATACGAGCGACCCTGTGGTTTGGCAGCATTCTTGGACCTGAATAAGTAAAGTCATTGGACTTTTAACTCAAATCCCGAACCCCACGACAGTAATTGAGATTGAGAAATCTTCATAGGGATCTACTACCTATAACAGTCCACTGCAACTCGTTTGTCAAGGATAAACTTATTGCTTCTATTTTTGCTTCTAGTCAGGGGTTGTAGTAGTAGCCATTATTTACCCTGGTGTCAGAAGTATGAAGTTGAGGCTACTGGCCAAGCAACTTAAATGAAGTTAATAGCCGGAACCCGCAGAAATACATGTCTTCCGAAACACGAAATAATGTAGTTTAAATATAATTTTTCATGTAGTTTTAAATGTATATAATACCTATTCGAAAACTAAATCATATTAGTGGAAGAGCTGATAATATCATAAGATATTTTTTAGTAAATAACAGATGTTTTGTAACTAATGTTTTAAAATAGCTTTTTCTCACCAGTCCGAACCTATAGTTACAAGTTCTACAACATCTCTGTAGAAATGGCGTGAAATAGTAAAATATTCAAAGGCGCCTATTTACCGTTTCTCTTTAGTCGGGAGGCGAACGTGCTCCGGCGCGCAGAAACAATATAAATCAACGAGTACTGAAATACTCAAATTGTCCTTCCTATTATAATAACTGCATTTATCATAATATCTTACTAATATTATAAAGAGGAAAGATTTGTATTTTTGCGTGTGTATTTGTAATGAATAAACTCAAAAACTACTGAGCCGTATTCAAAAATTCTTTCACTATTAGAAAGCTACATTCACTCTCAGTAACATAGGCTATCTTTTACCGCGGAAATATGCCTCATTCCCACGGTAAAACTGTTAATGCGGGCGGAGCTGCGGCGAAAAGCTAGTTTAAAATTAAAATAGAAAAAAATTGAGTACAATATCGTTACTTTATAAAGAGAGAGAGAGAGAGAGATTATCTGTTTTACAAGAATGTATTAAGTATGTGGCATAACACACAAAAGGCGTATGTGCAGATTGTGCGGGGTTACTTAGAAGCGTATGTATCGTTAAATAAAAGATCACATTTCACGTATTTTTTTTACGAATGTTGCTAAAATCAAGTATAATTTTTTAACATTTTTTGTTTAATGTTGTTATATTTTTATGTTTTTTGGTTGATACTTATAGCAGTATTAAAGTTCAAGAAAACTAATTTCGTAATTTTTATTGTTGTTTTGTCGGGTTTAATGTAATAAACGACAAAAAACTTTTTGCGAATCGTCAAAATTTCCTAGCTCCACGAAATATGAGCATTTTATTTCTTGAATAGAAAGTTATATTAAAGTAATTCGTTGCGTGGCCGCGTGGCGTGCGCGATTCCGGTTATTGAATCATCAGCCTTTTTCCATTTATACCGATTTTATCGCCCACATCACTATTCTACTAAGCTCTTTAAGCAATAATAACCGCCACTGCAACCGCCTCCTGCGGCTAACCGCGCGGCTGACCCCCTTATGGCTAACCGTTTAATAAGTATGGAGATCTAGACACAGAACATTGTTAGGTACTTATTTAAATAGTTGTGAAGGAAATTTGCGCTGACAAACGGACGGACAGATACCTACACAAGTGATCCGCTTAGGGCTCCGTTCTTGTTTTTTGTGATTTTAAACACTAAAAAGACGCTAGCAAAGTTTATTAGGAAAAAACCACCACTTATGAACTGTTGCTTACCATTTGACCCCATGTTTTTCTTTTATTGGCTTACGCTTGTGATATAAAATCGACGTATCTATTTTACAGATGTTATTAACTAATTTACCTAGTTTTTTCTTGTGCAATAATAAGCTATAATTATAATAGAAAAGTAATAAATATATCTTTTTGTTATTGTTGGTTAAAGATTTGAACTGGATTGTGCATTAAGTCGCTTCTTAGACTAGGGTTACACGCTCAGTCTGGCGTCAGTTCAGTTAATCAGTCTGCTCATAATGACGACAGAATGACGAGAGAATTATCATCTAACCGGTTGACTGAGGGACTGATACTAGTACCGTGTTTTTCATCCATCGTTCTGGACTGGACTGATGAGTCCAGACTGATGGACTGAACTGACGCCAGACTGAGCGTGTAACCTATGTCTTAGAGTTGGTTTGATTGTGTACACGGAATTGAAGAATCTGAATCCATCTATTGAAACAGTAGAATACCGACGTAACTGAGTATTTTTTATGCTAGCTAGCGTGCTGGGTTTTCGACGACAGCTGATACGAGCGTACAGAAGAAAAACAGGAATTAAATGGTGCTTTGATTGACTGAAGCTAACAAAGGAAGCGTGTATACCTCTATTAATGGAGTAAATGTGAAACTAAACTTCTCCTGTAGGTAGAATTAATAAAAACATTATAAATAATCTTTTTAAAGGCATATAAATCCCACTTAAAATAATATACACAAATATAATATTGTATCCTGTGATAAAAATATTATTTGGACATAGCTGTGGGCAAACACTTAGTGTGATAAAAATAGATCCATTATGTCCAAAACGCCCGTAGTTTTGTATTTGGTTCATAGTAATTTTGATGTTATTAGTCAAAAGATAAGGCTAATAACAGTTATTTGGAGTAATTTTAGAGCATATTCGGTTGTAATTGTGGCAGTGCGCCATATTACAGGGCAACGTCATTAGAAGAGCGACCAATTAGAAGCCGAGGCCTGAAACGCGCTATCAGAGTTTCCGCAAGACATTGAACAAATACAAGTTCCAACGAAGTACAGTTGGACTGCGGTCCCCGGGCTCACCACCATGCCCGGCGAAAGATCTTCCCTTTGCCTCCACATAATAATCTTTACTTTTGTTCTCTCTCTTTGCTAGTAAATAAAACAATTAAACTTGTCTTAATGACACAGGAAGAGAGTTCCGTAGCATAGCTTAAATAAAATAGGACATGAATAGGAATTAGCTTTGTACCAACGAAGGTAAAAAGAGAGAGAGTTGAAGGAGGAGAGAGGAAGCATACAAAAGAAAGTGAACGATCGAAAGTAAAACTATTCTTTGGTTGTTTAAATACCAGTTTAAAATCACAGCATCGTAGTGGTAGTACTCATGAAACTGAACAAATTTCTTAAAGGAACACAGGTCTACATTTCAAAATTAAAATTAAACTTGTCATACTAAGTGGCCGGTCACGTGACTGAAGTTTATGTGAAAAAATGAATTTTAATTGTGAGATTTTAACCTATGTTCCTTAGAAAAAGTTGTTCAGTTAAATGACCACTAGGTAAACAACCAGGTAAATTTCACTGTGTATAGGTAGATATAATTAAAACGCATATATTTTTTCTCTTTTAATTCGTATGTATGTATGTATTTCGTAACATTTCATTCATGTTTATGTAGCACATGTCTCCATCCACAGTATTCGTCTGCCCAATGTTCAAAGGTTTCGGGCACACGCCGGAAAGCGCAGCACTGTGGGGTTATATATTGGTGAATGTTAGGTGTTTTGTCCTTGTCTAAGAAGCAACCAGCATAGGCTTTGTCAGGGTCAATGTCTAAAAGGCCAGCACAGTCGGAATCGCGGGAGCAATTGTGTAGAACACAATATGGTGGCTTTCCGCGTGGTTCTGCAAAATAACATTCAATTACAAATTATAAAAACCCCCGCCACAAGATCATCAGACTAAACTGCGACAAACTGAACTGCTACAGTCGGTTAGGTTAGGTTAGATACGTTATGTTATTTGTCGCAGTTCAGTCTGTCGCAGTAGTGACTGTCGCAGTTCAGTCTGATATTCCGCCACAAAACTGTTACTTAGATTCTTTCAACAACTAGAAAAGAGCTGATAATCTTCAAATGGCTGAAGATATTTTCTTTTCTTGGTTCATAGCTAAGAACACTCTCGATTGTGACATCTTGCAAACAAAAAAAAACTAGATCGAAATCGGCGCATCTGTTTAGGAGCTACAATGCCACAGACAGACAGACAGACACACACGTCAAACTTATAACACACGTCTTTTTCGTCGGGGGTTAAAAAAGGTTTTTTTAAAGCACATCACTTCTTTCTGATGCAGTCATCAAATTACTTTTTGGCTTTACTGTTCTGTAGAACACCAGAATAAGAGCGTTTCCACACTATTCGATCCGATATCGCTATCGGACGCCGATACGAAGTAAAAGGGTATCATTCATTTTGGACCAAAAAAGTAAAAGTGCCGGCCAGCAGAAAAAAATATAACTTTCGGGTAGAACACACAATTCCTGTATTCTTTTACTATGACACTAATCCTGTGCACCCTATGGTTGTATAGTTAGAAGCTATTAATTAAATAATAAAAATGTTGTTATAAAAGTTTTATTTTGACGCATGTCACAGCGCATGTAGTCATATTGTATTGAATATATTATATTCCTTTATTTTATGTAGTTTAACTTATTTTTTTATTATTATAATAGGGGCCCACATGGATTAAGTATGTATTTGTTTAATATAATTAAAAAATATATTATGAAAGTATTATTATGATGCATAAGAATGATCATTCATCGACTTTTTTTTGTTTATTATTAAGAAAAAAATAAAAAAATAAAAAAATAATAAAAAGAAAATGTAAAAAAAAGTAAAGAAATATAGAAACTACGACGTGTTCTATCCGAAAAATACACTTTTTTTCCTTGGCCGGCATTTTCACTTTTTTGGTCCAACATTGTATGAAACGTGAATGATGTCCTTTATGGAACTATCGGATCCTACATCCGATATAATGTGAAAGGCAGGTACCTACATGTTTTATACATTTTACTTGCCTGATATCGGTATCGTACACCGATTGGATCGGATAGTGTGAAAACGCTCTAAGCCTCGCAAGTCACCTTGGTAAAATATATAGAATCATATTGTCATATATATGTTCAAACTAATGCTTATCGCTTCACCTGTCTAAATTATTAATTGTCTATACTAGTATATTTTTTTCCTTCACGATATTTCCTGTATCAACGCGCAAGGTAGTACGATTTCGTATTCTGTGGCCTAGGTTCGAGGCTCTCTCTCGAGCGTTGAGACATGACTACTCTGAGGTAGAGCTTTCCGCTCCCCCGCAAGTCCGGTGAAGCTTGATTGGTCGTTCCTTTTCGACAAAAGCGTAGGTAAATTGAAAAAAAAAAAATTCTATCTATGATCTTTTCTGCAATCGGCATTCAGATTTAGAATTGAAACTGAAAGCTAGCCACAGTGAACATAAGAAACATTATCTCCAAAAATATATTATCTTAAAACAAAAAAATATTAGCACAACATTTTTATTTCATGACTCCAACTCTATTTTATAAGAATAGCGTTATCTAATGGTTGCAGAAATAAACAATAAATACACATGGTTTTTAAAATTTATGAAGAAAAGTGAATCTCATTAAAGAATTTTAATTTTAAGAATTTAATTAAAAAAAATAGAGTTAGTAATTTTAAATGATTTACCGTATGTAAATGTGGCTGGACTACGAAATTTGCCGCTACTCCTACGGAATACCGACGGTCTCTAGGCCCAAATGTCCAGCCGTATGTGCTGGCTACTGTACTCGTACGTTATGACTAATAAATCAAAAAATATTACCTCTCCATCTAGTCCCCTCGGATGAAAAGAATAAACAAGCAATGACAAAAACAACACAAGAAAATTTCATGGTGCTTGCCTTCTACCCGCGATTGCAGTAGTAACATGAAACCACAGCCTTTTTATATATAAACATTTCAAATAAATTGAAAACCATGACTTAAGTTGTATTATTTAGTTACGCTACTAACAGTGATTCGTTTTACCATGTCACTTTTTATAACTGTCAATTATTTTTACGACATGGATGTCCTATAGAGCATAGTATTATTTTAATTTACAGTGTTCTAATTTTTCTAAGAATAAATTAAAGATTGCTTTATCATGAATTAAAAGACAAAGTTTCTATTTCAATGAAAAACCTGAAACTCGGCCATTTCAAACAAGTTCTTACTTGTATTGTTCAAAAGAATGTAACTTTCTAATTAATTTATCTGTGTATCAGATTTTTTTGTATTTTTATATAAAAAGTTATGTTAATAAAGAAAACAATACGTTATATTAGTAATAATTTTATTAATATGACATTCAGACAGTTTGTTTATTCTGTACAATTAGATAGATTATTTTTATTAAAATATTGACATGTTCTCAAAGTAACAATTAAGGCAGACGCTTTATTTTTATAAATTTTTAACATCAACAAAAAATAATTAATGATGATAAAAATAATCATAGTAATGTGCTGAAATTAACTTAAATAGTTTAAAAAAATAGAGTGTTTGAAAACATGCCAATGTTAGGTACTTATAAAATTGACAACATTTACTCAATATTTAAACATTCATATTTTAATTAAACAATCCTCTGTTTTTCTTAAATTATTGGCACATTGATGTATTTACACAAAAAATATCTCAATATTATCACACTGTGTCGTATATTATAATCATATTATTAAATATGTATAACAAATCTTGATATAAATCATTTACATTATTTATCGTTGTCATACGATAAAACACATTTAAACGCAATTTAATAAATATTTTTATATCTATAATGAATAAATGATTTTAACTTTTAATGATAAACAGATCATAAGTTTGAATTTAATATTCTTTAATTTAAACAGAGTTTTCTACTATTTAGTAAATCATAAGTGTAATAAAAATTCTTATATTTTATTTATATAACTTTTGCGTAGTGATGTAGCAAAACAAGTAAACGTATATGTAACTAAATGAATAGGTAAATATGCAATTTAATGCTTAATAATTATTTTATTTACATTTTACATAATTTTTATGAATTAGGTACATAATTACAGAATGATCTTAATATCAGTCGTGCAATTCTCTCAAAACTGGAAAAAATAAATATTCAACAAGAAACATACCTCACCACAATTTATACAATTAATAATTATTTATAGAATATTATGAAGTATATACAATTTTGAGCAAATTATTCAAGTGTCTGTTAAAGCACTTATTATACATAATTTTTGTATATTTTGTATGTTATAGTAAAACAAAATATTAATATTTACTTTATTCGCAGATTCGACTTTAGTTTTCAATATTAAAGAGGCATTTTCATTTTAAAAAAATTCTCTTATTAAATTAAATATTTTGAATTCTGTTAAGTCTGTCTAATATCGACAATTTTATTTATCTAAACATATGTTAATTTAATAATATTGACATTAAATAGTTTAGTCTGTAAGTATCAGTAAAATTTGTTGAACTAAGGGAAAATAAATTAGGGTTTCTTATTGTTATTGTAAGGGACAAGCTTCATTACAACTAAATCCCAAAATAATAGCGGAACATCCATTTTGGCGGCAACTGTCAAACGGAAGGCTGTTATTAATTGATTCCTGTTCCAAATTCAAAACCAGGATATCCTGGGATTCATAGCCCTGGGTTTAGGGAACTAACGGAAACAGTTGTAAAATCAAACGAAACGTCTCAGAGGTACACAAAACATAAAAAAGCAGAAATTTAATATTTAAACAAAGATTGTTTAGTATCCTTTTTGTTTTGAAATTCAGTTTCCGAATACTTTAGTTCCACACGCATGTTCTATGATAATAAATGATAAAATTTAAATATTATCATGATATATGTTTAGTAAAATACGGAAGTTAATTAAACAACAATTTTATGGCTGAGAATTTACTAACTTTTAATAAATTTGTTTTACATTAAATATGAATTAAAAGTGTAAGTAACTGTTTTGCTAATACTATGTAACGTTCGAGATATTTATTATGCAAAATAGGATAATATTTTGTCTTGCAGTGTGCTAAAAAATTCTACTAATTGGTATTCTGCGGTTTTGTGGACTTACAACAGCTTTACGAGTACTATCAGCTAATATATTGCATTCAGTCGAATCTACGACAATTTTTTTGTCATTTTATAATAAGTGTTTTTCAAAAGTGCTTTGGAAAAAAGTAAAAATAAAAATTGTTAAAAGATTTTAGGTTAAAACACGTCAACGCAACGGTTATGATTGTATGAGGAAAAAGTGGTGAAAAGATACTCAATACAGTAAGAGTGAGTAAGAAGGAAGAAAATACTGAATGGTTAACAATAAGCGCTCATAATTTGTTGCAATACATATTCTAAAATTAAATACGTTTTTTCGGGCCAATCGCAAGTTCATAGATTGCTAGAGGCGTTCCGTTATACAGGGTCTAAGAAAAAATATATTTATAATTTATACCCACCCAGTATTGTGTTAGTATACATAATATACATATTAAGCACAAAACCATTTTTTTTGAACAATTTTAAAATAACGATGTTTGATTGCATTCTGCCCTACGCAGCTAAGTTCATTCACCCCACACCACCCACGTTTGTTTTGGAAATGACACGTCGTTTCACAAACATTTTATGCATCGCCGCCGCCACGTATTTACCTGCGCGAGCGGCGGCGCGGCGTGAGGTGGATTCATGCGTAGAGCAGAATTCAATTTAAAAAATAAACAAAAATGGTTCCAAATTCTTTTTTATGTGTTACATATTTCTAACATAATACTGGATATAAATAATACGTATACTTTTCCTTACACCCTGTACAAGTATAAATTACAATTGTTATTTTTGAATCAGATTTGATTATGTCACAGCTTTTTCTTTGTATAAGTAACTTTTTTTTTCTCTTCTGGAATAGTCTCTGCATTTTTAGATTATTTCACTAGAAAAGGCACTTGAGCTATAAATAATATCACTAACGTCCACACTGTCATCTCGGCTTGAAACCTGTGGATACAGCTGCTTGAAGCTGCATCTGAAAAAAAAAATCAATATTATAAAATATTTTGTACTTGTTCACTTATTAAATTGGGTCCAGGCAGCAAACTACCGTGTGATAGATCATCATGATTATGCTTTCATTATCATGAAATTTTTAACAGCCTCCGTGGTGGAGTGGTCAAAAGCTCGCCTGAAGTTTCGGAGGTTCCGGGTTCGATTCCCGGTCCCCACCGGTTCCCAACTTTCCCCAGTTTGATTAGGACATTGCGGGCTGAATCACCTGATTGTCCAAAAAAAGAGAATTCCGTGCTTTGAAAGGCACGTAAAGCCGTTGGTCCCGGCTACTACTATAAAGGAAATTAAAATTTCCCTTAAATCATTGAAAACTGAGCAGTGTTCAGAATGTATAACGAAAATTTGAGTGAAATAGCATTATTTTACTTAAAACGTGGAAGTACAGCTGCTACTGAATTTTAAAGCCAAAGAAAACTTTCCAAGACTCGTTTTTATCGCTCCAGTTGACTTGGTTATTACAAGTTTATGCAAAGTGCAGGACAATATTCTGCACTGCATAATTTATGTTGAAAAGTTATGTATTTTTAATCTCACCCCTTTGTCTAATGAAAATGCAATACAATACTCGTACATTACAAATGTTCCTTACTGATACCGAAAGTGAAAACACTTTTTATTTTTACAGTAGTTACAAAAATCAAGTTGAGTCAACAGGCGGACTTATTGCTAAGGTAGAAATCTCTGCTAAGGAACCGTTATGTGGCAACATTACACGCAACATTAGAACGCTTTGTTTAAATTTTTGTCGCACTCTATTCAATTTTGGCATTTAAATACACAGTGTTTAGGTTGTTTATCCGCAACATAGTGGCAGTACCTATGAAACTAAACAACTTTCCCTAAAGAACGTATATTGGGATCTTAAAAAAAAAAACTTTTCATATAAACTTCAGTCACATGACCGGCCACTTTGTATGACGAGCTGTATTTTAAATTTGAGATATTAACCTATGTTCCTTAGGGAACGTTGTTCAATTCTATTAGTACTAATAACTGTGTTGCTTATAAATAACCAGTTAAATTTCTTGGTATATATAGAAAGCCTTAGAGTATACAATCTAAGAGAAATCAAAGAGACTAAATGGACGATAAAAAAACCGAATACCAAAGTAGTACCTACAATGTAATAAGAGAAAGATGATTAGTCTTAAAAGCGTAGGAAATACTAACCAGCATTCGTTCCAATATATTGTCGTGCTCGCTATTCCAAAACATTTTATTACTTTTTTGTTGCTAAGGTTACGTTTGATGTGTTAGAATACGTTGCCTCGTCTTATTTATATCATTTTTCCCATCTAAATAAATGCTTGTACAAGTTACAATAAAGTTCCCCCACCAGCGGCCTTTTGATATCTTTTGTGAATATAAGTATTGAATTTATAGTAAGCCGTCTCATTGTTGTTCGGATCGCGAGATATTTCTTCGTTGGAATTTTACTGACGCGAGCGCGAGATGATTGCTTTTGTGTGTACCTGAAGGGTAGTAGCTTTTGAAATAGAATTTATAAGTGATTGGTATAAGAGTGGGTGTATTTATGCAGCTATAAATAAGTAGGGAGCGTGGAAGTGACGGGTAACTTGCGCGGGACGTCGAATGACATGAAGATCTTGCACTATTATGCTTTGTTAGAGAGACTATTATAATATAATCTAATAATATCTATCTTTTAGATTATAAATAATAATTTTTAATATAAAGAATATAATGTTGAATAAAATTTATAAACAATAAATATTTTGTTAGTAATAAGACAGTGGACTTATCTTTAGTGTCTAACCTACTAGATTACCGAAAAGCGATACGACCCAGTAATAGATTTTTGCGCCATTTACACCTGTCCTGAGCTTTCCTGGGCATTCCCATAATTTTTAACATAGGGTAAACCACCCTAATATTGACAACCCCCCAATTATTGACAACCTAAAGGTTTAATAAAAATTAGAAGTTCTATTTAAAACATTCACTCTTACAGCAAAAACTGAACGAATCTTTATTTATTTTTTAATATAGGCAACACTGTCAAAGTTCTTTTTTTGAATTGGCGGCTTCTCACTGATCGCGTTTTTGTGAGAGCCCGATTATTTTTTGCAGAAAGCCTTATTTCCTGCAAAATTGATAGTGTGAGTAACTTACAGAAACCTCAACTTTATTATATTTTTGTAAATTTTATAAGCAAATTTGTTATTTTTTAGTTCATTTAATATATAAGATACGATAACATAAACTCAGTATCATTATTTATAAATGTCTTAATGCAATAATACTAATGTCAATAATTGGTGTTAATTTTGATGCTTTTGCCTAATATTGACAATAATTGAAACTAATAATGTGCTAATATTTTCTACATAAAGTGTTAGTAAATTTACATTATTTTTGACTAATTTTAGGGTAGAGAATAGCTCGACCTAAAAATAACAACTTCTTTTGCTGATTTAGAAATATTGACACCATGTCGAAATTGGTTTTGTCCAATTATTAACACCATGTCCATAATAGAATTTAAAAGTGTATATATTTAGATACCATTGACATTTTCATCGAAAAATTTAAACACCTAGTGTAAATAATACGTGTATTATAATATTACTATCTTCTTACTCACTTATTTCAGGCATATACCTACCTCAGCTCTGGAATATACTATCGACATGACTTACTTGACTACTTCTGATTCGACTGCTAAATATCCGGACGAGACACAAATCAACATTAGACATTGACAATTTGCTGTTTTTATTAGCCGATCAAAGCCAATATTTTATTGAAATAAATAGTTCACAATGTCGATATTCATGAACATACTACAAACAAAAACGACATTAAAGTTATAGCAACAACTAATCAGATATTCAAGCAAAATATTAACCAAGACTTTATGGACCATATAGAAACATATCTACGCCCACAAAAATCCGTACACCATAATATGCTAATGATGGTAAAACAAAACAAGTCTGCAAAAATGATTCACCTGTCAGATCTGCAAGAAAAAAATTAAGCTAAATGATGTTCTGGTTTTTGCTAAAACACCCATTAGAAAAGCAGTACGAAACGTAGAAAGAAGAGAGAGTACTAACGTCGAAAAAATGGCAAGAGGATACAAAAAAGAAAAGAAAACAGAATGTTGAAGAAAATTAGAAAACTGAGAAGTAAGTTGTACAAAAAGAAAAAAGAAAAATATACCTAAAACAAAAAAAAAAAACATTATTTCTGATTAAATCTTGTATGAAAAAGAAACAAAGAAAATTTCACCTGTAAAAAATGAGGAGACAGAAAAAGAATGAACCCCTCTCCGTCTACTTGAAAAAGCGGAAAGCGTAAAGTCACGACTTTTCTTTGACAGCAAAAAAAAGAGATTGTTGAGAAGACAAATTCGTGAGTAACAGAAGTATACTCGTAGGCTAAACAAAAAACCATTGAAATGACTGAAATAAAACCTGAAAAAAAAACTGTATTAAAGAGTGATAACAATGCTGAATTAGTGACTAAACAAAAAGAACTAAATACAATATTAAAAATTATTACCATAAACTGCTGGATTAATTTTATTATTGAACAATTTCTAAATAATAATAATTTTTAATTACATAATTATTACTTTTTTAATTTTAATTTGATTTTAATGTAGATAAGTGTGATTATTAAGTAAGCTGTTGTAAAATACAAAATTTTATTTACCTTTTACATTACAAGTTTGAATTTTAATACCCACTGAAACGTACTGTCAATAATTGGGTAATGCATTGTCAATATTAGGGTGAGGTATGTCAATATTTGGGTGATGGACGCTTATTTTAATATAGTGCTTTTATGATGAATAAATCATAAAATACCTATATGTTTACTTGTTTTCTACACTTATATAGTATAAATTAACTTATTTGTCTATGTAAATTGGTAACTGCAAATTATTTTTATAAATAAATTGTCTGTTTTATAAACACATCGCTAAAACTGTCAATAATTGGGTGGTTTACCCTAGCTTATGAATGAAGATAATTAGTAGCCACAAACAGCCGCACGGACATAAAGGTGACGTGTGGTGGGCGTGTTGATACCATACAAAAAAAATCTACCTCTATGGTAGATACTCGTACAGTGGACCGACATGACAGTGCGGTGACAGGTCACTCATAGATAAACGAGGAGTTGATGAATACTTACTATATTTAATGATTATAATTAGGAAGATATGTGCGGCTGAGCAGCCACGAACAGCCGCACGGACATACGTAGCGTGTGGCGGGCGCGTCATGACCGTGGACCTATAGCGCAGCGAGAGGTAGCTTCAATGCAATCATAGAGATGAAGAGTTGAACAATACTTACTATTTTTACTGAACATATAGGAAGATATGTGCGGCCGGGCAGCCACGAACAGCCGCACGGACATAGAGGTGACGTGTGGCGGGCGCGTCAAGTCCGTGGATCTATACCGCAGTAATAGGTAGCTTCAAAGCAATCATAGAGATGAAGAGTTGAACAATACTTACTATTTTTACTGAACATATAGGAAGATATGTGCGGCCGAGCAGCCACGAACAGCCGCACGGACATAGAGGTGACGTGTGGCGGGCGCGTCAGTACGGTGGACCGACAGCGCAGTGATAGGTAGCCGCGGTGCGTGGCGTAGTCGTCTGGGTAGACGTGAAGCGTCCGCCACGACGCCTGCAGACCGTCGCCGTCCGCACCCGATATGTGGTTCTTGCTTACTATTAGCGGGTCCTGCAGGGGACAAAGAAATCGTGATATAATAATTAAAGTAAAAAAAAAAAAACTTTTATGAGGCAAAAATTTTTTCATAGAATTATTTAGTTTAGAATACTGCAATATAAGAGCCATTTGTGCATGATAATGGTTATTTGTTTGTACGCAAGGACCTTATAGGTGCTACTGTTAGTACTTTTAAATTCCTTGATTGTACCTAGGATAGGTAGATCTTTACCCACTATTTGACCCTGCATCGTTTTGCATTCTTGATGATTGTAAAATGTGATCATATTGTATATTTAAGTTTATTACAATGTCAGTGAACTTAAAATACAAGCTTAAAAATAACCTAAACTAAAACCGGTTGAAAAATGTTTCCAAGACGATGAACTTAGCGAAAGCCTAAGCCGGTAAACGATGACGTGGCGAGCGTCGGTTGTTTCAGATAACGATGCCCGGACCAGACAAATGAGGGGATGAGAAGGATTTCCGGAATTTAAATACGGGGCTGTATGTTTTTAAATCCTTAGGCACCAACCGTAAGTACCGAAATCCTAAGATAAAAACATAAAAAATTGGTAAGCCTTCGTCCCTATTTCGAACAGAAGAAATGTCTTAGAAATGCCATCATTATTTCAGAGATCATTTTGTTGACCTTACAACTCACAAGAGGAAATAATATTAAATTATTATTCAACGACCGAGCTTTACTCCAAAAAAATCATTTACTTTTTCGAATTGATTATTAAATTACTTTACTTATAAAAACTAAACACGCTTTGACCATAAATTAATATTAAAGAGTAATTAATTAAAAACATCCTTTTAAAAACCAGATGTCGTTGAGCGTCCATCATACTCTCGTAGTAAATTCAGCGACCACTTAATTTCTGATATGCCAGGACCTATTTCGCATGCATTGCTTCATGATTACAATCTGATATACATTACGGAGCCGCAATGATGAAAATTACTAGTTTAAATTTGAAAACCTAATCAGCTGCACAATGAACATCAAACTAGACTATAGTTTTAAACATGTTTAAACATATTTATCCTGGCTGAAATAGTTGTCTGACAAAATGGTTATAAATTACAATTTTTAGTCGATTTTTCTTTTAGTGTGGAAAGTAAGGCATTCTAAGTATAAGGTTGTTGAACTAGTAGTTTAATAAACCTTAAGAAATTATATTCCTTAACAAATTCTATTCCTGAATATCTAAATTCTACGGATATTTATTTAAGTTGAGGAATTCGAGCGAATGAATACGTTAGTAGTTAAAACCAGTGAAGGATTAATTAATTTGCCTTGTGGTTCGCGGCTTGGGATTAAACCGCCCCGCCTCCCCCACCCCCTGTAAGTGGCGTATATGAGGTAACTAGATCGGTCACATTCACAAGTATATCTATATAAAACTGTAGTGGTCGAAAATCTGAACATAGATTTTTTTTCTATAAAACGTGTCAGGGGCATGTAAGATGTGATATAGAACATATCCAGATTTTTTTCAAACTTTTTGTTTCCATGCTTTTCTGTTTATCTGTTTGTACGGGCTAATCTCCGAAACTAATGAGCACTTGTGTTTGCTTTATGTCTGGCGCCTAGCCATCAGTCGGACCGGAGCAACCGCAGCGGTTAGGCGGCAGCCGCATCATAGTGCGTATGGAAACTAGTTTTTCATACATAGTTTTAATTTAACTATCGCGCCTGCGGCCCACCAGGACCTTGGCGCGCCGACATGAGCGGCTAAAGATTAAAGGTTTCCTTAGGCATTAGTAGTAAAATACACAAGGAACGAAATAGGTATAAACTCGGCAGTATAAAGCAGTTTATAGTTTACAAAATTACACACATTAAAATACGGCCGTCGAGGCCGGAAGTCAAGGGGAAATCTGAAGAAAAATGGACGAAGGTGACGTGTGGATGTCGAAGGAATTCCAAAATTAAATGTTTGAATTTAGACGAGAAAGAAATGGAAAATGAGGTTGCAAAGCACCTCGGTACAGAGTTCAAAATTCAGAGATATAAAAAAAACAGAACTGTTATAAGATGCTGTAGTAATAGTGAAAAATATATGATCTTTCAGTGACAACATCAGAAAGAGACAAAATTATGATTGATATGCGTAACGTAAGCAAGTCCTTTCCTGAGAGCCTCCCTTAATAACCTCGTATTTATCTGTCACTTTAGCATTTACAAAAGGAGCTTAATTTAATTTGTCTCCCATTTATATTTAGGAGTAAAATGACACTGGAATATTAAATAACGAGAATTGCTCGAATTCGAGCCGACACCTGTTTGCGTACGCCATTTTGACTAAAAAGCCTTTAAAATTGTATACGACTTATTTACAAATGTGTTTGTATGTGCATCGGTGGAATAGTGGTAAGACAGTTGCGTTCTTACTTAGGAGAAACGGATTCGTATCCTACCATATAGAGTGGCTTATAGTCAACCGTTTTGTGAAAATTTCCCAAAGAACGAAAAAAATAGACTTATATGGGAGATACTCGTATGGGAGAGTAGAAATTCTGTATCAGAGAAAAGCTTTTTGGAAAAAGTTGATTCTCTTTCTAAAACCTTCGACTGAGCAATACTGAGCATGCTTTTTCAGTATAAGATGTAAAGTGTAAATACGGGTCATTTGAGCCTTTTTTGAATATCATATCTTTACAACTCTCTGAGATATAAGGAGACCGCATTTTTTCGCGAAACCGAAGTCTATAACTGCATACGAAAAGACGTTTCCAATGTCAAAATCTTTCTTTACTTATATTGGATGATTATTTGAAATAATTACTGCCTTACTGAAAGTAAAACTAAAAAAAACAAATTCTAACTTAAAAAATCTTTTATTCATTATAGGCTACCTTAGAACACTTAATGACGTCATTTCAGAAGTTAATAAGCTTTGCAAACCAAGACCGGCTCTCAAGTAGTATTTTTTTATTTATTTATTATTGTACATAGTAGTAAGTAACAAGTAGTAAGTAATACCTCTGTGGTGGGTGGTGGTCAATTTCTAAGGCGAGAACCACACGGCCTTGTTACTACAAAAACTTAATTCAATAAAAAAGTTAAGAATGACATAGGTACCATGTCGTAAAGTTAGTACACGTTTTACTTATTCATAACATTCCGTTTCGCCGTCTTTGCGCGGAAATGTACGTGAAATCCCGACTTGATTGATGTTCACATACGAAAAACATTATTCCCCTTTTATGTAATTAACTTCCGCGGTTTTGGTTTGGCGTTGATGTATAATGGCCTATATAATTTTTTTTATCTTTGATTCTGAGGAATATATTACGCTAATAATTCGTAGTATGATTTTTTGGGTTCATTTTCTGCCCAAGATAAGCGTGTTTATATTTTTTTAAATCTAAAAAAAAATTTTAGTCTTAGTCTACATGAGTGTGCAATTTTTTTTATCAGTAATGAATAAAAAAAACTTTCCCTAACAGGTGTGCGTTCATACCTACTCTAAAGAATAATTTTAAATTTGCTACAAATGTTTACTCAATTAAAAAAAAATATGTAAAATTATGTACATAAGTATTAAGATGTCCAAATTTTGGTAGAATCATATTAATTTTCTACTATACCTACTTAGCTTTTCTAAATATCGTCATTTGCTCAGTCCGCTGTAAAATATAATTTGAAACCTTTAGAGAACTATATCCACTCTATCCAGTTTTATATGTAAAAATATCTCGATATTTTTATTATGATTATGATTCTCACTCTTATACGAACAACTTCAACTGTGGTATTCAAATGCTAATAAATAAATAATACTTAATTTAAAAATAAATATTTTATTTATAAGGAAATACTATACCTGTTGGACCCATTTGTGGTACCTTATACCCCCGGTAAACATCTTAGATATTTTTACCGCGGAAAAATATATCATTCCAACTGCAAGGAAAAGTCAAAAAACAATGCAGGCTACGGGCGGACAGCTCAATAATAAACGAGTTTTTTGTACGTGTCCTTTAATAATTAATTGGGAAAAGAAAACAACAGAACTCATTCGCCGATAGCTCGCCGAGAATCGCCCAGCCAGCAGTATATCAGGGGTCTATTCGGCAATTTCACGCATGGAGTGATACGAGACACTCGGCCGGGTTCCGGATCATTACAACAGCGCTGCCAGAACCAATCGTTTGAAACCCAACGACTGCTCGGCTTTCTTCATATTTTTCGGGGCTCTGAGTGCTATTGGGAGACGGATATATTTCATCAAATTTATGGCTTTGGAAGCTGATTAAATCGCCTCCATTTAGTACTTTTCCATATTTCTGATAATTGGCATCATTGTCGTTTGATTGAAGTTATTCTAGCAAAGACATTCCAGAAATATTTCTACGGCTTGATTAACTTAAATGGTTTTTCGTTAAGGGGCGAAACCAAGGGGCAGTTTAGGCGACAATCGTTTGCATATCTAACAGGTGACTTGTAATAAATTGTAAGTAAATCTTCACAAACGCTTTAGGCCGAATGACCGTTCAAACATCATATCTCGGTTATATTTGTTGGTAAAATCAGCACAGATGCGTTTATTTTCCAAATTTTGTACTAACTATTTATTCCTAGCACAGAGCTTTCATTAGAAATTCAAGTAGTCTTATTATAATGTAACCTTTACCCTTTACTCGTGGTCTTGATCGTAAGGGTTATTTTTCTCGCTCGAGTAAACAAGATCACAGCAATATCTTGGAATTGGGAATGTGTACGTACGTATCGTGACGATTTTCCGAAGATATCGTTATATCGTATTATCGTTTCATCGTCTCCGTTGAACCTGCGCAGGACCGTCTGGATTTGCATAACGTCTGAGTATTTCGACGGTTTCGGCTGCGATTTCTGCAGAATCTCTTAAGTATTTTATTTTCTTTGACGCGAGAAATTCTGACTTTTGTTACCCGCGTTATTTGTTTTGTGGGAATGAGGTGTTTTTCCTGAGATAAAAAGTAACATGATATTATATAATTCCTGAAATGTCGTTAGTAATTTCGACAATGGACTTTTCGGAAGTATTTGATGTCCATAATCGCGATATGTAACGCCGTTTTCCATTAGCATGGCCCCGCTATTATAATACGGTCTACCATTTAGCAAAGCCTAATTGTAATCAGTTTAGCCATTTAGTCGTGAAAGTTTAATAAAGAGAAACAGTCACATTTAAAACATCGCTAAAAATTAATTTATTTACGAAGAATCTAAAAACATTAACATTTTTTAGTATTTATTTAAACTTATTGGTCCTGATATTGAGGTTGGTATTTTGTTTTCAGAATCATAGCCACTGTACTCTATTCCCAACTGATTCTTTATCTGATGGGATAGTAAGCCAGGCTATCTAAAGAGATCTAGAAATCTAAATATCGAATCTGCTGAGCTATTTTGAAGGATAAGTCAACTGGATAACTATTATTACTGATTGCTTTTTATACTCCAAGAAACATTTGAACGGAAGGCGGCAGATCTCTCTAGTTTTGCTACTGTAAAACTATAACTTGAACAAATGGTGTGTTTGAAAAAAATTTCGGGGCGTGGTCGCCATATTTCTAACAAAAAAGAGGATATTCCTAACGTGGTGCTGGCTAGTTAATGTTAATATTTTTAAGAGGTCATATCACTACATAGTATAAAACAAAGTCGCTTTCTCTGTCCCTATGTCTCTCCCTATGTCCCTCCCTTTGTACGCTTAAATCTTTAAAACTACGCAACGGATTTTGAGGCGGTTTTTTTAATAGATAGAGGGATTCAAGAGGAAGGTTTATATGTATAATACATGCATAATATACTTAAGAATAATCCACAATAACAATTTTCCCGTGCGGAGCCGGGGCGGGTCGCTAGTACGCCATAAAATTTAACTGGTTATTTATCCGCAACATAGTGGTAGTACTAATGAAACTGAACAACTTTCCTTAAGAAATATAGGTTAAACATAGGTCATACAAATTGGCCAGTCACGTGAAAAATTGAATTTAAAATTTGAGATTTTAACCTATATTACTTAGGGAAAGTTGTTCAGTTTCATGAGTACCACCACTTTGTTACGAATAAACAACCATTTTAGCACCACAATATAAGCATGTGAGAAAATAATTTAATTAATTTAATTAATTTTTTTTTTTAATTTAATTTAATTTTTTTATTATTTTAATTTAATTTAATTTTATTATTTTTTATTTTATTTTATTTTTTTATTTTTTTTGGTTATGGTTTGGTTTGGTTTGGTTTTTATGGTTTATATGGTTAAGCACGCTGATAATAATTTAACCAGAGCCGGATGCGGCAATATAATATCTCCTTTTCGTAAATGTCAAAGTCCTTGATCCATCTCAGGCTTCGTAACAAACGACATTCGATTTCCGAAAGGCACTGTAACGAATGACTGCTAAGCACATCGAACTTAAGCCATTTGTATAACGACCCCCAGTCTTCGAAAAGACAGACAAAGGGCCTTTCCACCATCTTGGATCAGAATATAGTTACTGAATTTAGGGATCGGTGACTATAAGAATGTTTTTTTTCTTGCCTACGCGTACACGCCTAAGTTAAGTGTGTATTTTTTACTGGGTTACTCCAGTTATGGTCACGGTAGAACTAGTAAAGAACGGCGGGTAGTTTATAGTAACTTTTATAAAGGAAAAAATATCTGTCTATCCACTTTTATATGTCATTTTTCACTACTAAAAAAGATTTTGAATCTGCTATTCTGCTTTCATGTGCAACATGTGTGATATATTTCGCTATTTGTCGGGTTGTGAAATTGTACATATGTAAATCTCAACAACAAAATATCTTAAAATTTTTTTTTTTAATTTAAAACGGTTTATTTCAGTAATATTAAGGAAAATACATCGTCAAGCACTAAATCTAGATTAGATTTGTGCGCCCGACGACGGGTCGCACGCAATTGGGTACATACAATACTTAACACATTTTAAAAACGTTCTTAAGTTAAGTCAGAGGTAAGTTAATAAAATGTTATTATTAAAAAATTATCGAATATAAAAGAGTATTTAGGTATTTAGTTTACGATACGGACGGAGCGCGGACCGAAGCACCGTTGCAGTATATAATTATACCATGGACTTACCGAGAATTGTACAGAAATTACTAACACAAAACATGACTATTAATAATAGTCATCAATAACTTGTCCTATTTAACCATTAATGGAATACCAATTAGCAAAGTTTCCCAATAAGCCTGTATTTCACATGCCTTTATCAAAGTTACCAGTAATGGGTAAATATTGTATCACTATTCCCCTTTTTGTGGCATAAAGTGGCCCACACATACACGTGCCCATATATCAAACGTTTAACCCTCGCGGTCATTAATTAGGAATTTCGGTAAGCTGGAGTTATTCACTGACTGAGAAATAATTCAAAATAACTTACAATGAGCAATTGTTGCTTTTATTTGTTTATGACTTTTTTAATAAGAAATAGGCAATTATACAAACAATAAAATGATAGTTAGATTTATACTTGCTACAATCTAAACATACTTCATTGCGTGCAAAATTTTCAGTTTAGGGTACTTCCGACTTGGCTTTTTTAAATATGTTCCCGATTCTTCTCCTTGGTACAAGGATATTCGCTCATATTTCATATTTGCTCCTGCATTTAGTTTTTAAACTACTTTAAACATTTTGATGATTCGGGCGATTCGGTATGCGAATCAATGTTGATAATTTATGTTTCTTGGATTTTTAGGTTTCTTCAAGTTGGCACCTTTATACGTCACCCAATGAGAAGACTGGTGTAAAAATTAACCGCCTACGCAGATGTCAACGATTAAAAAAAATACCGCCAAAAGCTGGAACTCCCATAACTGCTCGAAGATGGATGACTCAGTTCTATAATTGGGAATCACGAAATCTATACATGATAAATTAATATTCCGAAAATACCGAACGTGAGCGCTGTTGCTAAATTCTGAAGTGTTTAATTTTAATTATTAAACTTCAAAGAACTTTTTCCGTGAAATATTGTTAGGCATAAATTTATCAGCAGAAGAAGAATTATAATATCTGAAAGTTATAATATCGTTTCAGGCTTGTTTGTTCGATATAAATTGACTTGACTATTAAACTTTAGTCCTTTAGTGAGATTCTGTGTTCGAATAATTATATTAATACACTCTGATTGATTTAAATTTACGATGGCAGTCAAATGTACAATAAGTGTCATTTGATTTATTCTTTTGATGAAGATTGAGAGAAGATAAAAATATTTATGTTTTCTTAATATAACCAACCATCTTTCAGTACATTACAAGAAAAAGGCGAGTTCATTACGTATCTGCCAAAGAAAAGATAGACAAAAGGAATAAGATAACTCCACCTTTCGCATGTTAAAAACAAACAACAGCCAAAAAGAAACACTATTTGGTCAAACAACTGACAACTAAGTAATTATTTGATATCACAAGACTATTAAGTAAGAAAAGGTTATTAGCATGCGACTAAATCATAGCAAAGGTTCAAGAGTGTAAATGTGACAAATAAATATTCCGTATCAGTAGAAGTGAGTTTATTAGTGCTAGTGTATATGTTATGCTGGCTACTGTACATACATTTCTCGCTCTTTAGGAAAGTATTTATAACTATATTTAAAACCACAATTGCATTACAGAGGATTTTCTAGTTTTGAATGAACTTGTACCTAACCCATGTGATAGATATTGATGAAAGTGTAAAGATACGGTTGAAGTAAACATATTTCATTTATTTTAGTCAATACACGATATAAAAAAAATTGGTTACGTAAGTAGATTACATAATATGCATTTAAAAATATTTTTTGAGTTTTATTTTCCTACAAAATTAAATTTTGAATATCCAGAACCTTCAAATATTGGCCACGTTTCTAATTAATTACTTTGAAGATAAAAAGTTTAATTAATACTTAAACTGATTCGAAATTGGGAAATGGCGAGGATTTTATTAAGTATAAATAAGTTTTGAAGGTTTAATTACCTGTTTTTATGTAAGTTTCCGCTGCCGGGTAAACGTTATAAATAACTTGTAATTTGTTGGAAAATTCTGAACGTGTCTTTGCTAACACATGAAATCAGTTTATGTACTACTGCACGCATTATATATAGTGCAACAACCTCCGTTGGTCGAGTGGTCAAAAGCTCGTCTGACGTTACGAAGGTTCCGGGTTCGAATCCCTGTGAAAATCCGTCGAACAAATATCCCTTTGTGAGACTTTCCCCATTTTGGTTAAGACATTGCAGGCTGAATCACCTGATTATCCGAAAGGGAAGTTGATTCTGTGCTTCGGAAGGCACGTAAATCCGTTGGTATCGGCTACTATCTACGGATATAGTCGTTATACGAGCCATATCGGAAGCCTAAGGCAACTTAACAATTCCGACACCGGTTTGTGAGGTAGGGTAACCTCGAAACACTCGATAAGCAAGCAAGTGCAATGGCGTCTACTTTTATTCTATTATAAATTAGTAGAAATTATTAGTTTACTGTTGTGTTCACTGTCGGTTTAAATTCTATAAAATGTTCATCGTTTGATGTGAATTACTATATAATAATATCTAGAAGTTTAGAATGAGACTGTCTGTATTTATGAATGTTATGTACGAGTGTCGTGTTTTGCGTTTTTTTTTTCTTTATTTTGAATAGTTTTTGTATTAATGCTGTTAAGTGTTGGGGTTTCTGTCTACCCCTCCATAAGACGTGCCTTTATTTATATGACGTATGTATAAAGAATATTGTGTCGTGTCGCGTTCTCTTCAACAGTTCGCGCAAAAAAATAATTCATAAACAGCTCAAATTCATCTACCATGCTCTAATAATTTAATTAATACTCTACAAAATCCCAGAAAAGATACCTGAAGATTTCAAAAACTAAGACTGTTAGCTTACTTCTTTATTACAGATTTTCGCACGCAAAGTCACCTGTATTTATTTCTTTATTTTATGTATTTATTTATTAACACACAATTAGAAAACGACTAATATAAACCATTACACACAGAAAGTGCAGAGATTGATTAAAAACTATCCACTAATAAATATCTGCATAAATGATTTTTGATAGTATCTATGTATGCTATGTGTGGAGACCTGTAATTGGCTTTCTGTTGCTATTGTATGTTTTATAATATGTAAGCATAGCTGTTGGTCTTCCTTGTATTAATAAATAAATAGTAGCAGCCCAAATAGACTAAAAAGTCTGTGTTAGGGCACAGAAGAAAATAATAGTACTAACCCGTACAGAAAGGACACTCACCCCCCCGCGCCAAAATGAGTTTCCGCCCGATATAGCGCCCCACGCCCCGCACCCCGCAGGCGCCGCGGGACTCCGCCGGTGGTGCTCGGGGGTGTTTTATATAGCGCCTAGCGCCACTGACTTGTAGTTGATATTCAAAAAGAAGTAGCTTGTCAAAACGCGTTTTCTCTATGGAGTGACCGCCCAGTGGTTAGGGTTAATAATATGAATATGTATATGAAAAGTAAATTGCTTTGAACATAAGTTCAGTATTTCGATTCTTTCTTAATCATCCGAGCTGGCAAGCTTGGCGGTCCTGAAATACCAACATCCCCTGCTCCTTCAACCATTATCGTTCCTGAAATATTCTCGACGGAGAATGTGATTGCTTGTGAATGCCTTTGAGATGCATCCAATTTCGTAGTAGGTACTGGTGTCCTGTGGGAACGTATATGCGTCATAAGAATTTTAGTATTTTTATTGACACCGAGATTATAAAAAGAATATTTATACACTACCTGCCTGCGGCTACGCCCGCGTTGTATTTTGACTTTTCCGTACAGTTTTCCGTGAGAATGACATATTATTATTTTCACGCAGTTAAATAAGGTGTTGACCGGGGATATAAAATTAAAATAGGTTCTACAGATTCGGAGATTAGCCCGTACAAGCAGTAAACAGAGACACATATCTAGATATGTTCTATATCACTTCTTATATCCCCATGACTGTATTTTTGTTATTTTTTTCTATGTACAGATTTTCGACCTCTACAGTTTTATTATATAGAGATTTCGACGCTTAAATACCAAAATATACCTCAGCCTCTTTTTAAAATTATGATAGGTACTACGCTCTTATTATTTTGTAAAAAAGTGCGCAATTAGTAGTATTAAAAAGAAGTTTTGATACATAAATATTTTCACTGTTTTAAAATATATTAGTAAAACTTTTAGTAGTCATACGTTTTCCGGTTTAGGTAGAAATAATCCAATCCTATGATTTTAATTTAGATATTTTACGACATTATCTACTTAAGTAATTGGGAATAATTCATGTCAACTCAGGGCAAGGAAAACAGTTTCAGTTTCATACTTTAAATGTCCTGTCTGACCCTAAAACTCTTCTATCGCAAAGGTCTTATGGAAGATTTTAAGTTTGATATTTATAGAGAGAAAATTAGATATTATGGACAAAGAGGCCAGTAGACGCGGGCAGTGGAATACTGATGGCTATAAAAACCTTTAAGGCGCGGTTATCCGAAAAACGTGCGTTAAGTAGTGATTTCAAAGTCCTGTAGAAGTTTGAAATATCGTTTAAAAATTCCAAAAAAGAATCATATTATAGTTCGAACCTCTGTCTAGATCTTCCACGTATGTGATACACGATTACATATACTTTGCTCGATAGAAATGCATCACGAACACAACACGTAATAAAACCTTTCAAGGTGTACCAATTTAATAATTACGATCTTTTGTTACCCAAAAATATATAATAATATTCCTCTTTAAATTTCCTAGATTGTCCACGCACTAAGGTTTTGATAAACATCCCCCTTTTTTTTTAATCAATTAAAAACCGATGAAAACTGTGTTTCGCCGCGCTGGATTGCTCGTTCCGCGCCGCCCGCTACCCCGTCTGGCGCTTGCCAAATTTTCGCGGGAATACCTCGCCTTAAGGGAAACCTTAGAAGCAGCAGACATAAAAACTGTTGAATATGCTGAAGAATTCTGAACCTTACCTCCTGAGGCTCAGAGTCCACGAACCAGTCGATGGTGGCTGCTGGTAGCGAGTAGTCCGATGTGCAGTTGATGATGGCATTCTCCCCAACCTGCACGATTGTCGGCAGACCCGTGATGAGCGGGTCGTACTCTGGCAACACTGCCGACAAAAAAAGATATAAGAAAAAAAGATAAGAGCTCATATATGTCCTCACCGAGGGGCTCGAGCCTACCCTGAAATCAGGGTGGATAGGGCTTAGTCGACCACGCTGGCCCAGTGCGGGTTGGTCAACTTCACACCTTGAATTACAGGTAACAGGTGTGTGCAGTGTGCAGGTTTCCTCACGATTTTTTCTTCACCGTAAGAGCGTCGAATAAACGTACATATGAATTCGAAAATCGAAAACACATTGGTACGTGCCGAGGTTCGAACCCTAAAACTTCCCAATGGATGTTAACGGTCCTAGCCACAAGGCCACCGACGCTCTTGAACATTTTTTTCTTACCGCTACACTTTCCTAGTATGCAATTCGGTGATAGGTCGATCTTTCTCGACGTTTTTTTTATAGGTAAATACCTATGCTTGCGTCGAAAACGTGCGACCAATCAAGCTTCACCGGACTTGATTAGTCGATCGATGTCCCTGAGTTTTTGCCATACGGCATCGTTAACCGTTAATGGGTGTAGCTAATGGTGACGTCGTATGATTACTTACAACTGGCTGTTACCCGCACGGTCATAATATTTTTCCGAAATTCAATCCTAATCATGATAATGTTAAATCCTTTTTTTTTCTATGTTTTATACTAGGTATTTACATTCTTTTCTCTTTGATTTAAAATCTAAACCGTCGTAGCACGTCAATAGCGTGACTGAGTAAAATAATATGTTGAAACGAAATCTTTTGGATATTCTGAAAAGAACAGTCAAATTTTTTAAAATAAATTTGTTTATATTTTCTACTTAAATCATAATAATAATAAGTTTAAATATGTGAGACATCTCACACACGACCGTCTGACCCCAAACTACATAGGCAGACAGCTGATATACATACATTATACATATAAATATACAACATCCAGACACAAGGCAACCACAAGTGCTTATCACACGGATATTTGCCCTGGGCGGGATTCGAACCCGCTTGTGCTTCATAAATCTAATACTATGGCTTACAATATTTAAACAGAGAAAATCCGTCCCCTTTTCCTCCTCGGTTCCCGACTTAGGATATTTCTTCTTGTGGTTGTCTTAAAAGGTGACTAAAGGAGGCAGTAAGCCTTAAACCGTATAATATTAACTACAACTGCGATCCCCAACCCACTTACTAAGCGTCTGTATTATGACAAGACCTCCCATCAAGGTAAAGGCCTTAGCCCAGCCCCGTGGACCTTATAGGTTCAGTAATAGATATTGTTACATGCATAAAGTTTGTAACTATAATTAGGTCATAGTAGGATCATTTTCTGTTTGTCTCCGAAATGCTGTTTCCGAGCCAAGTTCGTAACAAGAACGGAGTAAATATGAAGTAAATAAGACACCAATCTCATTGTTGTCGTGATTGCTGGATGAGTATCTCGGACGTGCCAAGATAGGCCTTTGTCACACCGTAACGATTCGTTGTGAATATTTATTTATATATTTTTTTTAATAGCCTACTTTATTTCCCATTGCTGAGCAAAGGCCTCCCCTCCATTACGCCATGCATCACGATCAAGCGCACTTGTGGTCCAGTCTGTATCGTACGCGTCCAAGTCGTCCCGCCAACGTCTCCGAGGCCTGCCTCGTCGTCGGCGTCCATTTTCGGGTATAAAATCTGTAGCCAGTTTAGCCCATCGTTCGGGATGCATATGGGCGACATGTCCCGCCCAGTCCCACTTCAGCTTTGCTGTTTTTAAGCCGACATCTGTTATGCCTGTTTTGGAGCGTAGAGTTGTATTCCTTATACGGTCCATTCTTTTGACACTCAACATACTACGCTTCATGGCACGTTTAAAATTATTATTAAAGGCGCTCTAAACTCATGGCGGAGGAAAGCCGCGCTTATTGCGCAAATATAAATCGGGCTTTATTTTTATTTATTTTCTCCCTAAAACAGAAAGAAGCTACTTAACAATCATTTGGTACATTAATTGTATTCGGAGACAGGAGTCCAAACTAGGTAGACCCCATACTATATGGAACTCTTGGGTACCCACCTCTCTGACAAGCTAGTCAAACTCAAACTAGTTTATTGCAAGACAACAATGGGTATAATAAATAAATTTTACATATCGGTACAGACTCGAGCACAGCAATATTGCGACAGAGCGCATTTAAAATAATTACAAATAAACGAACTTGTCTTTATAATAATTATATTATAATTAGTTAATATTCGGTTCGGTGTGAATTTGGCCATCGTCTGCAGTGCCACGAACACACAAAAGAGTCTTGAGATTGGCCTTACAGATATCAAATATGATGATAATTAAGATTGCGTGTTTAGTACTCAGAAGATGTTCTTCAAAATCCTTTCTTATAAACATTATTGCATAATTATTATGTCGAGCATAATCATAATAGCAGAATAGAACTTTTATTAAAACATTATTTTTCATAATAATATATTTGTGATGCCTAGGTAGGTACGTATTTCAAACTGCAAGAATGGAACCTGGAACAATTTGATTCAGGGGCATGGTAGGTAGGCTACAACAACTTACATATAGCCACCAACTAGGCCATTGAGTGGTTAGTAAAATAAACTAATTTAGTAAAATATACAATTTATATGAAAAATTAAAAGGAATAGAAAAACGTGACGTTAAATATATTTTTTTAATTTATTTTAATTTTAATTTAATTTAAAAAAGTATTTTATTTTGAATTGCCATTATAAATCTGAAATTGTTAGGAATAGGAAAAAAAATTGAAAGGCCTATTCACCCTGTTTCAGCGTTCGAATCCCTCGGTGGAGCTCGGTCGGTGGAGTATGGACTGTTAAGTAACTATTTCCTATAAAGAGTGAAATCATTTATTTTTAATTCAGTCATATACTATACTAACTATACTATTATAAATATCTATTTACTTTCCTCTTTTCACCGAAATAAGAAGATGTAGTCCTGGCAACGCATCAAAAATAATGCCTTGCAAAGAACACATCAAATAGCTTATTATTTGATTTATTAAAGGAACTCAGTATGAACGTTAAAGAAAAAGTAAAAAAAAAGAAAAGAAAATATAAACGTTGCTATCATGTATGAGTCCAAAGGAAACCATTGGAAACCTAAAATAGCTAAAATTATTATGATGTCTAAGATTTCTTTAAATCAAAGTGCTACACGACAAGTTACATTTTTTTATTACTAGGTACTACATATAAATCTATAAGTCGAATACCGATAGACAGCAGATCAGTTTCACATTAATAAAGTTGTTATTATTACCTATTTCCATGCACGGGTTTTTAAAGCGACAATTTTAAATAGGTATGTTTTACGATACCTTTTAAGCGCAAAAGCGTCAAAGAAACAAAATTGTTATTGTTTTATCACTATTGCAATTAACGATTTGAAGTTAGATATTAAGTGTATATTTTAAATGTAAAATATAGTATGCAACTTTTTAACACGATCTGCTTTCTATTTTACAAAAGCAACCCAGACAAAACTTGCAGAATACACTAAATACAATAGAGATGAGGATTTAAGTAATTCATATCTCGACGTAGTACGTCGTTAGTGCAAATGAGACATGAGATATTCACGTCTCGAAGCCTACGGCCTAGGCTATAAGTAATGGGCGGAACGGGAACGTATCTCAAAGTCCTCTATCGATATGCTAATGCCATCTTGACGTGCGGTGTGAATACGGAATAACCCTATAAAGCACGCCTTATCTTCACACTGGCCATGTATGATTTTGGTTTCAAAAAAAAAACAAGAGCGAGGGTCTTGGTCTTGTTGTGGAGGCAAAGGGACGATCTTTCGCCGGGGATGGTGGCGAGCCAGGGGACCGCGATCCAACTGTACTTCGTTGGAACTTGTATTTATTCAATGTCTTGCGAAAACTCTGATAGTGCGTTTCAGGCCTCGGCTTCCAATAATTATCAATTTTTCTTCTTCTAACAATTATTGGTCGCTTTTCTAATGACATAGGTAATATGTGGTGCGCCGCCACAGTCTCATAGATAAAGGATAGTTGCCTAATGGTTGGTCCATTACTGGTCTACATAGAACTAGGAAAACTTGCGCGCTTGATATCGAAGCGCGAATATCCTATTTTAGGGCGTCCGCTAAACACGGGCGGGTGTACGGAGCGGGCGCCCGTTTTCGTCCGCTTACGCCGGTCACGAAGACATTTAAGTATCCACCAGTGTAAGCAGTACGTGCGCTCGCGTCGCGGGCAGGTTCAATCGGTCTATTCACACACAACATCCAGACAAGGCAAACACAAGTGCTCATCACGCCGGATTTCAAACTGCGACTCTGTGCTTCGAAGGCAGACTTACCACCAACTAGGCTACGGGGCTGTCTAAAAAAATCCTGATATTAAATCAAACACAGACATACAACAAATATTAATAAATAATATAGCGTCCTTGCTCTGTAATTATCTGTTGTTCAAGTTAAAAGTTAAATAAACAAATTGAAGGATGATGAAACTTAAAACACTACTTTCAGAAATCTGAATGCGGCCTCCGACAAGAGCACTTAGCTCCTCCAATATTATTAAAACTTTTAACGATTTCCAGAACTACATCTTGCTTACACCACAGAATAAATAATAGTACTAGCTTACTTGCATTAAGTTTTTTATTTCACCGGTTGTTATTGAGCGTTGTCGAACACACAGATTCTAACTTTGTTATTTTATTCCTGTTAATTGTTTATTGTGGCATCCATCGATCTACTTAACAGTACAAATGGCACACAAATTCACACTTAAAACATAGTGAAAAACAGTAAATTTAGAATGAATTCTGGTTGATGACGTTAAAAAATACAATATACGAGATATGAGTCAGTATAATAACTTACTATAAGTTATATTATGTGAAAAGGTTTCGTGAACGAGAGATCTCTATTTTATTTTAATTATTTTCTTCAATCCAGTATCTGCTGGGAAGTAGCTAAGCTTAGTAAATTTAACCCTAGAATAGAGTCTAAGGACCACTGTCCAAGCAAAAAATATGCAATCTTAAAATAAATACTAGAATTTAAATTTTTAAATCAGAAAAGAAATCGAAAAAGCAACAGAAAAAAAAATAATTAAAAAAGCCAGTTCTTATATGCATTACTAAATTTTAAAATGACTTTTTGTCATCTCAAACCAACAATAATATTATTTGTATAAAATAAAAGGAAATTTAGTCATCAGTAGTGCGTAAGCAGGAACAAAAAAGTATCACAAAACACAATCAAACAGTCATTAAATGTTTTCCAACAAATTGGAGAATACTAGAGCACCGTTAAACAATGGAGCTCGAGTGTTTCAGCTGTTTTTGTGTATTATTTTCCTTCTTTATCGCTTAATGCGTCTTGTCGCGTCCCTAATGAGAAGCTGGGCGGCTCTTTTGGTTTTTCGTCGCATCTTTTGCTCTAAGTGACTTTGTTATGCGAGCTGTCTACTTCAGCCATCTCGGAGCTTTGTCTGACAGAGACAACCGGATTTTTAGGCTTTGTTAATTTTTTGTCTATTGATGAAAATGAGTCGCTGTAATATAACGAGCTAAAGTTCAAAATAGTTACACTAATTAAAATATATATTTTTTTGTACGCCTTATTTATTATCAACTAGTCTGTATAAACATTTTGCAGCGGGAAAACACTTATCTCACGGGAAAAAATATTCACAATATTTAAAAATATTCATACTTTTTGTTATTCTGATGTATAAGCTATATTATTATAAAGTTTCATTAAAATTCATTTTATAGTTTTTGCGTGAAACAGTAACAAACATCCAAAACAAATTTTCGCGTTTGTAATATAAGTAGGATTAGGTCTAGAACGAAATATGAGTCCAGTATTTGCGATACGAAAAGCGTTCAAGAATATTCGCTTTGTGTCATCAAGTCTGTACTAAATACGGCTTTGTCTCACGAGTTACTGAAAATATGAGGCGAAATGTGGGTTTGATTACGGAAGGATTCCTCATTTCCTCCGCTGTGATCAGACTGAGTGGTTGCGGCTACGTTTTCTCATTCGTGTATTCCCCTCAACTTTGCCAATTACACACACACACAGACATTCACACTTACATAATATAGAGGGTGTATGTATGTGGTGGCTTGAAAACACTTAAAAGACATTTCTTTTAAGTGTTTTTTAATGGCTTACAAAAAGTTATGATAATTTTTTCCAAAAAGACTTGTCTCGGAAACAAATACAAAATTTATATATACAAACTGTCCGATTAAAATGACTGTAATGTACGGGAGTGTCAAATATTTTCTTTGAAAAGATTTTCTTAGAAGAGTTTGTTTGCAAAGTTGGTCAAAACCATTTAAACGAAATAACAGGAATTGTTTTTTCATTGTATTACATATTTTATAAGTAATACTGTGGTTGCTTAGAAATCGATAATTATTAACTTTTGGACATTCTACTTCGCATATTAAGGTCAAATAAAGTTACATTTACTGGCAAAACATTTGTCTTCTAAGTAAATCTTCTCTAAAGGCAAAACTTTGTATAACTGCGGTTTAGAATATTATTGTAAAATCTTATACATTTGCTTTTCTGTAGCATGTATCGGTACAGCATGCACAGCAATGAGGAAAGAGTGATAAGTTTTATTTATTAATGTTTTCATACATTTGTTGGGTGTTTTTTCCATATTTCAACAATATAACAAAAATTATGGTAGGTATGGGAGTTCTGATGGTAATTGGAGAGTTGAAATGGAAATACCACAGGGAAATACATAAATGGGTTAAAATAAATGCTATTTCATGGCACCAGCTAGATAATTACAGTTATATTTCATATAATTTAGAAAAAATGTAGAGCAAAGCTGTAAAATAAATTTAAAACTACATATAGGTTATAAATTAAAGATTTACGGCGATGAATGTAACGTTTTACTCTAAATAAGGGTTAGACTTTAGTCGACGACGCTGGCCCAGTGCGAGTTAGTCAACTTCACACACAACCTTTGAATTGTTTCGCAGGTGTATGCAGGTCTGCTTCGACGTAATAGCACAGAATACTAAATAGTAGTCCCTGTAATAGCGTACATAATATGAATCCGAACATCGCAGAACACATTGGTATGTGCCGAGACTTAACCCCACGCTTCTAGAACTAAATACACTACCACCGAAGCACTTGACTACGGTCTGTTTCATATAAAACCGGTCAAAAGGTCATTGACCCTTTTCTTTTCTTGAAAGTTAATAAAAATAAAGTAACGCCAAAATGTCTGGCAAGGTCACATGCTCACCCCGCCTTCTAGCCAAATTATGTATTTTTCGATAATTTCCTATAGGGTCGTATCGTTCGTATCGTATCGTTTGAAAAAAATGTGCGGATTGTATGCAGGCGTCAAAGACCTTTTGTCCGGATTAATATGAAACAAACCATAATTCATAATAAAATCCTTACCAGCTAAAGTCATGTTGGCACTTTTCTTGTCGACCGCGAACCTGGGTCCTTCGCTTGAGACCTCGCAGGTGTACGCCGCCGTGCCACGCTCCGGCCGCACCACCATTATGCACAGCCGCACGTCACACGTCGAGTTCACTATTGATATCCCGCTGCTGTTGAAGGCTCTCGTTTCCAGCTGGGGACAACAGTTTTACAGTTAGAAAATTAATAAATAGGTACATTTAGGTAGGGTCTGAAGATGAACATGGAGAAGAGAAAAGTCATTTCGAATGCCCATGTAGTACCCACTCCAATAAAAGTTGGAGACTCCGCTCTTGAAGTTGTAGACTAGTACAATAGAAGCGTTAAATGATTTCGTTGGGCTTCTATGGAGACTTGGTGGTACAATTGGTAGTGCGCCTGTACGGCCTGGATAGCCAAGGAGATGCGGGTTAAAGTCCCTGCCCAAGCTCAATGAATTTCATTTTTCGCTTCGAATAAAAGATATAGGTACGTTTTTTTTCAGTTCGAAGAGCTTTATGACTATATTCGGACGTTAACTACGAACTGCATGGCACACCATAATATTTTATTTAGGTTGTTATGACTGATTTGAAAGCAGTGCGCAACCTATCATTATGTAATAATAATAATATTTATTTAAAAGAAAGTACAATCATTATATAACGTTATACAATTTTTAAGGAAAAAAAAAGATGGTTGAGTTGTACATCTAAGTATAAATCAATGTCACCTGAAATCCATTCTATTTCGTAGACCTGTGTCACAGATATCAGGTACGGTGGTAATGTTAGAAGTCTTATAAAACAGCAAAATGTCAATATTTGGTGATGGTTTTGAAACGTTACAAGGAAAAAAACAAATTATAAATAAACCTTTTGTAAACAAAATATAAATAAGGTAGTACATATTATCACTGTGTGTCATGTGTGAGTGTTTTGTATGTATTTTTGCGTGGATGTGTATTATATGTGTAATAAAAACTTAATTACTCTGTAAATTATTACAATACAATACAATACAATATACTTGGAAAGCAGAAAATCACGCCTAATGCCTTCACATATACATTTGACCTTCAAATCAGATGTTGGTTCCAAATCTGAACCTTTTCATTCAAATAGTATCAATTCGGAGTAATAACCGCAAATTACTTTAGCGTTCAATCCATCAAGAGCGCCCCTTCAATGGGGTATGTTAAATTTTTTTGGTAGTCTAAATAAAAAATAGTTAAGGTATAATAATTCCTTACAATATTTTTCAATTTCGGGTCGTACAACGCAAAGATTACTATTCTATTGGCGTTTTAAATATAATTAATTCGATCTCCAAATTACGAGTAACCATTTGGATGCTCTGCATGATTCATATTCGTCATCATCATCATCGTCATCCCAGCCGAAAGACGTCCACTAAGACTAGAAGGATCTATTAATATATGATAATCGAAATACTCAGATGAAAATTAAATGAGAGATGTTTTAATGTTAGTCAGCAGTCAGATATAGATTAGATAGGTGTCGTGTCATAGCAAATGTGTTTGCTGGTAGCAATGAAAATGCTTGCTTTCAGAGCGGAGGACTAGTAAATTGTGTATCACTACATACTATAAAACAAAGTAGCTTCCCGTTAAAGAGATTTGGAAAACCGAGCTTCGCTTCTTCCCGTCTGTCTGTCCCTAAGTATGCTTCGATATTTAAAACTACGCATCTAATTCTGATGCATTTTTTTTAATAGAAAGACTGATCAAGAGGATGGTTTATATGTATAATACATGCATAAAATACTTAGAGATAACCTACAATAACTATTTTCCCGTGCTGACCCGGGGCGGGTTGCTAGTAAAAATAAACCAAAATAAACATAAAGACACAAACAGCGAACTAGACTTCTCAAACTGAGCGAAACTTTCACATTAAATCATTCGGTTGGTACGTCAGAGAAATTAAACATACCCCATTGGTAGAGGTCATGACAGTAGCCCCGAGTATCAAGAATCTTCGGTCTGGAGCCATCTCGCCGTATCCCAATTATGATCAAACAAATAGCAGCGACCCGTACTGATCCACCGAACGCTCCCAAAGGATCTGTTTTAGGGATCCTTAGACGGCTCATTCATTTCAAGATAGTGAAATCTTTAGGCTTTTTTTTGTTTCGACATGATGCTTTCTGCATATTGCCACAGTTAAGAAAAGGTAAGGAAGCGGGAAGGGTTTTAATTAAAACATAATTTGAGAATGAACGGAATTTTGGAAGGATTCAAGAATATTTGTAATTATGACTACTATCCATAGACAATACTGTCAGTCTTGTGCAAATGGTACTGCGCAGTTTATTTTGTATTTGTATTCTATCGGTGGTGTGTTATTAGCCATTTACACTTTTATTTTCTTATTCTACTTGTAAGCATGTCTATAAATCTGCCTAATACAAATAAAAAAGAAAACAATATAAAATGTGGAATTCAATTATTTGTAGAACTAAAATTAGTTCTGAATATTTAAATTTATTTTTACTAAAATGGTACTTACTCCTATTACCTAATATGACTAACAATTAGTATTAAAGTACGTACACACTTCGCCTTCGGTCGGTATTACTCGTAGCTATAATCGTACTTACAACTAATTACTCTAAGGGTCACTGTAAATTATTTAAATGTGCATATTGATTTATCTAAGTAAAAAAGAAACATACCAAGAAAAAAAGCAGGAGATCAATAAAAACCATGGCACATTTTAAAACGCGTTATAATTGCACGGAACCATAGACATTCGGTTTCAACTCGCGCCTAGCGTGGCCTAACCGCACTTATTCTTTTCTTTCTACCGTCGAGTTGTGGAAATCGCGTATTTAATTTATTCGGGCGGCTCCATCATTTGTGTTAATGCTTTGAGTGGGGCCTGCTCAGGAGCAATAAAGAAGACCACTCGAGGGTTCGTGTTTCGGAAATGGTTATTATTACGAGCCTTTCGACCTTCGAACAAAAAGTATAGGCGTTTTTGAGATACGTCTCTTTGGTTGTTTCATTTTTCAACATTCTCGATTTTATAGAACTTAAAGGAGCTCTTATATTCATTTAATGGAGGTTCTATAATGTAAAATAGCCGCTTTAACGAATAAAGATTTTATTTGTTTATATCATGATCAAAATGAATTGGTAGTGTGGCCCCATAACTTAGTTATTAGTGCGCCTGCCTTCGAAGCACAGGGTCGCGGGTTCGAATCCTGCCAGGGCAAACATTCGTGTGATGAGCCCTTGTGTTTGCCTTGTGTCTGGATGCTGTATATTATAAGCTGTCTGACACCTTACAGGCTCTGCCTAGTTTGGGGTCCGATGGGTGTATGTGAGATGTCCCACATATTATATTTTAATTTATATGATCCACACCATCCAGTGATCCTCCAGTGGTCCTACCCCCTAATTGTAGGACTAAGGAACAAAGGGTTTTTGTAATTGGGTGGCGTGGAAACATTATTATTTTTTGCTGAAAAATTATTATTATTAATAGAGTCAGTTTGTATTAATATAGCCAGCCATATTGGGATTTTTATTGTAATCGTGAGGACTCGCGCCTTAATTGTATTCGATACTCGGGTGTCGTAGAAAGCATTATGGGCTTCAGGTGTAGACAATTTGGCAACCTGTCACTAGATACACCACGAGACACAAAACCAAACACTTTGCTAAACTTTGTCACTTTCTAACCTATTACACACATAGGTAAATTTCTGGTTGCTTAGAAATAAATTATTTTTAACATTTGGACATTCTAATCTTGCAAAGATTAAAGGTAATATAAACACTTTTTCACTTTTTAATCTTTAGTCAGTCTCTTAGCTAAAGTTATTTTTAGTTTAGGCTCCCTGTAAGCTTACTAAACATCTGCTCACTACGTCAGGAATATTGTTTCAAAAAATACACCGAGAGTGCACTTCAGTCCTGAAAACTATCATTTGTGCTTTTACATAATTACATACTGGCATACTTTTCTCAAACAGATAGCAGTTTCCGTAGACTACCGATAGAGGGTCTAAGGAATACTTTGTCATGTAGCTTTCCAAAGAAAAGTTCACGAAAATGAAAAAATTGTCTGAAGTATTAAGCAGCTAAATAATTTTAATACTTTGCCCAGTTCCAAACAATTCTCTTGTGACTCCTTCAAGTAAGTACTTAGGTACATAAACAGTTTTGTACCAAAGAAGGTCCTGTGTCCACAAATTTCGCTATCGAATGTACGGAAGCAATTTTACAGGTATACTTACAATATGAGGGCTGCAAAACCAGCGGAGTTTAAAAATAAAGAGATTTTATTATGCCCAATTTTTCTATTTTGTAAGTAAGTTAATAGTCAAAAATGTAAGGACAACATAGAACTAGCCCTTGCAAAATATCTTAGTGCAGGGAATAGTGAATCACGAATTGTAATTTTTGTAAACAAATAAATTCATTTCATTTCATTTTCTAAACGTAGTTTTGACATACCATCCAATAAAACTATTTTGTCATTCTTTGGTACTTAGCAGTTCTTAGCACGTAATACTTTTATAATTTATTTTATGTTTTAATTTAAAGTATAACACCAAAAAAAAAGCGGCCAAGTGCGAGTCGGAATCGCCCATGAAGGGTTCCGTAGCAGCCAGTAACATAATATAAAAGTTTTTGTAGTTCGTTGTGACTTTGATCGATGTTTTAATAATAGTGAAAGGTAAATTGCGGTTTACGACTTATGACGTATTAAAAAAAAACTACTTACTAGATCTCGTTCAAACCAATTTTCGTTGGAAGTTTTCATGGTAATGCACATCATATATTTTTTTTAGTTTTATCATTCTCTTATTTTAGAAGTTAGAGGGGGGGGGACACACATTTTTCCACTTTGGAAGCGTCTCTCGCGCAAACTATTCAGTTTAGAAAAAAATGATATTATAAACCTAAATATTATTTTTAAAGACCTATCCATAGATACCCCACACGTATGGGTTTGACGAAAAAAGTTTTTTTGAGTTTTAGTTCTAAGTATGGGGACCCCCCAAAATTTATTGCTTAATTTCCAATTTTTTGTAAAAATCTTAATGCGGTTCACAGAATACATCTACTTACCAAGTTTCAACAGTATAGGTATTATACTTTCGGAATAAAGTGGCTGTGACATACGGACGGACGGACGGACGGACAGACAGACAGACAGACATGACGAATCTATAAGGGTTCCGTTTTTTGCCATTTGGCTACGGAACCCTAAAAACGTGAAATCTGTCAATGAATTGAATATTAGAAAAAATTGTGCAACTATTGAGCTGTTGTGGTAAAACGTTGATGGATATACCTAGTTAAAATATACCTAGACATACAAGGCTTTTATAGAAATTACTAATAATTTAACAATACATACTAATATTAGAGTTACACTTATCTAACTCTACTATCAGTTTCATTCAAATTGACTATGAACATGAATATTAGAATAAATTACCCAATTTTTTTTTGTTAATTTATAAATCACGTTTGCTGTGTGGAGTGTTTCAGTCTGTCTTACCATTTGTATTGTAGATGTTATTTAAATAACAATACAAATATATACCTATGTGACTTCCACGTGCAAAGGAACCTTATGGCGGGTGTTTATATACAAAAAATATATATTGGATTTGAATAGCTTTTTAGTTACTGATTACAGGGATATGCGTATCTGAATATTCTGAATACCGATCATAAGGTACCTTTGCACGTGGAACGTCACATATAATGATATAATTAGAGTTGTACACTCGACCCTGTTTCCTGGCCCCACATTTGCTCGTATGTAAACTCGATTAGCAATCTGGAAGCTTTCTCCGACCGTAATCCTCCTCACACACTCGGAGAGTTCCCGATTGTGTTCTGTTTGGGGAGGACTTTAATTAAAAATTCACTCAAAACATCGCGCGAAGGAAGATTAAGTAGAACCGTTCGAGGATTGTTTACGTGTTATTCCGTTTTATCGTTTTACCTGGTATCCCTTACACGTGTTTCTGAAGCATTATCATTATGTTGTACTAACTACAGTACGCGCGCGAGTTGAGTGCAGAGGGCGTTTCACTTAATTTTGAGTTAATTAATAGCTAGTTTTTTAAATACAAATGATTAAAGAAAGAATGTCATACGGTCCCCCAAAACATGTTGTTTCGAAACTATTCTATATGGAAAAAATCCCCGACAGAATAACATTATCACTTCCGAACGATATTAGGAATACCTAATGATACTCCGAAACTACTGTTTTGAAACGATAATATGCTACAAAGTTAGCGTGATAAAAAACGCATTCTGCATTCAATTCGCGCGCGCACTGTAGGTACTTGAAACGAACTTTTTAGTACTAAATTATGTATTCTGTGTTATTATTATTACATACAATATTGAGATAGAAACATCAACATTGAGATTAACTATCGGGTTAGATAGATACGTACAACAGTATTTGGATTATTTTTTTATATGGCGGCCGGAGCCTAGTCGGTAGTGCGTGCTTTCGAAGAACAGGGCTGGGTGGAGTAAAAGGGCAAATAAACCTGCACACACCTGCAAATTAATTAAAAGGTTGGAAGTGAAGTTGATCAACCCACACTGGGCCAGTGTGGTCGACTAAGGCGTACTCATCCTGGTCTGACCATTGGCCATTCGGGGTCAGATGGCCGTGTATGAGAAGTAAGCTCTTATTTATTTATTTACATTAGGAAATCCCTCGCTGCCTGCCCAGTAAAATAAATAAACTTAACTTCCAGAGGAATAAACAATATTCAGGGGATTTTCAGTAGGCAGCTACTGAAATATTCGAGCGAACAGGAAAAGAACACGCAAACACTTAACTTTGTCAATACGCGGAAACTCGGGACTCATTATTACTTTTTCCTCTAAATAGTACCAAGCCCGTATCCATGATAGGTATTTTTATATAATATTATATTTTTCATTACAATTTACCCTATACCAAAAAGTCAAAAATTTACTTTTTTTTATCATTATTGGTGTATATGGCGCGGATGGGGAAAAACCTAGCAATTAAGAAATCATCCTCCTCGCGTCGATATCCTCATTACTGAGGGTCGTGATCCCCCCGGGGAATCAATTTGTCGCGGACAATGTTCCGCCATCTGTGCCTGTCTTTGGCGATGTGGAGTGCCTCATGAACCTTTACGTCGAGGGTTGATCTGATCTCATCTGACCATCTTAACGGGCTGCGACCTCTAGGACGTTTACCGGCTACTTTCCCCGTAACCATCAGCTGCTCCAAGCTGTGACCATCTTTCCTGGCTATATGACCAAAATATTCAAGGACTCTACGGCGGCAGACAGTTGATAGTCTGGTCTGGATATTGAGTTCACGCAGAATCGAAACATTGGTGCGAAAAGCCGTCCAAGGGATTTGCAACATTTTTCTCCAGCACCACATCTCGAAAGCATCAATGCGATCACGGTCACCTTTTTTGAGAGTCCATGTTTCTGCCCCGTAGGTGAAGATGGAGAAAACCAGGGTGTTCACTAATCGTACTTTAGTTCTCCGCGAAATGTTTCGGTCTCTCCAGATCTTGTGCAGCTGTGACATTGCAGCCTTGGCCATCCCAATTCGCCGTCTGATTTCTTTCTCACAAGACCCCGAGTTAGAGATGTTTGACCCCAAGTAGATGAAGTCGTTTACCACTTCTAGCTTGAGAGCACCCGATAGTTCTAGACTGTTTGCACGGTCCACTATCATGAGCTTGGTTTTGGCATGATTGATTCTTAGCCCAAGTTCCAGGCTGATCCGTTCCATTCTGTCAAGAAGAGATTTCATGTCAGCCTCTGTGGCAGCCAGAAGTGTGGTGTCATCGGCATAACGTAGATTCGTTATCTTCGTGCCACCTATTGTGACGCCTCCGTCCCAATTTTCACATGTTCTCCTGACTATATATTCTCCATAGGCGTTGAATAGAATGGGGGAGAGAATACAGCCCTGTCTGACACCTTTGCCAAACACGAAAGGATCCGAAAATGATTTTTCAATTTTCACAATACCCCGATTGCAACGGTATAATGACTGAATCAGAGCTACAAGGTGTTTGGGTACTCCAAGCTCTAAGAGTATTTTCCACAACTGTGACCAATCAACGCAGTCAAAAGCTTTGCTGTAATCAATGAAGCACATTATTAGGGGCGTATTGAATTCGTAACTTTTTTCTATCAGCTGCCGGACATTGAAAATCTGCTCACGTGTTCCCCTTCCTTACACGAAGCCTGCTTGTTCTTGTGGAATCTGCCAGTCCAGAAAGTTACGGATTCTGTTATTAATTATATACAGCAACACCTTGCTAGCGTGTGATATCAAAGCTAGGGTTCTATAGTTATCACATTTAGTGGTAGAGCCTTTCTTGTGTAATGGAAGTATTACCGATTGGGACCAATCTTCCGGCCATTCGCCTGTGCACCAAACATGATTGCAGATTTTGTGCAACGCATCAACAACATCAACGAGTTTATAGCAGCTATGATCTCAGAACGCAGGATGGGAGGTTCAGGTGACAACTTATCCCATTCCAATAAAGTCTGGGGTTGTGTATTGCCTTGTGGATTTTTATAAAGGTCTTCACAGTATTTTCGCCATCTCTCTGTGACAGCGCTGAGATCATGCAGTTGTACGCCGTTCTCATCCTCAATCATCCAGGACTTGGGTTTGAACTGTTTAGAGAGCAACCGTACCTTCTTAAAAAGATCAGCACTTTGAATTTTAAAGGAATGGCTCTCAATCTCTTGACAGATACGCTCCACATAGTCGCCTTTGTCACGACGGCACTGCGTCTGGATGACACGGCTCAGCTCTGAATACCTGTCACGGTCCTTTTGAGTAACCAGTCCTCGGTTCTTCAAATCTTTCCTCTCCTGAATAACTTCCCAGGTGGCGGGTGAGATCCAGTTTTGCTTACAAGTGTTCGGGGTGCGGTTTTTAGTTACTGTGTCCGTTGCCTTCCAGATCTGGTCTTTAAGATGTTTCCACTGTTCATCCGCATTAGCTCTTGAAGGTGGTGGTTGCTCAGTCATCGCATCGTCAAACACTTGTTGAAATTGCAGTTTCTCTGGAGGTGTAAGAGTACGTGGTCTAAGAGGGGGGGTCTTTTTCATGCTTTTTAATCGGAGAGCAAAATTAGCTACGAGAAGGCAATGATCTGACCCGCAGTCCGCCCCGGGATAGGTTTTAGCATTTGAGATTGAGGATCTCCAGCGACTGTTGATTATAATATAGTCGATCTGATTCCGACATCGGTCGCCGGGTGATATCCACGTATATAGACGTCTGGGGTGATGTTGAAAGCAGGTGTTCATTATTGTCAGCTTCCTTCCGATGCAAAATTCAATCAGCCTTGTTCCTCTGTCGTTTCGGACTCCCAGCCCAAATTTACCAACTGTACTTCTGATATGATCATCGTCTAGAGTGCTACCCACTTTTGCGTTCCAGTCTCCGACGATCAGTGTTATCTCACGGTTTGGTATTTTAGAAAGAGTTGCTTCAAGTTTGGCGTAGAAATCATCAATGATTTCGTCTTTGGCGCACGCAGTGGGCGCATACACCACAACGATATTCAAGGCACAGGGTCGAGTCTTTAGCCGTATTGTTATTATTCTATCAGACACTGGATTATAACCCAGAACGTATTCATTGAGCCTTCGCGACAACCAAATAGCCACCCCATTACTGCTGGAGTCCACTGGACCCGAAAAATATACGGTGTTTCCATTAGATGTATAGTAATGACCTTGTCCTCTTAAGTGTGTTTCAGTCATCCCAAGAATAGTCAACCGATGAGACTCAGCTTCCCTCTCCACAATATCAAGCTTTCCAGGTTCCAGCAGTCCACGAACATTCCATGTGGCAATACGACGATGTTCGCGTATTAAGGTCTTATTAACGGTGTCACCAGTAGCATAACCGCTGTCTAGGTCCCGGTGAGCCGACCTAGCAGAGGCTTCGGTCGCCAATTTCACACCGCTCAGCCCGGTAACTGGGCGGCGCCGGTTGTGAGCCGGATTGTCCCACGAAATCTTTCCTTTTATCTTACTTGGATCCATGGGGGTCTTTCTTGGGCATATACGGCGTGGTGGGTACCCATGTCCTTCCACGGCAGTCTTTAAGAGGCGATTTAGTTCCTCACGGCCACTCTAAGCCGCTCCATGTTCTAGGTCACAGAGGGGTCGGGTTATACAACCGCCGCCCGATGATCGGCGTTTAGTTTTTACAGTTGGAAGATGATCACCAGACCAACCCTCCTCTTTTTTCATCCGGGCTTGGGACCGGCAACGGCAGAGTTAAGTTAAGAAATCATACTAATATCATAAAGAGAAAAGATTTGTATTTTTGTGTGTGTTTATGTTGGTAATGAATAAACTCACAAACTACTGAACCGATTTCAAAAAATCTTTCACCATTAGAAAGCTACATTCACCCTGAGTAACATAGGCTACCTTTTACCGCGGAAAACTGCCTCATTCCAGTCACTCATCTTATTTATCCATTAGGACAACATTTTAAAGACATATTCTTAACAATCGTCACACGTAGAAGAACTTGAGTTTGCGAAATAGAAAACGTTCAATACGAAATAACTCAAAAGAATAGGACTTAAGTTGGACGAATTAAGCGGTATAGAGGCGAAGTTTGCTCGTTTCGTTCTAATGGTATTTTTATACGAAGAGGGATCCAATCGGATTCATTCTCTCAGAGTTTTATCTTTAAAAATCTATATAACTTTATCTGGCACCTGAAATAATGTTCGCTGTTGAAAAACTTCAATTAATTTTTTTAGGTGGCATTATACGAATATGTACAATGATGACATCTACAAATGCATTTTTGAATTCATATGAACCTAAGCTTAATTCGACCCTCTCCGGGTACTAATAATCTGTACTCTATATTATTATCTCGTATGAATTTGAAAATTCAAACCACATTGGTACCACTCAGCATCTAATAATTTACCGGAAATAACATGTTGTAAAAATAAAATTGGAGCAAAACCAGAAATGGCACTCAGTTTATTGAACAGGCCAGATTTGGCAGGCAGTTGTGGAAAAGAAAGTAAATAACACACGGCCAATACACAAGCAAATGGAATCGAAAAATGCTGCAAAGCAAATGCCGCGGCCTGTGCCAATTGAAAACGGTAGGTCGAAAATAAATATGGTTTGTTTGCCATTTTTGTACACAAAGCGAAAAGGAAAGCTCAGTTTTTAAGTATTTTTTTGGAGTGCGCTAGATAGATTGTTGATCGGTTATTTCTCACTAAAGTTTACAGTGCATCGAATTTTTATTTTTACTTAAAAGATAATAACATGAATTATTAAGGCTGAAAAGAAATAACCTGCTCCGAGGGCACCAATAAAAAATACAAAATGCTTATTTTAGTGTTCTTTTTTTAAAATAACTGAATTTTTAAAGAAAATGTCTGTCTAAAGCTTTAGAAAACAAGACTAAGTAGCCTGTCTAGACTAAAGGCATTCATATAATGTAAAAATCTTGCCAAAGTACTCATCATTTCTTGAAAAAATACAAGAACATCTGCTCTAGAACATCCAACATCTCATTACGTCTATTTGTCTTCGAATCAATGGCTTCATTTTGCTTTCAAAACTCGTTGAGAAGTTTGACTCTAGTGAATAATTGTTTTTTAAATTGATAATTTGAAACGATTGAGAAGCAATTTGTGCCGACTCCCACCCTGAGTGATTTGAAAGGAAAAGTTGGATAAAATTTATTCCTTATCCTTTAGAATGGGATACTTGTTAACAGGGATGGACTTGGTTTTAAAAAGCCTACTCATTACCTTGCTTCCGGCAAATTCAGAGGCAAACAAGTGAACTACCCTGATGAAGATTAAATTACTCACATCATAGTAGAAGAGCATAATTTTTTTAGCAGAGTTTCGTTTTTGTTAATTATTTTCCTGATATTGGGCGTCATTACAATAATTAAATTCCCTCCTGAAATCAAGAGGCAACGAAATATTACATTCAACAATATAAAATAATAAATTAAAAATAAACTGGGTCCCAAAATTCTATTTTCAAAATTATTAAAGCTTGAGACTATACCTGACAGGGCCCTTATAATAAGGTAGGTTAACTTGCTGAAGACCGATCGTTGTTTAAATCTTTTGGGGAGGTTTTTATCCAGCAAATGTTTCCCTGCTGAACTCCAATTGCAAAAAATCACAAAACCTGACAGCGCGCATATTTTTTTTAGAATTTCACACCCCAAATTATATAACATATGAGTGAATTTCAACAGGTCTCGTAAAATCTTCATTTCCGTGTTTTTTTTTACCTTAAGGTTTATTTAAAAAAAGTCTGCGTTTATTAAAGCTTTTGAAAATGTATGTATCCTTGCTAAATATCTAGCAGATAACTTAAAAAACTAACGAGATACATGAGATCGAAAATTTCGTGCCACGGCGATGAAACATGCGTGCACGGCAATGAAACAAGTGTCCACGGCAATTAAAGAACTGTGCTCCAACAGATGTTTTCTTTGCCTAATCATAACATGGCGATGAAAACGTAAAACACGGAAATGAAATATTTGGCCACGGCAATGAAACATCTGGCCACGGCAAGGCATGGCAATGAAATTTTTTTCATTTCCGCGTCTTTTTTTTCATTGCCATAGCAAATTTAGGCCACGGAAACCATGGAAATGAAAGCATGGAAGCAACTGTCAACTGTCAAGGTGGCGCAAGCTTGCTCTTGAAGTTTTTATGTGAATAAGTGTAAAAAACTGAGACATCTACTGTGAAAACATTATTAATCTGCTGATCGACATTAGTGGACTTAGTGATACTGTTATCTCAGTGAAATATAGTGCCTTTGGTCAAAAAATCTCGACAAAAATCGCGCGAGTGACACTTAAAACGGCCTATTTTTGTTTAGTTTTCCTTCTTACCCTCATTATTTACCATCAAATTAAAAAGATGACAACTGACATAAATATCAGTGTTGCCATCACCACATAGTAAAAAACTACTAAAAGTGCGTTCTGAAACTTAAACCATTAACAAATATGGAAAAGCCTAAAAAGCTGATACAACAAGCATTTCACCCCAGTATGTTTGAAAACAAAGCCAACAATGCTGGGATAGGCAAAGAAACCTCAACTTGCGATGGGCACTTACCCAGCCCAACGAAGAATCCCATGGTATCCTGGCAAAGAATGCCTGACCAAAACCAGAAACGAATCAGGTCTCCAGATGATACCAATGATCGATGGTCAACACCACAATCAAAACTTCAGAAAAGAAAGGAAAATCAAAAGCTAAATCGTAAAACGTCTCAACAATATTTTGACGAAAATAGAGGTGTTTCCAGTGATGCAAATGCAACCAATGTGTATACAATAGACACTTCTAATAGCTTTTCGGAACTAGATGTAGATACCCCAGAAAATGATGATCTAGAAAACCAAACAACTGTGAACCAAGCGAATGCTACCCGTCCAAAAGTTTCAAAACCACCACCTATTATACTGTATTGTATTGTACGAGACAACGTTCGTACAATAATTATATTGCATTCTTGCATTTATTCATATTGACCTAATTTGGGTCAGTCGTCACTAGACAGTCTATAAGCGCTACCGCGTGTTGATTCATGTAAACAAAGTGCGGCTCACGTAACTTAACTTGTCACTAATTACCAATAAAAACCTTGAACTGTATATTAAGTGTTTTGGTGTAAAGTGAACTACAACTTCTGGGATTGTCCTCAACGAAGATAAAACCCTATTCATTTTGGTCCTTCGAATAAAGAAGGGAACCGGTGATTTTTGTGGTTATTTTTTATCTACTGTGGCAAATCGGTGTCTGGCCTCCCACAAGCGGGTCTCACCAGGCATTGAGAAGGTGCATACAGCAGGGTAACCACATTTAGGATCATCGATTCCTTGTCAACTACAACAAAGAAGACTATTGCGGGCCGAACGTCAACGACGCGCGGATTTGCAAAACTTCAGTTGTAATTAACGTAACCAGCGCAGCGGAGATAACGTCTACTGCTATCTAACTAACTATCAACCTAAAAAAGGTAACGAACAACGTTCAAAAATGGATAAAGAAAACGAACTCTTGTTCCAAGAGCTGATCTCTAGACAAGAGTCAAGCTATGAAAACATTAAAAAGATGCAAATTAACTTTGGAAAGGATTCCGCAAGTAGGAAAACTGAGGAATACCTAGAAAATCGTATAAGCGCTCTGAATTCGATGTGGGAAGAATTTAAGTCAAATAATAAAAGTCTTATTGGATTTTTACCTGGAAAATCGGAGCATGAATACTTTAAGAAAAACGTCTACTCAATAGCCGAGTCAATCTATAGTGAAATGATTCAAACTATGACTAACCTGCGTATCGAGAAATTGGCCAAACAAGGACCGTCGGGCGACGCACAGGAGCAACATCTTAAGGACGAGGACGGAAGGCGCTTGGCGACGTTATTACGTCAGCAGATGTGCAATTTCAATGCCCTCGAGAGAGCTATCTCCAAAGTTAACATAGAAAAAATGGAGGAGAAGTGGCAATTACAAGATCAACTATCGATATTGAAAGCTAAGTGGGAAGTTGTGGATAAAAACCATTGGGAGCTGAGTTACTTGTTGCAAGGGGAAAACAAGCCGTACCACGACAAGTTCAATCACTGGGAAAAAACTTACGATAACCTAAGAGAGAAGATCGGTCGCAAAATCTGGGAGACCTCGCATTATGAAAAGGCAACGCCGAAAATAGAGCTTCCAGAGTTTAACGGAGCGTACAACAATTGGATATCATTTCGAGACCTATTTTTTGAGATGATACATAACAATCCTACGCTGAACAAGACGGAAAAGATGAAATTTTTAAAATCAAAAATACGTGGCGAGGCTGAAAGATTAATTAAACACTTATCTGTGAGTGCAGACAACTATGATTCGTGCCTTGAGATCATAACACACCGCTACGATAATAAGAGATTACTTTTCACGTCCTACATAGATCTACTTCTCAACCAACCATCGATTGATAAACCAAGCTCGACTAACCTGAAGAAGCTACACGACACCACCCGGGAATGTGTAAATGCCCTAGTCAACATTGGCATAGACGCCCCCGTGTGGGGCCCACTGCTAGTGCATTTGCTATCGTCAAAACTGGATGACGTCACTTACGGTGATTATATAGAAAGCATGCACAACCCACGTGATCTGCCTGACTTAGAAGAATTTATGGAGTTCATAGAACTGAAATTCATGTCATTGGAGACTTCACGAAACAAGAAAAGCGGCCCAAAACCCCAAACTTCATCATACAATCAAAATAAAAACTACGCAGAGGCAAAGTCAATGAACTTTAACAAGGCAGAAAAATGGACAAAAACATTTCATGCTGCAGTCCGAAACTGCCCACTGTGCAAAGAAAATCACGCACTTAGACAGTGCGCTGCATTTCTGAACATGAATGTCGCAACGCGCAACATGACAGTGAGCAAATTAAAATTATGCAAAAACTGTTTATTTAGCCACGGTGCAAATAAATGCATTTCGCCTTCTCGATGCCAGGAATGTAAATATAAACATCATAGTCTATTACATGATGAGAATATGCAAGGTCAAAGACCGAGAACAGAGGCGTCGACGTCAGGTTCGGGAGAGAGAACATCCAACCACATAAACAGTGATGATCAGGAGATACTCCTTACAACCCTTCAGCTTAGGGTGAAAAATAAAGAAGGAGATTACATTATCCTTCGCGCTTTACTCGATCAGGGGTCTCAAGTGACACTGATCACTGAAAAAGCAGCTCAACGGTTAAATCTACCGAGAAGCAAACTGAACGCTGCCGTCTCAGGCGTCGGCTCAATCATGGGCACCAGCAAAGGGATGATTAAGCTGGAATGCAAGTCAATCCATTCCGAATATACATTTCTAACAGAAGCGTTGATAATGCGGAAATTAATCAACAACCTCCCTAATGCCACTATAAATACAGATAACTGGAAACATCTCGATAACATAAAATTGGCTGACCCTACATTCAACATATCGGGGCCCGTCGACATCCTACTAGGAGCGGATATTTACTCCGAAGTTATCCTAGAAGGGATATTAAGACAAGAGAAGCATTCGCATGTAGCCCAACAAACCAAATTAGGCTGGATCCTTTGTGGAGCTACAAAGCAACTGAACTGTTTTGTTACCATAACAAACCTAGACAATCTATCGCAGTTCTGGGAAACAGAAGACATCCCCACTGAATCCCAACCGACTAGCGAAGACGAGTACTGCGAAAAATACTATCTTGAAACAACTAAAAGATTACCTAACGGACGCTATGTGGTAATGATGCCAATGGAAGAAAACTATGAGCAGAAACTAGGAGACTCGAAAACGAAAGCTATCGCGCAATTTTATCAACTAGAGAAAAAAATGGCAAGGCAATCTCATTTCGCAAAATTATACAAAGATTTTATTAAAGACTACCTAGATCTGGGTCATATGAAACCATCCAGGCCATCACAGGATAATGTTCAAGTTTACCTACCGCATCACGGCGTACTGAGAGAAAGTTCAACAACAACAAAGTTGAGAGCTGTTTTTAACGCATCGATGAAAACAGACTCTAACCAAAGCCTGAATGACTTGATGAAAAAAGGACCAAACCTGCAAAAAGATATCTTGTCACTTATCATCAAATGGCGCAGTTACAAATATGTCTTAACGGCGGACATTGAAAAAATGTACCGTCAAATCCTTATTCATCAAGATCAACAGAACTTACAGAAAATTATCTGGAGAGAAAGTGCTAAAGATAATCTACAAGAAATGCAACTATGCACTCTAACATATGGCACCAAGGCTGCCCCATATATAGCCATGCGAACACTACTCCAGCTAGCTACAGATGAAGGCCACTCCCATCCATTAGCACAAAAGGCCCTACTGAATGATTTTTATATGGATGACGTCATTACCGGGCATCATACTGTAGAAACCACAAGATTACTGCAAACACAACTATATGACTTATTAAAAAGAGGAGGGTTTATTCTGCGAAAGTGGGCTAGCAACGAGCCATCTGTTCTAGAGAAAATACAAAAGATAGACAAAAGCACTGCTAACAACTTTAACTTCAATCGTAAAGAATTCAGTAAAACTTTGGGGCTCGCGTGGGTCGACGAAAGCGATACGTTTCACTTCAATTGCGAGAACCTCCAAACTGCTGAAAAGAAATATACGAAACGGAAACTACTATCAGAAATCAGTAGTATTTACGATCCGATCGGATGGCTAGCTCCGATGACCATAGAAGCAAAACTAATATTTCAAAAGCTATGGAGCGAAGAATATCAACATATAAACTGGGATGATACTTTGCCTGACATCATAACAGAGAAATGGCTGAAGATAAAATCTGAGCTCCATGAGATTAACAAAATCAACTTACCAAGATGGATTCAAAACAATAAGAAAACCATCGAGTTACAAGCATTTTGCGACTCTAGTGAGCTTGCATACTCTTGCGTAATCTATACACGAACTACGTCATCGGATGGCGCATACGTCACCACTCTACTCACGGCGAAAACAAAAGTAGCGCCGTTGAAATCTAAGACATCCATTCCAAGGCTCGAACTATGCGGCGCTGTTCTACTGTCAAAGCTAACCGAGAAAGTTATTAGAGCATTGGCTGATTACGACATCAAAATATCCTGCTGGACGGACTCTAAGGTAGTCCTGGCATGGCTACAAGGAAATCAGTCTAGATGGGAAAAATACATCACGAATAGAACGCAACAAATACTAATGATAATACCTGCTGATAAATGGGGTTACGTGAAGAGTAGCGAAAACCCCGCCGATTGCGCCACGCGAGGTCTGTCACCTGCCAAACTAGTGGGTTTCTCCTTGTGGTGGGAAGGGCCACACTGGCTAAAGCAGCAAAATAAACAAGCGGAACTAACCTCTGAAATTTACAAAACAAATGAAGGTTTAGTAAAAAACTGCTACATGACGGAACCCGCGCCATTGAAAAATGAATTTATCAATTCATTAATAGATAAACACAGCGACATAGATCGCATTACAAGAGTATTGGCGTGGACTTTACGTTTCATCGATGCATTGCGAAACAAAACGAGGTCAACTGAGCGCAATGAACTGACATTGTATGAAATAAATAAAGCAAAATGTGTTATTATAAAATCAATACAGAATGAACATTTTGAAAAAGAGATAACGTCTCTTAAGGAAAATGGGAAGTTACCTAACAAAAGCTCAACGTTAAAACTGAATCCATTTCTAGACGCTGATGGAGTACTGCGCGTGGGAGGTAGACTAGGACTTTCTGCCTTACCTATGGAAGCGAGAAATCCTATTCTGTTACCACACAGCGGAAGATTGACTCAGTTAATCATTGAGAAGGCCCACCGCAAGACATTACATGGTGGGGCCAGATTAACTCTCGCCCAAACTAGAAATAATTACTGGATTGTCGGTGGTAACCGGGCAGTCAAAAAGACGCTACGAAAATGCATTAGATGCCACCGCTTCCGAGTCAACAAAAACGAGCAACTCATGGGTAACTTACCTAAAGAGAGAATCACGCCGTCGAGACCGTTCACACACACGGGCGTGGATTTCACGGGCCACGTAGAGGTTAAGATAAACAAAGGCCGTGGAATCAAAACTTGTAAAGGATATGTTGCCATTTTTATATGCATGTCAACAAAGGCAGTGCATATCGAACTTGTGTCGGATTTAACAACAGAGACGTTCATAGCCGCCTTGAAAAGAATGTGCGCCAGGAAAGGTACCCCGAGGCACATATATTCAGACAACGGCACGAACTTTGTAGGAGCAACAAGAGTATTGCATAATGAGTTTCTACAATATAAAACAATGCTATCTGAAGAATTCTTTAAGGAGGTCAACGACCTGGAAATAGAGTGGCATTTTAACGCCCCCGCCTGGCCATCGGCAGGAGGCTTATGGGAAACAGCTGTACGATCTATGAAAAGTCATCTCCATCGAGTGATTGGACAACAGAAGCTTACCTACGAACAATTCTCTACGCTTTTAACGCAGATAGAAGCGTGTATGAACAGCAGGCCGCTGTGTCCTCTTTCAGAAGACGTAGACGACCTTGACTACTTAACGCCGGGGCATTTCCTAACAGGAGGGCCCACACTCTCATTGCCACTCAAGGAACCTCAAGAAATGAAATCTATTGACTTGAGAAATAATTGGAAACTCATAGAACTCATGCGCCGCCATCATTGGGATCGTTGGTCTCAAGAGTACCTACACACAGTACAGAATCGACACAAATGGAAGCAAGCCAAAGACAATATAAAGAAAGGACAACTAGTACTTATAAAAGAAGAAAATCTACCTCCGGGCAAGTGGGCAATGGGTCGAGTAGTAGAAACACACCCGGGCAGCGATGGATTAGTACGAGTCGTAACTCTCAAGACTCAAGGTGGGTTATTAAAGAGGCCTATAATAAAACTGGCACCGTTGCCTATGGAACCTAGTAACAAGGACGAAAATCCACACATTACGCAATCAGAATGCGAGATCCGCAACGCGGACAGAAAAACAACATCAAAGGTAAACAGGAAAGTCAACAGCTTGCTGATGGTCCTTCTAGTAGCACTGGCAACTTGTTACCCAGTTTCAGCGATCCCTGCCAGCCCACAGAACTTTAAAATCACCCCATTGACCGAAAATCACCCGATCTACTTTGACCCCGTTGGAAATATTCAACTGATACACGACGAGTGGAAACTATTGGTATACTTCAATCTGACGTCACTATGGCAAAGTACAACCAAGATCGAAGATTTCATCAACCATTTGGGGAAGATTTGTAACACAATGCCAGATGAGCAATGTCACGCTACAATAAGGCAACTGGAATTCGAAATGGTTCAAATAAAAGAATACAACAAACTTTTGAAATCACGTCATCATCAAAGGAAACGCCGCGGCTACGTCGACGGTATAGGAAACCTCGCCCGAACTTTATTTGGAGTGCTAGATAGCGAGTTCGGCAAGAAATACGTCCAAGACATTAATAAAATTCAAAACAACGAACAGTATTTATTGGAGCTGATAAGAAATCAAACAATGATAGTAGAAGCAGAAAATAACTTGATAAAAAGCAACGAACAATTTATAAACAAGCAATTCGACACCATTCATCATTATATGCAACGCACTAAGGATGACGTAGAATTATTGCAAAACAAAGTTAGCATACTTACCACTATGAATGACGTAAACGCAGGAGCATTAACAGCTAGTTTACTACTATCAGCCCTAAGAAGAAGTCAGGAAATGTTACTAGACACATTGACAGATGTATACAAAGGGCACCTAAACATGAATCTTTTCACTCCAGAGCAGCTGTTAGAAAAACTCAACTACATTGCGGGCCTCATGTCAAGACGGTTAACTCTGCCTATCAAAAACTGCAATGAAGTCGATTGTATACAAAATATATACAAACTGCTCTACGTAAAGGCTCGACTAACGGAACAATACCTACTGTTCGAATTACACATACCGCTACTAAGCGACGATGAATATACATTATATCACAATATACCTATACCTAGACAAGTTAATCACGACCAGTGCCAAGTGATAGCAATAACATCTAAGTATATAGCCGTGAACTATGTAAAGAATACCTATATACAAATCGAAGATGGAGATCTTCAACATTGCACTACAGCAATGGCGGACAATTATATATGCCACGCCTATAACGCTATAAAAAGTTTGCACGGGCTAACAGCATCGTGCGAAGCTAAGATGTTAAGCCATCATGTAAACATAACATGTAATTGGGCCGAACAAAGATGTATGGACCAATGGATAAAGCTACATAGACCCAACATATGGCTATACAACTGTAACTCGCAGTGTCCGACTCGTATAGTATGTGAGAATCAAATTACAACGACGATAATAACAATGGCGGGTCTACTTATCCTAGGTCAGGATTGCATAATACAACATAAAGATTCTACAATCTATTCTTATAACGTTTTTGGCAGCAAGATCAAAACAGGTGTAACTTTGGAAATACCTAGAATTGACTCGCCAAATGAAATCTTAGATACATACAAGAACACAGCAATCCTATTACCAAAACTGAACAGATCTCGAGAACATGACATGTTAGAGAAACAAATCGCAGTTCAAAAGGAGAGTGAGCGATTACCGGAAGAGTTATCTGTACATGACATCGGTAACTACACCATAAGCTCTTTGCTGGTGGGAGGAATTATCACCGCAGTGATAATATGGAGATTTAGAAAACGACTTGCTCTATGTAAGAAAAACAAGAAGTCTGGTAATATGCCTAGATCCCACACGATACAGCCTTCGAGAACGAATGAAAGAGTAGGCAATGAAGATATAGAGCTTCAGGACATGCCTGTATATGCAAAAATAAGTAAACAAAGGATGAACTCGACTACCCCGCCGAAACCGCGAAGAGCAAATGAATTTAGACTTTAAGAACATTAATTGTATTAATTTAATTTTCTTTCCATTTGACATGTAATTATTTAAGTTAAACTTGTAACACAGGTTAAGCTATTTGAGCGCTGCTATTTTCCCTCGGGAGCATGTACGAGACAACGTTCGTACAATAATTATATTGCATTCTTGCATTTATTCATATTGACCTAATTTGGGTCAGTCGTCACTAGACAGTCTATAAGCGCTACCGCGTGTTGATTCATGTAAACAAAGTGCGGCTCACGTAACTTAACTTGTCACTAATTACCAATAAAAACCTTGAACTGTATATTAAGTGTTTTGGTGTAAAGTGAACTACAACTTCTGGGATTGTCCTCAACGAAGATAAAACCCTATTCATGTATAGAAGACCTTCAAAAGCTTACAGAGCTTTTAGAAACAGCTGTTAAAAAAGATGAATATTCCTACAAAATTGTGTCTAAAACCCAAATCATTATCTCAACAAAAACAGTGGAAAGCTACAAAGCTGTAATAGAATGTGTACGTGCTAAAGGATTAATCGGACACACATTTACTCAAAAAGACGAAAGATGTGCGAGAATAATTATTAAACATCTGCATCATAGCACACCGATCGAAGAAATCATTCAAGCTATAGAAGAAACGGGAAACCAAGTAAAAGGAGAAATTGTTACTGCTAGAAAAAGGGGCACAAAAGAACCTCTAAATACCTTTTTTGTAAATGTCCTCCCACATGAAAATAACAAGCTTCTGAAAGATATAAAATACATATATCATCAGAAAGTAAAAATAGAAGACCCTAAAAAGCGAACTACTATAGTACAATGCACAAGGTGCCAACAGTATGGTCACAGTAAAAACTACTGCATGAGACCACACCGGTGCGTTAAATGCGGTCAAGCACACAAGACAACAGATTGCACAAAAGACAAAAAATCACCAGCAGTATGTGCACTCTGCTCTGGCGACCACCCTGCTAACTATAAAGGCTGCAAGATTTATAAGGAGATACTGGAACGTAAAACAAGAGTTGCTACTAGGAAAGAAAATAAACATGATATCGAAAACCAACATATTGAAAAATCGATGGCACACAGAGTTCTTCATTCTAGCATACCAGGAGTAACGCAGACCAACTCGGTTCCACCACCACTTGCTTATAAATACAGTGAGGTAGTCAAAAATACAACTAACCGAATTAGTAATCCTATCCCAATTCCACTGCCAACTCTTCAAGAAAATACTGCAGTACACTCGCAGCAACCACAGACAATGACCAACCTAGAAACACTTTTGTTCAAACAATCTGAGAAGATAGACCAACTCATAACACTCATGGGTTCCCTTATGGGACTACTGACAACCCTCGTTGCCAAATTAGGATAATGGCGAATCTACGTATAGCTACCTGGAACATAAACGGTTTATCTACCAAGATTGACGAGTTAGAAATTTTTCTCAAAATATATAAAATTGACATTCTACTAGCCTCTGAGACTCACCTCAATCATAGAAAGAGCTGTAAAATTAAGGGGTACTCCATTTATCCCACTCACCATCCAAGCGGTACATGCCAAGGTGGATCAGCAATAATTATAAAAGACACATTACGTCATCACCTACACAATAACTACCAAGAAGCTCATCTACAAGCAGTCACAGTCACTATTGAGGATAAAATTGGACACCTCAATGTTAGTGCAGTGTACTGCCCACCAGGCCCCAAAATAAAGGAAGAAATGTTCCAAAAATACTTCGACACACTAGGAACTAGGTATATATCTGGAGGTGACTGGAACAGTAAGCATACAGAGTGGGGATCACGCCTAATTACAACTAGAGGACGCGAACTGAAAAAAAGCATCGACAAATTAAAGCTAATAACACTATCTACAGGAGAACCTACATACTGGCCAACAGATGCAAATAAAATACCAGACTTATTAGATTTCTTCATTGTCAAAGGATTGCCCTACATGTACTTCGATGCCAAGTCTTGCTTAGACACTACATCAGATCACACAGCTGCCATCTTGACCGTGAGTACAACGGTAATAGAGTCTGAACAGCAAGAAACCCTATACAATTACAAAACCGACTGGGACGCTTTTGCTGACTATTTGGATAAGGAAATAAATCTTAAAATTAAACTGAAAAATGAAATGGACATTGATGAAGCTACCTTCTATATAACAAACAAAATCCAAGAAGCCGCCTGGCGCTCTACGCCTGAACTGAAAGCAAGAGAAAGTAACTTCAACATACCTCTGAATATACGCAATCAACTGCAAGAAAAGAGGAAGCTAAGAAGGCAATGGCAACTTAGTAGACTGGAGGCAGACAGAAAAGCCTATAATACAGCTAGTCGAATATTGACCAAAATGATAAAAGAAAATAGTGAAGATACATTTCAAAAAAGACTTACTTCATTAACAGCCACAAAAAAAGATAATTACTCGCTATGGAAAATAACTAAACAGTTCAGGAGACCAAAACTACATGTCCCACCAGTAAAAAAGCCCTCAGGTGAGTGGGCTCGTACTCCTCTAGAAAAAGCAGAGCTCTTCGCACAACATCTCAGCAGAGTATTTATCCCGAATGAATCCAATATGAAAGACTTTGAAGATGAAATTGATAAATTTATAAATAGTGATCAGCAGCTGGCACTTCCTATAAAACCAGTTAGCCCAAGAGAAGTAGCTAGAGTGATCAGGCACACAGAAAATAAAAAAGCTCCTGGTTTTGACCTTATCACGGGGGAAATACTTAAACGCCTTCCAAGAAAATGCATAGTGTTTTTCACAATTCTTTTCAATGCAATCTTAAGAGTACAATACTACCCGAAGCTCTGGAAAGTTTCCCAAATATGCATGGTGCCAAAACCTGGAAAACCACTCACTGACCCTACATCTTACAGACCTATTAGTCTTCTCCCAACAATATCAAAGGTTTTTGAAAAACTGCTTTTAGAAAGACTGAGACCAGAACTAGAAACTGCTCATGTTATTCCTGATCATCAATTTGGTTTTCGCCCTAAACATTCTACAATAGAACAGATACATCGTGTAGTACAGAAGATCCGACAGTCTCTTGAAAACAAGGAATACTGTGCTGCCGCATTCCTAGATATACAACAAGCGTTTGATAGAGTATGGCATAAAGGTCTACTATACAAATTAAAAAAGCAACTACCAAACCCATATTTTATGATTCTGAAATCCTATCTGCAACAACGTAGATTCCAAGTTAAATTCCAAGATGAATATTCCGAATTGTATGATATTAAAGCATCTGTTCCTCAGGGGTCAGTACTCGGTCCAGTTTTGTACTCCATTTACACTGCAGATCTACCCAATACAACAGAAGTTGAAACAGCCACATACGCAGACGATACAGCTTGCCTGGCAAGCGATAAGTGTCCCATACAGGCATCGAAAAAGCTACAAAAACAATTATACAAAATTGACGAATGGCTTAAAACTTGGAGGATCAATGCTAGTGCTACAAAGTCAGTGCAAATCACCTTTACACTGCGAAAGGGAGACTGTCCACCAGTTGAAATGAATGGCGACCCTCTACCTGAGAATAACAGTGTGAGATACTTAGGACTCCACTTGGACAGAAGGCTGACATGGGCCAAACACATCAAAGTGAAAAGGGATGAAGCGAATCGCACCTACAAGGGATACTACTGGCTACTGGGAAGGAACTCGCACCTCTCCTTAAACAATAAACTCCTGGTTTACAAAACCATTATTAAACCGATCTGGAGTTACGGTCTAGAACTTTGGGGAACAGCTAGTAACTAAAATATAGAAATATTGCAGAGATTCCAAAACAAAGTACTTCGGGATATCACCAATGCTCCATGGTTTAGCAGGAACCAAGAAATACATGAATACTTGGAAATTGAAACGATAAAAGAAGAAATAACAAACTATTGTAAAAAATATAAAGCTAGGTTACAAAATCACACGAACGCCTTAGTAAAGAAGCTGTTGCAGGAAAAGGACATTACCAGACTCAAGCGATGGAACATCCTGCAACTGGATAACAGAAACTAAAATGATGTTATTAAAGAAGAAGAAAAGGGCATGATGATTAATGGATCTTTACCCTAAATGTCACATATAAAACAAAACAACACATCTGATAAAGGCTAAGAAGCCGTGGGCAGATAAATGGAACACAAAAAAAAAAAAAAAAAAAATTTATAGCACGAAAACGCAGGCACGTGTGGCCGTCCTTCCACGTCGAGCACTTAGGCGGCACTCATACGCAACGTTTAGCACACCAATGGGAGGACACAAGGTGTTAGATAAAACAATATCCTTGAACATAATTAGGACACGGCAATGAAAGGTAGTTCTGGGACAAATGTCTTTTGATGAACCATTCGTTGTATTGTTCAAATATTTTAATAAATGTATTACGTAGCAATACTTTAACTATTCACGTATCAAATAAAGTTAGGTTTTAATGGACAGTTCTACAAAAGGGTCTATATTTTCACAATTCGGTGGGTAAATTAATATTTGGGTTTCATCAATAGTTTGATAACAAAGATTGAAGTTTATTCCATGTTGAGTCTAATGACGACATTTAGCACCAGATATTGTGAGTGGTTTATGTTAAAAGTCAGTCACCGAATTGAGACACCACCGAATTCGGAAAACTAGTCACCGAATTCAGAAACGGCTTAGGAAATATAGAAAATGAACGACTAAATTTGTAAATGTTATCTTATCTTACTTAGCCTACACTGTCCCAGTGCTGGGCAAAGGTCTTCCTCTTTTTCTTCCACTGTTTCCTATCCTAAGTCAATTCTGGCCAGTCCCCCAAAAAGCTGTCCAGTTCATCCCGCCATCTCCTGCGCGGCCGTTCACCTCTACGTCTGTTGATCGGTGGGTGCCAAAACGTAATTTATTTTGCTCATTGGTCTTGTGGCACGCAGCAGACATATCCGGCCCAGTTCCACTTAAGTTTGGCAGCGTTTGACCTTTGTGGCATCAGCTATATGAGTCCTGGATCGCAGCATGCTATTTCTGACTCGATCACGCATCCCCGCGTCCCCGGTCCCGCGCTGCACGCATCCAGCGGCTTCCCGCAACCCTCACCAGATTTTCGGTCCACCTTGTAGGGGGCCTGCCCACGCTACGTCTTCCGGCGCGTGGCCGCCATTCAAGAACCTTTTTTCCCCAACCGCCATCGGTTCTACGTGCAATGTGCCCCGCCCAAAGCCACTTAAGTTTCGCGATTCTTCGGGCTATGTAGGTGACTCTGGTTCGCCTGCGGATCTCATCTCATCCTTCCTGACTCGATCACGCATGGAAACTCTTTATCGCTCTTTGGGTGACTCTGAGCTTTCTTATGAGGCCCATCGTAAGCGACCACGTCTCTGATCCGTAAGTCATCACTGGCAACACACATTGGTAAAAGACTTTAGACTTAAGATACTGCCGTTTTTGGGACAAAAAGGTATTGCACAGCTTTCAAAACGCTGCCCAGCCGAGTTGGATTCGATGATTGACCTCGTTCTCGAAGTTAGATCTACCTAACTGGACTGTTAGTCCCAGGTAGATGTAATAGTTTACAACTTCGAGAACAAAGTCCCCAACTTTTATTGGAGTGGGTACGACATGGGCGTTCGAAATTACTTTTGCTTTCTCCATGTTCATCATCAGACCCACTTGTTGGGAAACTCTATTGAGGACATTGAGCATTGTGCCTAGGTCCTCCAAGGTCTCAGCCATGACTACGATATCGTCGACAAACCGAAGGTGAGTGATGTACTCGCCATTGATATTGATGCCATGTCCTTTCCAGTCCAGAAGCTTAAAGATATCCTCCAGTACAGTGGTAAACAGTTACGAAAAAAAAAACGTCTCCCTGTCTCACACCTCGCTGCAGCTGGATTGGTCTGGAGTTCTGATCCTGGAGTCGGACTGACATAGTGGCTTTCTCGTACAAACACTTCATCACCTCAATATACCGGTAGTCAATTTGGCACCTCTGAAGAGACTGCAGCGCTGCCCAAGTCTCAAACTTCCAGATACAAGGCAAACACAAGTGCTGACCACACATATGTTTACCCTGGGCTGGGTTCGAACCCGCGCCCCTTAGGTTGGAAGGCAGGTGCACTACTGACTAGGCTATGGAGCCACAATAATACATACGTATAGCAAAATTCATAACATTATTGAAAAATTCTGAATTTTGTGTAAGATTTCTGAATTCGGTGTACCATTTTACAGGTAATTGAGATCCACGAAATTGAGAAAATATCACGTTTCATCAAATAACTTGTAAATATTACAAATTAAAGTATTTTTTTCAAAACGTACTAGTAGATATCACTTAAATATTCAATAGATTTAGCTCAAATTTAATGTAAGACTTCACAAACAAAATGAATTTCGTCCACCGTTTTCAGAAATTACCCGAACCCAAATTCTCGGAAGAGTTTTGAACCCTCGAAAAATGCTCCTCAATGCAGCTATCCTCAAGTTCATACTGCTCAGCCGCTCGGGCTCATCTAGTAGATTGTGGGAACCAGCTAGTGGCATTCGTACTTCGCGAAGTTAGTGATATAAGTAAATAAAACTATTTGGCACGGGATTGAGGCAGAAGCTTCGGACAAAATTTAAATGTGTTATTGTGTCAAACTCCAATGATTTACAATAAATATTATTACTTATACGGCTTTGTTGTTTATCTCATGGTATGTGAACATTGGAATCATAATGAACTAGTTATTATTTAAAAAGTTATGAAGCAATAAAGAGTCAATTCTGGAAATCGGACACGCCATTTTAAGCCAAATTCTGCCCGTTTTTGAACTTTGAAAATTTTTTTTGGCGCCGTTTATAACGTCCCGATTTTTCAGATATGCTCTCCATCAGGCCAATAGTCCTGTAAATATATGTGTTTTTTTTCGATAACTTAATGAGCTGTTAGAGGTCCTTTTTTCGATACAGTAGCTGATTCGCATCTTCCCGTAGAAATGCCCTAATGTAAACAACCCATAGTTTTTTAACAATGAGGTATACACATCAAGGTGAGGTGTGGACAAACACGGTAATGAAAGATTTCGAGGTTTAATAATTTTTTTTGGAGTATCAATTAATCCTATTATTAAAATATTCAGTGCCCCACATAGATTACTATTTCACCTAACTAGAAAAAAATATTAGAACATTATAACTATATTTTTTAATACCAATTTCATCAATGCCGCGCAATTTTTGGTCCCGGGAAATTCACCCATATGAGTTATTTATTCCTTGCCAAAAAAAACCCTGTGATTTGATATCACACTTAATAATCCTTGAAAAAAAAAAGCAAGTCACATACATATTGTCAAAAAATCGCAATATTGATTTTTATAATCTCGAACGAATCCAACGACATCTCTCACTTTCAAATACATCAAGCCGTTTAGGCTATGCTATAAAATAAACATACATTTAATCAAATTCGGTAGCCAGCTAAGGGTGTTAACAGACGAACTGCACTTTGTTAACTCGGCGGGGCGCGGCGGTCCGTCGACGGCTGCAGTAAACAAAGTGCAGTTCGTCTATTAGAACGCTAATAAAAAATACATTCAGATCAATATGTATCCCAAATCCGGCTCTGATCAATAAGGTAGTTACAGAAGTATTAACTCGATTTACGTGAAATTAAGCCTCATAGATAGACGTCTACGAAGTTAGTGTGGGTTCGCGAACGGGGTTCTATTGATTTCAATTGGTGTAATAATGCTTCAAACTGAAACTGGCGAAGCGTAATTTATTTAATAACAAACACGCACACCAACAAAGTAAGTATAATATAGTATTGTATCGTACGCGCGAAGCTAAAAATGTTAGACTTAGTAATTTAGTTTGGTACGTTTTACTGTATTGACTTTTGAACACCTGTTAAAGTAGTTTAATGTTTAAATCGAAACTAAAATGAAAGACAGTGAGATCGGTTTTGTTAGTTAGGTATAGCTAGTGTTCAGTGTAAGTGAGTTTTATGAGCAAAACTATCCAAATGCATTTAATACGGCTCTGAACCCAAAAACGCCCCAGTAACGAGGGCTATTAAAATTATTAATACCTATTGTAGCTAGACGCACAGACGTATTTAGATGTTCTTTGACTGAGTTCACAAAGATACTTGATGGTTTTGACGACTGATACTCTCCTGTGATATCATAAAATGTTACTATTCTTGCTAGCTGTATTCTGCTTTGTTTTACTGTAAGGGCTTGCAATTTTATTTAAATAAAAATTTTATAGTACTTTTTCATCGTGTAGACACGCCAGTTGATGATTTTCAAACGCACCTTTATTTATATACTAGCTGTATGCCGGGGATATAAGATACCACCATGCAGAATTTTATTCAAATCGGTCCAACAGTTTCGGAGATTAGCCCGTACAAACAGACAAACAGAGAAACAAAGATTGATAAAAAATCTGGATATTATGTTCTATATCACTTTTTACATCCCCTGACTCGGTATTTAGCTTTTTATTTCTATGTACAGATTTTCGACCTCTACAGTTTATAGACTAGCTTTCCGCCGCGGCTCCATCCGCGTTAACAGATTTTCCCGTGGAAATGCGGCATTTTCCCGCGGTAAAAGGTAGCCTATGTTTAGGGTGAATGTAGCTTTCTAATGGTGAAAGAATTTTTGAAATCGGTACAGTTGTTTTTAGTTTATTCATTACAAACATATACACAAACACACACACAAAAATACAAATCTTTCCTCTCTATAATATAAGTATGATAATAATATATAAGATCATAAAAAACCTTGGGTTACCAGGTCCCAGAAGTATTACGACTTATCTGCAGATATCGAGACCATGGCTGTTTGTGTTTTCCGAAACAAGAAATAAAACAAAAATGGTGATTAGAGCAAATATGAATATTTACGTTAGTTATTTAATATTTGTGGTTAGTTTCCTTTTTCCGGTAACTTTACGTTCAATTAAACTCAGTTCTCGGTATTAATAGCGATAACGTATTTATAATTAACAGTCTGGAAATTTTATAATGAAAATACCCAGTAAAAGTCGGTAATACGCCCCGGTTGACAAAATGCCCCCCCCATCTAGCACGCACACTAACAAAGCTACGCAACACACAGAACCATACACGAGTACCTGACAGTCGCCTAGCAACATGGCTGACGTGCACGCGTGGTTTGTTTCGTCCGACAGAAAAATATTATTAAAACTAATTTTTTGGCGTCAAAACAATTTGTGGTAAGTTGCAAAAAATTTTTCATATATTGATGTCTATTATAGTTGTGTTAAATTGACTTGCACTGTTGTAAAACAGATAAATACACTTTGTTCTTCTGCTGCGCTCAACGTTATAACCTTGAAACTGTGACTTGGTACTTGGCGGGGCGTTTTAAAAACAGAATTAGGTAATATGCCCTGATTCGTTTTTTTAAAACGCCCCAGTGCTTAAATGGCATAGAAATGAATTCTTTTATGTTTTTATTACAGAAAATGTCTCGTAAATATGAGCGTAAGACTCTCCGAGCTTCTTGGAGCGGGAAAGACTTAGAAGAGGCCATCATCTCAGCCGAAAGACGTCAACTGCTGGACAAAGGCCTCCCTTAAGGATCTCCACAATGATCGGTCCTGCGCTACCCGCATCCAGCGGCTTCCCGTGACCCTCACCAAATCGTCGGTCAACCTCATGAGGGGTCTGCCCACACTACGTCTACCGGTGCGCGGCCGCCATTCGAGAACCTTTCTGCCCCAACGGCCGTCAGTTCTACGCGCAATGTGCCCAGCCCATAGCCCAATGTGCTTAGCATAGCCCTCTCCATCGCTCTTTAGGTGACTTTGAGCCTTCTTATAAGGCCCATCGTAAGCACCAGACCCGTAAGTCATCACTGGCAACAAACATTGGTCAAAGACTTTAGAATTAAGACGCTGCGGTATTTGGGACGAAAAGATATTGCGCAGCTTCCCGAACGCTGCCCATCCAAGATGGATTCGACGGTTGACCTCCTAAGTTAAATCTACCTAGCTAGACTGTTTGTCCCAGGTAGACGTAAGGGTCTACAACTTCGAGAGCAGAGTCCCCAACATTTATTGGAGTGGGCGTTCGACATCTCCAAGGTCTCAGCCAAGACTACGATATCGACGGTACAAACCGTAGGTGAGAGATGTACTCGTCATTGATATTGATGCCATGTCCTTTACAGTCCAGAAGCTTAAAGACATCCTCCAGTTCAGCGGTGAACAGTTTCGGAGGAATAACGTCTCCCTGTCTTTCACCTCGCTGCAGCTGGATTGGTCTGGAGTTCTGATCCTGGAGTCGGACTGACATAGCGGCATTATCTTACAGACTCTTCAGCACCTCGATATACCGGTAGTCAATTTGGAACCTCTGAAGAGACTGCAGCACTGCCCAAGTCTCAATCGAATCGAAGGCTTTCTCATAGTCCATGAACGCTAAGCATAGTGGCTGATTATACTCTTCGGTCTTCTCCACTCAGCGTGTGGATGTGGTCTATGGTACTAAAGCCCTTTCGGAAACCGGCTTGTTCGGGAGGCTGGAAGTCGTCGAACCTGCGCGCGAGACGATTCGTGATGACTCTCGAAAACAATTTTATAGATATGACCCAGGAGCGAGATGGGCCTGTAGTTCTTCAAAAGGTTTTTATCGCATTTTTTAAAGAAGAGTTGTTCCTTCGAGGATGACGGAATTGATGTGTCTTATTAGTTTAAAAAGACTTAGTACTAATGTTAGTTTCGTAATACTAAATCATTTTTGTGTGCTGGGGCATTTTGTAACGAGAGTGAGGCGTATTAGCAGACGGGTTGTTTACAAAACGCCCCATGTCGAGGTCTAAAAAATAATAAAAATGTCAGTAACTATGTTTCCTATTAGTTTAAGCTACTGTCATTATGATTGTCAAAATACCAAATATTATTCTAAATTAGACATTTTGATTATATCTTTAAACACGTAAGTTTTATTTGACTTTCTTTGAAAACGGGGCGTATTACCAGGTTTTACCCTACATTTATTGTTATTTAAAAAAATAGATTCAGCTTGCTGCATTTCAATAGATATTTAATTATTGACAGTCAGCTTAGACTTGAGACGAGAGCCGGTCTTGGTTTAACCAAAGCTTACTTCTGATATCTTAACGTCTTTCGGAAAATTATAATAAATAAAAAAAGTATTTTTTAGACGGAAAATGGTAAAACTACAATCTGAAAAGAATTATTTAGCTTTTCTCGACTTTTGTGTATTCAACTCATATGTCCCAAACGAGGGGCTTAAACTACCCTATTCACTATTAATTTTCTAGGCTCGGGTCTCTCGTAGAATAGCACAAAGCTTTTGTCACTGTTTTAAATAATGCAGACTTCAGAAAATAAATAACACTAAAACTGTCCCCAGTCGGGTAAAATGTCGGTATTCCCGTTGTTTCCTTAAATTGAGCAATGATTTCCTTTATCGGAACGTATATAAAGCAGTACATGTATCCTTATCAGCCAGTTACTGTTTCACATTTGCTGGAAATACCTATACCATGGCTTACATCAAACTCCTCCTCGTTTCGGCTTTGGTAGCTCTCGCCGCCTCAACAGAAGTCAATCAATGTCCTGGTAAGTAGTCCGCTATGAGTTCACTTATTTTAGGATCCTTCACGTTTTTCAACCCCCGACAACAAAGAGGATAAGTTTGACGTGTGGGTCTGTCTGTCTGTCTATCTGTGGTGTGGTATTGTAGCTCTTAAAAGGATGTGCCGATTTTGATCTAGTTTTTTTTATTTGCAAGGTGTCACAAGTGTTTTTAGCTATGATCTAAGAAAATGTCTTCAGCCATTTGAAAATTATCAGCTCTTTTCTAGTTGTTGAAAAGATCAAGTAACAGTTTTGTGACGGGTGTTTTTAAAGGTTTCAATTTAATGTTATTTATACACGTGGTCAACATTTTGGTGTAACTTTTATGTATTTTGACGGATAATGTCTCCATTGAGAGGCTTAAGCCTACTTTTAAATCATAGTGTACAGGGAGGGGGGAGGGGGGGTGTAGAGGACAGGGGCTTCAGGAGCGACGAAGATGCGGGCCACTACGCAGGCTGCGGGACGGAATTCAAGTTTATATGCTGTCTGTCCTATAGAAAGTGGGGTGTGGTCTATATTACAGGCTGCATAATATACTCGGTTATCGTCCTGCCTGCAGCCTGTTCTTTCTAGCGTTGTCTTTGGATTTGCTCATTTATAAGGTGAAAAGAGCTCATGTTAACATTATTTAATTATTTAATTTTATTTTTATTTTCAGGCGCAAATTTCGAGAATCTATCTCAAAATATCCAAATAGAAGGTTGCTCCACACAGCCTTGTAAACTGAGAATAGGAACAACCCCGAAGTTTACTATCACCTTTACACCTGGTAAAAAAACTCATACATACATTTTTATTCACCAGGAAATTTAAAATAATGAGGCAGATCATGAATCTGATCAAAATTGACGAAATATGGGTCTAGAAAGACTGAATATCTACAAATGGGTTTTATAATCCAAGTATGCATGCCAACGGTCAGACTTGATAGCCTTTGCCCAAAGTCAAAACCAAATTCGAAATACTTCCATCTTCAAAGCTTTTAAAGAATCACTTTATGACGTCAAGTTTGTAAATCTTATCTGTGTTTTCTGGTCATTTTCAGAAAATGATCTAAACAATCTGGTGACTAAAGTTTCGGCGAATGTCTTCGGAGTGCAGACGCCATTTTTTGGAGTCGATGGTTCTGACGCCCGCAGCCAACTGCTAAATGAAGATGAAGAAGAGGTATCCAAATACCCTCTGGACGCTGGTATCGAATATAAGTACCAACAGTCCTTGCCCATCCAGTCATACTATGAGGGCAAATATGGCGTTCACTGGGCTTTGACATCTGGAGGAAAGGATGTCATCTGCTTTGAGGTTCAAGTGGAAATTGCATGAATAATATCACAAGAAGTTCAGTAAACCGAAGTTAGTGGGTAAAAACAATGTTTTGTTGCCTATGAATTTCTAAATAAAGTTTTTGTGATATGCGCTCTCTGTATTTCTTCCAATTTTATTGTTCTAACACTTATCAATTTTCTGAAACTCAAAGTCATTTATGTATTACTAGCTGTCTGCCCGCGGCTACGCCCGCATTGTGTTCCGACTTTTCCGTAGTAATTTTGAACTATCCCACGGGAACCCATTAATTTTCGCGATTTAAAGTATCCAAGATATTACCAGGGATGCAAAGAACCACCATGTAAAATTTCATTTGAATCGGTCCTATAGTTTCGGAGATTAGCCCTTACAAACAGACAAAGAGACAGAGCAACAAAAAAAATTATCTGGATATATTCTACTTCACTTCTTACATCTTCCTGACTCGATTTTCATCATTTTTTTTCTATGTACAGACATTTGATCTCTACAATTTAATTATATAGAGATAGCTGTCTGGCCGCGGCTACGCCCGCGTTGTTTTTCGACTTCTCCGGAGTAATGTTAAACTATTATAACACGGGGACTCTTTAATTTTCTGCGTTTAAAAGTATCCAAGATGTTTGACCGGGGATATAAGGTACCACCATGCAAAATTGTATTTAAATAGGTCTTACAGTTTCGTAGGTAAGCCCGTACAATGTGCTGAGCCGTATGAGTTACCGTAGTTTTTATTTTCCGGGATTAAAAGTATTTAAGATGTTGACTGGGAAAATAAGGTACCGCCATGCGAAATTTCATTCAAATCGGTCCAACAGTTTCGGAGATTAGCCCGTACACACAGGCAAAAAAAAACTGGATTAGTTCTATATCACTTTATACATCCCTCTGACTCGGTTTCTAGCCTATTTTCTCTATCTAGAGATTTTCAACCTCTGCAGTTTTATTTTACAATAATAGTTAATTAGATAATTTAATGCGTAACTATAATAAAATTTCTTTTGAATGTTGTCAGGTTCGTTGTTTGATTTTTGTTTATTTACATTGGATTTGATGCAGGTTGGGTGGCGGCTGTGTTAATAACTCATATATTTTATGTCCCCACCGAGGGGCTCGAGCTTACCCTGATATAAGGGAATAGGCCTTAGGCGACCACGCTGGCTCAGTGCGGGTTAGTCAACCTCACACACAACCTATGAATTACTTCGCAGGTGTGTGCAGGTTTCCTCGTGATGTTTCCTTCACCGTAAGAGCGTTGGATAAATGGGTACGTATGAATTCGAAAATTAAAAACACATTGGTGCATGCCGAGGTTTGAACCAGTGAACTTCTGCATGAAAGTCAACGGGCCTAGCCACTTGGCCGACGACGCTTTCGGGTGCCTTAGCAATCACTGAAAGGACACACTCGGTCAACGGTCTTGAGCACTTTCCCAAAAGTCTCTCGAAAAATAATACATAAATCGAAATTCCCGTAAAAAATATCATTTCAGTCGAACAGCTTGTATGGAAAACTATATTTATCGTTTCTGAGAAAAGTTAAAAAAAATTTGACCAGGGCGCCTAAAAGCGCGTTTATTGACAAATTGTATCGCGCACCACTTTCGCAATAGGGCGACTTACAGATGATTGCCGATATTCATTAATTAATAGCGTAAAATATCCGATTGTAAAAGAAAAAGCTGTAGTTATATTATTTAAAAACAAATATAATGATATGGTGTTTCACCTGTCATTTGAATGTTAAGAGAACCTTTATCAAAATCATTTTACGTAAAATCCGAATCGCCTCGCATTGTTCATATAATCTAGTTTATGAAACTTTTCATTTTCACAGTTCACTTTTTTTAAATGGCGCTTTAAGGCCCCAGACCTTTCCTTTAATCTTTTCCTAAATTTTCATTTACACGCTGTGTAATATATACATATATAATTTATAATTAACATTTTCAACCTACACGATCATCAAAAAAAGGATCGAAGAACTAATTTTGTAGTTTAGAATGTTAGTAAAGAAGCCTCGTAAAACGCCATCTATAGATTTTTTAGAGAATTAAATTCTGCAGCCAACGTGTTTATTGAAGTAATATTACTGAATTTGTTACTATTAAAAAATCCCAAAAAAATTGTTTCTCTATTTTTTATACCTAAAAACCCCCATATAGCAAATTTCATTGAAATAGGATACGTCGTGTTTGAGAAATTAGAAACTTTTACTTATTGAACCATTTTCCCGTAGGAATGAGATATTTTCCCGCGGTAAAAACTATCTAAGATGTTGACCAGGGATATAAGGTACCACCATGGAAAATTTCATTCTAATCGGTCCAAGAGTTTCGGAGATTAGCCTGTACAAACAGACAAACAGACAAACAGACAAACAGAGAAACAAAAAAATCTAAAAAAATCTGGATAAGTTCTATATCACTTCTTACATCCCCCTGACTCGGTTTATAGCTTTTTTTTTCTATGTACAGATTTTCGACCTCTACTGTTTTATTATATAGATGTCTCCACCAAAGGCCCGATCCTAACCTGAAATTAAATTATTTATTCATTACATGTTTTTGTAATACTAAATGACGTTAGAAGTTAAAAAGCTTTGTTCTTACTCAGGCTGGCTCTCGTCTGACATTATTGAACAAGTCTAAACAAATCTAAATAAATTAAAGAGACGGGCAATGGGCAATGCGATATTAGTTAAAACACAACTGGCAGGTTTTTGCAAATTGTGCGCTGCTGCTGTGGACAAGAACCGAATCAAGTCCAGTGAAGCTTGATTGACGTACTTTTTCGACACAAACATAAGTGACTAAAAAAATATCAGAAGAATAAATTTAGAAGAGAATTCCTGTATTTTTTTAATTGACTTGAATTGAATACGCTTATGTCGATAAAGTTTAACGTATCAAGCTTCACCGGACACCCAGAGAATTCTTGTAGAATATAAATTTCTACCAGACAACCTTTTCTTTGTTATGATAAATCATTAAGAATAAAATTGAAATCCCTTCATACATAACAAACAAACATATTTAAAATTATGTAATTTCCATAGAGGTAAACATTATTTGATACCGCAACCGTTTTTTTTTGCTTATTATTGTATGGTAATTTCAACTTGGTTTTTTGCTTCAATAAGTACCTATATAGTTTGAAATGTATTACCTCGTCACGTGACACTAGATGGACTAAGTTTTTGATTGGAAGGCAGGTACAAATAAATCACATAGACATTTTAAAAGATTATTAACATAATGTTTTCTAAAAGACATGGCCGCTCGCCCCATACATCGTGTGCCCCGCCGGTAAATATTACAGCGTCAAGATCAAACTTAGATCTTTGAGTTGGTCTTGCTGGCTAATATGAGACTCCAGAATGAGAAATTCTGTAGCTAGACGGGTTTTTAAGTTATAGCATAATATGTTATACCACTTGGTGTAACCGTAGGTATATTAAATACTAATGACCATGGGTTTAACACTTATTAATCAAAATCAATTTCAATAGGAAAATGAACTAGGCAAGATGAATGGTCCTAGCAATGATAGAATAGATGGTAGAAGATCTTTACTCATATTGTGAAGATCCTACATAGACTCGTACTGCGGATTAAAAAAAACACAAATTGTGAATTAAAAAAAATATATATTTAATTGATCATCCTCTTTTCTATTAATAGGTCCTCTAAAAAGCTAGCAAGAGTAATGAGCTATTGGGATTTATTTATCACAACCGACAACTATTTTTACAGGACATATATATCCTGGTGCAATATATAAGATCATTCCTCTAAAGTATTCTAAACATAACCGTTTTGTCTATACAATACAATAATATTAATAATAAATATCACTTAATAGTTGCATAAGATAGTAAAAACATAGTTATATATTTAATCAAAGACAAAAGCAACACCCAATAGTCTTCTACGGCTTTGAAGTTGCATTAACAGCCTATTAAGATATCCTCCGTGGTTTCTATGTGTTTCAAACACTAGCAACAGATACTTGAGCCCTGGTAGTTTCTCCAGCAAGGTCTACAAACACTTCTAAACATCAGATCTACCTGAAATAAAAATTAAGAAATGAATTAGATACATAAAAAAAGGATATGTATAGTAAAAATATATATAAAGAAAAGATGTATTGTACCTGTAGGTAGCCAAGGCACCCTTGAGTCTATTATTGTATATTCTTGTCCGTCTTTATTAATAGGAATATTTCTTGCTTTTTGAAAACAAACATTCCATCCCATCTTCCGTGGTTTCTATGTGTTCTGAATTATATGTATGTAAGTACTCCACCCACCACACTAGCGACAGATACTTGAGCCCTGGAAGTTTCTTCAGCAAGGTCTACAAACACTTGTAAACATCAGTTCTACCTGGAAAAATAATTGAAATGAAATATGTATATAAAAAATCAATATATATAGTAAAAATATTTTTCTTTTTACAAAAAAAATAAAAGATGTTTTGTACCTGTACGTAGCCAAGGCACCCAAAATCAATTTTTCACAGAAACATCTAGTAATATAAAGAAGGTTTATCAGCATTGGCTTGGCGCTGAAGAACAACAATATTCTGCACCAACTCACTTATATTACTCAGCAATTCACGAAATCTTGTTATGAAACGAAATCACTGACAAAATCCTTGTCAAAGAGAAAAAATAATTAATATCCCTTGTAAGTCACAAGTTGTGATGTGACGCCTTCTGTCATTCTGTCTTTTCTGACGTAACGTATTGCTGATAGTGGGTCCCTATAACGTACGGCTCAATATTATAGTACATCCCGGAATCCACATCAGAAAGCCCAAGGCTGGATGGATGCACAAGTTCTATTTTTTCCTAATCTGGAATTCAGATTCAGAAACCAATCGACTCAAACATTGTAATATGCATGCACACACTTGAAATACAATAACGGAATCAGGCGCAAACGCAGAAACACATGCGATACGTACGATATTTTTGTAGCATCTGACATGACACTAGGGTTGCCAGACCTAAAGCCATTATTCCCTTAATCAAATCGATTTTGATATTAAAAATCGATCTTCATAGTAGAACAATTTTTCCATTAAAAATATTGAAATTCGATTGAAATAATATAAAAGTAATATTAATTGAGTATTACCTTAATCAATGAATTAATAAATATTTTGTCGCCGACAGGTTAAAAAGTTATACGGTACATTTCTTTTTTTTTTTCTCTTTATTTAGGTTAACAAACAGTAACACAATAGAAAATTACTTAAAAAATTTAACAATAAATGGATTTTGTAAATGTGAGACCAACGACATTAACCCCTTATTACTAGTACTATTTTTCATTTATATTAGTTACCTACTGCTTAAAATATCGAAGATAACAACAATGCATTATCATGGTCACTACGATGATAGTATAATTTTGTTTGACTAATTGGTGGTGCATCAAAATATTGTTTCTCGAGATTCATCAAAATCGGTTCACAAAAACGCAAACCACATTCACACCTGTGCACTTACTTCTCAGAAAATTCAGAAATATCCATAGCATAAGTTAGCATAAGTTCGCACGCAGTTGTACAGCCTGATTCAGAATTAGGTATCTACCCCGGCAAAATATATGTAATACTCGCAACTACGCCATCACCTAACTTCACAAGTCGTTAAAAACAATAAAAATTAAAAATATATATTGAATACTTACAGCAATCTCTTCAGCTGACTGTCCCACGTGGCATCATGTTCAAGTTGTATGCCGCTAACTATTAAACTCGTAAATATAACAAACAGGCAACTACAAAACCCGTACACATACTTATGTTATATCACACTCTGCATGTTCAACGTTTTAAAATCTTTATTTTATTTAAAATCGATCTAAGTCAATATAGATCACTCGTATTGTTCGTTCTATATAAATAATCAATCTTTTGATATGTTTGGTTTAGTATATATTATTTATCACAACAATACCTTGGACATTAGGCTAATTTATTAAAATCGTTCGACGACAGTTAAATAAGACAACAATCATAGAAAAACACCCTGCGATGATGGACGAACCTGGGAGAGTGTTAATAAATGAGAACGCGTGTTACTCTTGAGACGGACGTTTATTGACTACCACTAAATACTTATAGCTACGTACATATGTGTATGTAGGGGTAAGGTGAGCCGCACACTACACCTCCCCCCTTGAAGAAAAAAAAGAAATACTTAGTACATTTTCTTTTTTTTATCCCTAGTAATATACTACTTCTTAAAATTTAGATAGTTTACATTAAAATTTCCTAAAATTATTGAATACATCCCAAATATAATTGTTTGTTTTAGACAGATTTATATTTTTGATTTCCTTACAAATTCATTACCAAAAAAAAAAAAATCTAACATTTAAAATCTTGCTAATTTCTCTTATTTTATGCCTCTGGTTATTCTAGTTAATTTCCACATTTTAATTTATTACTTTGAATAAAAAGAAATACTCTGTACTTTAATTAAACCGTCTAACAAAAAAAAAACATTTTGTAGTGTAGTAATCGTCACTTAAAGTAAATCGATGAATAATAATATCGATTTTATTTTAATTATTTAAAAAAAAAAACACTTTAATTATCTGGCAATACCAGGGTATCACAACTTTAATATGTTCATAATTGACAACATTTCATTTTAAACACATGCATAAAATAAAAATACCATTTCTTTATTTATGTATCCGCTTCATGAAAAAAAATATTTCATATTTTTACGTTGCCTTATTCTTAAGAAAATCCTTAAAAGCCTCAAATCAGGTGATGACGTCATAGGTACGGCCGAATACAAATAATGCCTTTTCTTGTTAAATTACTTTTTAAACGAATGTCAATCTTGTGTGTGTCAGTCATGTCATGTCATCTGTCAAGCAAGAGTGAGTGAGTTCGCGCTTATGCTTCTTTTGAGTCTCGTCCGTCTCGTCTATTTTTCTTTTCAGTTAGTGTTTTTATTGTGTTTTAAAAATTTCTACCACAGTTTCAATTCAACTAAAAAAAAGTTCCAGCACTAATGATTTTATTATGTATCCAATCTCGGAAGATAACTCCCTGATCAAGATGCGTAGGTACTTGACATTGACATTTACATATTTTATTTTTATGAAAAATGTATCTAATAGTCTTTAATAGTTAGTGGATATTTATTTCAAATTGATAACTATCTTACTATTTGTTTTAGTTAGAGGAAGATGTACCGGTACTGAGTCACAATGAAAGAACAAGTTAAACTTAAACCACGCCTGCCTCTATCTCTTGTTGGGTAGGTACATGTGTGATGCTCTGACCAGGCCTAGCACATCAGCTCAGTTAACAGTGGATAATGCATGCAAGACTGTTGATAGAGGGACCGCAGTTATGATCCAGCCATCACTATCTGTAGTAAAGGTACATTTTATTTCACTTTGTTAAGTTTAATTTCTAATTTGTGATAATTTTCCCTCATGTTTTTTTTAATCTGTATTTTAAGAGCTTAGTCACATAGTCAATAAAATGTTATTCTGTTCTAGGTGTCCAAGTAAACCCGAGAACTGCTGACAGGTGTATCCAATCTTCAAGATAAAGCAAAACAAGACAGCTTACACCTAAATAAGAGGAATTTATGGAAGTAGACAGTTTAGGAGAAATGTTTCCTTCAACTCAAGGAAGTACAACTAACTACTCAGAAACATCTCAACAGTCATCAGAATCCTGCTTTAAATAAAGAAAGAAAAACAAGGCAGAATGTTCATGTTGAAACTGATAGAAAGTAACCCTCAAGTTTATTTATGTTTACCGAAAGACTATTATGGATATTTTTTTAAACTTACCTCACTGATATTTCCTTTGATTTTGTAGTAACATTTATATACAAAGTAGCAAACATTGCTTTGAATATGATTACCTACTGATATGTTTGAAGTATCCCTGACTACATTGTGGAGAATACTGTCAAGTTTAAAAAATATGATTTTTGCTCCCAATGTGCTTTTTTTACAAATAAAGAGTAGGTACTCAGATGTTTCTACCCAGGCATTTACATGGTTGCAGTACAAAAATGCCAACACACTAAATTTTTGTATCTGCTGGGTTCGGGGGGTCGCATTTATGATGCTAATATAGTGGAGAGCAGTTGTTTTATAAACTTATTGCCTCCTAACTGCTCTATATTGGCAGATTGAGGATTTAAGCATATTGACACTGTGCATAGAAAAAATCTTCAACTTCTTTAACCGCCTAGTGTTTTGAAAGAAACAAAGCTACCTAAACAGGAAGTTATCAAAGGGAAAATTATAGAAAGCCTGTGAATACATGTTGAGACGGTTATACGAAGGGTGAGGTTGTTTAATTTTTAGAACCACACTGTAATTAATAATAAGTTTATTCAACTTGCAGATGGTGCGATAATTGTAGCATGTGGCTTAATTAATTTACAAAGTCCCATTATAAAAGAGGAATAATATACATAAAAGTATTAATACCTATGGTGTTTTATTTTATTAGATATGATAGTAGATAGGGAGAGAGGAGGAGGGAGTAGTACCTGTACCTAAAAATGCCTAAACAGCTCTATTACACTAATATTATAAAGGCGAAAGTTTGTGAGTGTGTGAGTGTGTATGTTTGTTACTTCTTTACGTCTAAACTGCTGGAGCGATTGTAATAAAAAAAATTGTTATGGAATATTAACACTAAAGGCTATTTTTTCCCATGGGAAAATGCCTCATTCCCACGGGAAAAACTTAACGCGGGCGATCCTCTCTGGGCGGAAAGCTAGTCTATAGTCTATACTATCTATATCCATACTAATATTATAAAGAGGAAAGATTTGTATTTTTTTTTTAGCCCAGGCCTCATTGTAAGATTTGCATTGTCCTATATAAACTCAAAAGTTTGGTTGGATTATTGAGCTGCCAAATGAAATGCAATGAATTAAGTTTAATAAATTAACATTTAAATTTACATAAGGAGCTCAGACATGGCACAAGCCAGAACCAACAGCTTAATGTGCTCAATGGAATCATCTTATTTATCAAACAAACATAGTGTTTTTTGATTGACTGGGAATCGAACCCTGAACATTTGGATTAAAATTGAACCCTCTGACCCACTGATTACCCTCTCTGACCACTAGAGAACATATGCTGTAGGTACCTATTTACACTGTATGAAAACTAAGATTATGTAGAAGTTTTTGCTTGATGTATTTTTTTACATTACATATCATACCTACACCACCCTACACATAGCAAGAGAACCCTCGGACTTTTTTTTTTCAGGATTATGCCACTAGTATACACTATCATTTCCTGCAGCAAGTCTCATCAGCAGAGGCTCCTGGACCGATTTTCATACATTTCTGTCCATTGTCTGTTCTCCCAGATCTCCTATTATAAAAGAGAAATAAAAGACAAGTATTAATATGGTGTTTCATTTTATTATGACAGAACAGGTAAACATTAAAATAGCTAACTATTTTGCACTATCTAAAATATGTTTAAAAATAAATTTCTCCCAGAAAGCTTCACCGGCTCTTAACAACTTTAGGGTATATGCCTTATCATAGTCAACCCAATATTTATGCAGGGTCTTAGTTTGTTCATTATGTAGGATCAGCCACACAAAACAGTCAGTTTGGATCATTATTTAAGCTTTACATTTTTTACATTCCTGTGTGAACATACTGGAGTTTATGTCATATTAACATTTTGTGGTGTTGTGACTTTTCGTTTGCCAATATTTTTGGTCAAGTTTAGGTTTACTCCAATAATAGCATGTAGTTCACGTCACAGATGGTTCATCAGAACGTTTGATCAGCCACATGGCTAAACAAATAGCATGTTCGCAGCCTCCAGCAGAGAAGCCGCACAATCCTTGCACTCCAAACTGACAATCTTTTCTGCCGTCACATCGATTGTGGATGGAAGTAACTCGATACAGCTTCCCTTTCACCTTAAGTTCAGGTGTTATTCTGCTATTTGTTATACGTTATAAGCAAGTTTCCTTCTCGTTTACGTAGCCAACTACTGCTGTACCACATAGGTACGCTTCGCGTGTCGCTAGAGCCTTTGCGCTACGTTTCCGCAGCATTATATAGTAGCAGTCGTCGCCGCTGTCGACAGTTTGAAATCCGTTCGTAATTTTCATCGTGTTATCACTATATTTACGTAAAACTTCTGAAAACAAACCAACAACAAACCGAAAATAGCCGTTGTGATTGTGAGTGAGCGAGCGCTTTTTATTTGAAATCGGATGTGTCAATCAATCAATGTGACAGTTTTTTTTTTTACTATAACGGTTTCATTCATAGCATAATGCATTAAACTTTATTAAGGCGTACCTATGACGTCATCAGGCGCTTACGACGTTTTAGAATGAGACATTTTTTAAACTCGAAATTATTAATGATAATGATAGAATTAGGAGAAAATAAAAAATACGGGTATCGTATTTTTTTACCTAATTTTATTTTATGTAAAAATATCAGGGTGTTAGAAAAATGAAATGTTGTCAATTAATACAATCAATCTACATTTTATACAATCTGGTACTTTTTAGGTTTGATTAAAAAGTAGTTTGCTATGGATCAAACAGTTTAAATCGTCAATTGTTGCCATTACCTGTGTCATTACTAAAAGGAAAAAGAATTTTTCTTTTCCATTATACATAAATCAAGATTCTACGTATTTAGGATTCAATAATGTATACGTATATAATAAATTGAAATAAAGTTATTCAAGGAGATTGTGCTAGTTATTATTAAATATTGCAATATTTAACGACTTTGGGGTAAAAATCGGCCTTCTCTTTCACAATATAGCGATGTTTACAATTTTACTGGTTGGGCTTTACTTCAAAACTCATTTAAGTAGAATATCTGGCCAGCTATTATCGGTGTGTGCAAACTTGGTACACGAATTATTGGGCCGTACATTATTTTCTCCTAAACTTAACCGTAATGCCGCGTTCACACCCTTGCCATGCCTAAGGGACGCAGTTATGCGTTAGAATGAGATACAAATACACCGCGCTCACTCTTGCGCATAACTGCGTCCCTTAGGCTTGCCACGCCCTGGCAAGTGTGTAAACCCGGCATTATAGAATTTGTTACGTTACTCATTATTTTATTAAAAAGAAAATGAATATTATCTTTTTAATTACTATGTTTATAATAAATTCTGCGCATTACCAGACCAGGTACTGTAGGTTGTATTATTTTCTTTTTTGCTATGAACAGAACAGGTATAATAAAGTCGTCAATTGTCGCCATTGGTAAAAGGAAACTCGACTGTTTTACTTTCGTATTATACATAATCAAGAACCTGTCTATATACGTGGAATCCAATAATGCATTTATATACTATAAATAAAACAAGGTTTTTTTCATATAGATCATGACAGGTCTCTAGCTATTATTCTATATTCAAACAATCAACGACCCCGGGGCGCAGATCGGCCATCATCTTTGTGTCCAAAAAATTGTCAATAATTTTTTAAATTAATTTTGCTCATAACAAACTGATCTCCAATGCTAGGATATTAAGCGTGACTGTATTCTTTTGTTTCACAAATGCATAAAATTTCATTTTAATTTAGTTACTTTCGCCTCACCGCCACGTTTGGTATTCTGTGGTCCTGCGAAAGACAATGTTCAACTTACGCGCTGGCGCCTTTTATGAGCATGGTTTGTACCCTGTCAGGTTTATTGGGTTAAAAAATTATGAGCGGCTAACCAAGGGTAAGCTCGTTATGGCCATTCGTCTCTTGGTTTAATTTCAGCTTTTGACGGGACAATTTATCGGGGTGCAAATGGCAGTCATTTGGCGAGACCCGCCGAGAGGAAACTTTCGTCCTTTCAAATTGGACATTTTGCTGACACCTTTGCTTGATTGTGCTCGAACGAGGCGACAAATAACCTCGTTAAAAGTACGCGAGAGGGATCTTTTTCTGTTTTTCGAATTACTCCGTATGTTGCGACTGCGCGACGATTTCGCTGAACGGAATTACAAAGATTTTTGTAATAATTTGAAACTGTCATTTCATTCCGTCCAGTCAATTTCCGTGAGGAAGACAGAAGAGATCGCTACCAATATTTTTACTACATTTGAAATGGAATTTTTAATAACGTTGTCACAACTATACGACATTTTTTTAATCAACTTCTTAAACAGACCTTTTTATGCGATTTAGACACGCGCTCAACGCTTGTTTATTTTTTTGTTGTAACATACGATAATTCTAAATTTCGTTTGCATTATATTATGTTTGCATTACTTAACGAAACGGGATTATTTTTCGACCATATTTTCCTGCTGACGCCGGAGTACTAACAGCGGTATTAAAGAGCTGTAAGAGAGAGATAAGAGGTTATTTTTGTGCAATTTCCTCATGTAGAGCGTCAGCGACAAACATTCTGATACGATCTGTGACCGCAGTTTGAGATAGCATTGCCAGATCCATTCGGTGAACCGCGCTAGACGCCGAATTGGCTCTTACCCAAAACACAGTTTTATAACATTCATCCGCCGAGATACCTTCTTGGATTCATCCGCTCCTGGTAGTTTCAGATTCGACAGCTTGAAGATTTAGGGGGACTGAGATCAATTTGAGTTTATATAACTTTGAAACTTTAAATTCAGTTAATTTATTCTATCGTTGGTTCGAAGAAAATATCTTGAATACCTATCTTCTATTTTAACTATAAATATTTATAAGTTCGATAGATAATGAACTAAGGTTTTAACTAGAATAATCTATGTGGGGTTAAAGCTTGGTAAAATTTATATTCGCGATAATAATTTTTATTTTTGTATGCAATAAGGTATTTATGTCAAAAAGTAAGTAAATAAAAATAAGTACCTATCTCGAGTTTTGTACCCAAAAGTTTGTTCTTTCGTCCGGATGTCTGTCAGCGGGAATTGATGGTTGGAATGACGTCATTAAGTTTATTTTTTAAAACCTTTGATGAATGAAACCTATCATGAGTAATATGAGAAAATTTAAATCTGAAAAGAAAAATAAGTTTTTCTCGACTTTTGTGTATTTAGCTTATATTAATGTTCTTTTGGAGAAGCTAGAGCCAATTAAACTTGGGGAAGGCTTGAGTCCCACGGTGGAGCGGCAAGCTCCTAAAAATGCAGACATCAGAAAATAAATAACATAAAACTGTTTACAGTCGGGTAATATGTTGGTATTCGCGTTGTTTTCTAAATTGCGCATTAATTATAAAGGAACGTATATAAAGCCGTACATGTATCCTTATCAGCCAGTTACTATTTCACGTTCTGCTGGAAATACCTATACCATGGCTTACATCAAACTCCTCCTCGTTTCGGCATTGGTAGTTCTCGCCGCCACAACAGAAGTCAATCAGTGTCCTGGTACGTAGTCCGCTATGAGCTCACTTATTTTAGCATCCTTCACGATTTTTAACCCCTGACGAAAAAGAGAGGTGTGAGGTGTTATAAGTTTGAGTGTGTCTGTCTATCTGTCTGTGGCGTCTAGCTCCTAAACGGATGCTGATTCCGTTTTTTTTTTGCAAGGTGTCGCAATTGATAGTGTTCTTATATATGATCCAAGAAAATATATTTTTTCTAGTTGTTGAAAGGATCAACTAACGGTTTTGTAGCGGTGGTTTTTTAAATTTTCCATTTAATGTTATTTAGATACGTGGTCTACATTTTGGTGTAACTTTTAATACTCAATACTCAGTTCTTTTTAGGGTTCCGTTGCCAAATGGCAAAAAACTGAACCCTTATAGATTCGTCATGTCTGTCTGTCTGTCTGTCTGTCTGTCTGTCTGTCTGTCTGTCTGTCCGTCCGTATGTCACAGCCACTTTATTCCGAAACTATAATACCTATACTGTTGAAACTTGGTAAGTAGATGTATTCTGTAAACCGCATTAAGATTTTCTTAGAAAAATAGAAAAAAAAACAATAAATTTAGGGGGTCCCCATACATAGAACTGAAGCTCAAAAAATTTTTTTTCATCAAACCTATACGTGTGGGGTATCTATGGATAGGTCTTCCAAAATGATGTTTAGGTTCCTAATATCATTTTTTTCTAAACTGAATAGTTTGCGCGAGAGATGCTTCCAAAGTGGAAAAATGTGTGTCCCCCCCCTCTAACTTCTAAAATAAGAGAATGATAAAACTAATAAAAATATATGATGTGCATTACCATGAAAACTTCCAACGAAAATTGGTTTGAACGAGATCTAGTAAGTAGTTTTTTTTTAATACGTCATAAATCGTAAACCGCAATTTACCTTTCACTATTATTAAAACATCGATCAAAGTCACATCGCACTACAAAATCTTTTATATTATGTTACTGGCTGCTACGGAACCCTTTATGTGCGATTCCGACTCGCACTTGGCCGCTTTTTTATTTAGATTCCATGTTGATTGCAAAGATGTTACAGTAAGTGTCAGTGTGTACATAATATTGTAATTATTAACACCAACATGGACCCTGTAGGGGACAGCAAAGTATTTTACAGGAGAGAAAAGAACACAATATCTATACTAATATTATAAAGAGGAAAGGTTTGATTGTTTTTTTGTTTGTTTGTTTTTTTGTTTGTTTGCATCGAATAGGCTCCGAAACTACTGAACCGATTTCAAAAATTCTTTCACTGTTGGGAAGCTACATTCACCCTGAGTAACATAGGCTATATTTTATTTTCAAAAAAAATAGGGATCCTTACTAAAACTTCAATAATGTAACCCAAGGTGTGAAAAAAATACGTAAAATATTCCTAATAATTGAAAATGCTCCGAAAGTACTGAACCGATTTTAGTGAAACTTGGCACAAAGTTAGAATAGACCTTAGGAAAGAACATAGGCTACAATTTACCGCGGGAAATATTCTCATTCCCACGGGAACAATTGTTAAAGCGGGCGGAGTTGGCATAAAGATAGAATAGACCTTGCGGAAGAACATTGGCTAACTTTTACCGCGGGAAAATTCCTCATTCCCACGGGAAAAACTATTAACGCGTGCGGAGCCGCGGCGGGAAGCTAGTATTTGATAAATTATTATTATTCAAATGAATTTATTAAGATTATTGAAATTTTATTATTATTTATTGATATTATTGATATGAAAATATGTAATACATTTATTTTGTTTGACGGATAATGTCTCTAATCTTCATCGATCGGTAAGGTTGCCTGGAAGAAATTGCTACTTAGCAATAAGGCCGCCTACATGTACACTTTCTTTATTATTTTTTCGTGAATTTAACTGTTCTGTAAAGTATATTCTATTCTATTCTATTCTATTTTATCGAGGGGCTTGCCTACTTTTAATTCATGGTGTAGGCTACAGGACAGGGGCTTCAAGAGCGACCAAGATGCGGGAAAGAGCGGGCTGCGGACCGGAATCCAAGTTTATATGCTTTCTGCCCATTGAAAAAAGCTCATCTTTATACATTATAATATAATTTTTATTTTACAGGTGAAAATTTCGAGAATCTGTCCAAAAATATCCAGTTAGACGATTGCTCCACACAGCCTTGTAAACTGAGAAAAGGAACAACCCCAAAGTTCACTATTACCTTCAAACCAGGTAAGAATACTCATACATACATTTTTATTCACCAAGAAATTTAAAATAATGAGTCAGATCATAAATCTGATCAAATTTAACTAAATATGGGTTCAAATCAGTTAGTCTGAATGAATATCTACAAATTGTTTTTATACGAGTAATACAAGTTTACATGCCAACAGTAAGACTTAACAGTTTTTGTTCAAAGTCAAAATAAAATTCAAAATATTTTAATCTTCAAGGGTTTTAAAGAATCACTTTATGACGTCAGGTTTGTAAATCTTACCCGTTTTCTGGTCATTTTCAGAAAAGGATCTAAACAGTCTGGTGACTCAAGCTTCGTTGAATGTCCTCGGAATACCGATGCGATTTATTGGAATCGATGGTTCTGACGCCCGCAGCCAACTGCTAAATGAAGATGGAGAAGAGGTATCCAAGTACCCCCTGGACGCTGGTATCGAATATAAGTACCAACAGTCCTTGCCCTATATCGAGTTAGACTATAGTGGCACTTTTAGCATTCACTGGGCTTTGACATCTGGAGGACAGGATGTTATCTGCTTTGAGGTTCAAGTGGAAATTGCATAAAAAATGTCATAAGAAGTTCAGTAAGTAAACCGAAATTAGTGGGTAAATCAATGTTTTGTTGCCATTTCTTCCAATTTTACTGTTCTAAGACTAATGAATTTTCTGAAACTCAAATCCAAACTCAATTATTGACATGACTTTATTATTGAACAAGTCTAAACAAAGATAAATTCATTTAATGAGGCGATGCGATATTAGTTAAAACAGAACTGGCAGGTTTCTGCAATTATGTATGTAAATTTAGAAGAGAATTCCTGTTTTTTTAAATGATAAATTGACCTACGCTTATGCAGAAAAAGTACAACGTTTTAAGCTCCCCGGACTTGCGGGGAGCGGAAAGCTCTACCCCAGAGTATTTCTGTAGAATATAACTACCAGACAACCTTTTTTTGTTTGTTATGACTGAATCACTAGTTCAAGAAGAAAATCAAAATCCTTTAAAAATTAAAAACAAAATTACTCTTAAATTTCAATATAAGTTCGATACATAATGTATATACCTATATAGCTTTTAATTAGAATAATCTTTGTGGGGTTAAAGTTACATTTTTATCTAAATAGTAAGTAAATAAAAATAAGTACGTATTATATGGGGTCACGTAAATTTTACAATGAAAACAGCTGGATTAAGGCGTCTTTCTTGAAGGGGAAATTAATATTATAATTTGGTGATCGATTCAGTGCTCGCCTTTCTCGATAGTTGCAAGTAGATTTCCTAACTACTTAATATCTACTGCAATAGTTGACTCAGTTTAATTCTAAGTTGGAAACCAATAATTTTCACATTTATGAAAGAGAAACACTTGTATTATATCAATACAAAACAATAAATTATTTGTAAAATAATCTTCTTAATTTTCTTAATATATCATGTTCATTTTTTTCTTTGTAGCCTATGTTACAGCTTATACTTACATAAAATAAGTATAAAAGCCGTATGTTTTATGGTTTCCGCCTATAAAAAAAACTAATTTTATGCTATTGGAGAAACGATGGAAATATTATATACCTACTGTAAAAAAGTTCATCTTGATCATTGATATGTTCAACAAAAACCAATATAATGGGAATGAAATTAAAGTCTTCACTTATTTAAACAAGATCCAGTTTAGACGGCGAAACTTTTTTCAATATTTGTCAGTCCGAGCCAGGCCCTTCGAACTTTTGATTTAATTGAAGTCTGCTTGTAGGACTTGTTTAATGTAATAAAACTGTAGAGGACGAAAATTTGTGCACATAGAAAAAAATATGCTAAAAACCGAGTCAGGGGATGGTAAAAAGTGAATTATATTTCTTTTCAAATTTTTAATTTCTCTGTTTGTACGGACTGATCTCAAAAACTGTTGGACCGATTTGAATGAAATTTTGCATTGTAGTACCTTATATCCCCCGGTCAGCATCTGAGACACTTTTTATCGCAGGAAAATATCTCATTCCTACAGGAAACTCGTAATTAACTCGGAATGGGATCGGGAAGCTGCGCAATATCTTTTCGTCCCAAATACCGCAGTGTCTTAAGTCTAAAGTCTTTGACCAATGTGTGTTGCCAGTGATGACTTACGGATCTGAGACGTGGTCGCTAACGATGGGCCTCATAAGAAAGCTCAAAGTCACCCAAAGAGCGATGGAGAGGGCTATGCTTGGAGTTTCCTTGCGTGATCGAATCAGAAATGATGAGATCCGCAGGCGAACCAGATTCACCGACATAGCCCGAAGAATCGCTAAACTTAAGTGGCAATGGGCTGGGCACATTGCACGTAGAACCGACGGCCGTTGGGGCAGAAAGGTTCTTGAATGGCGTCCGCGCGCCGGAAGACGTAGTGTGGGCAGGCCCCCCACGAGGTGGACCGACGATCTGGTGAGGGTCGCGGGAAGCCGCTGTATGCGGGCAGCGCAGGACCGATAATTGTGGAGATCCTTGGGGGAGGCCTTTGTCCAGCAGTGGACGTCTTTCGGCTGAGATGATGATGATGATGATGATGACAGGAAACTGTGCACGGTAAAGACAAAAAACAACGCAGGCGTAGCCGTGGGCACACAGTTAGTGTATAAAATAATTGGAAAATAAATATCACAGGCTAGACTGCCAGGGTAGGCTCGAGCCTCTCGGTGGGGAAATATATATATGAAGTTTTAACGGTCAGTAGGTATCACATATCACAAAATTATGATGATACTAGCCTCCGCCCCGTGACTCCGCCCGCGTTAACGGTTATTCCTGCGGGAATGAGGTATTTTCCCCATGAAGAGCATCATAAGTGTGGAAATAGTTAAATAAGTAGACATGATACAATTCAACACTTTATCGATATCAAGAAAACATTTCAGAGATTAACAAATAGCATAGCAATGTTCCAAGTATTGCTTACTTACTTACTTCCATTATAAACGTGTTATAATCTAAAAAGCCTGTTACGATTTTATCCAGAAGCTTTTATCATTATTACCGTCATGAAACTCCTTTATATTATAATTTCCAAGCACAAAATTACATAAAAACATTGTAACAAAACAATACGTGGAAGAGGGAAGGTTTTTGATTAGCATGATACTCTATTACGCTGAAGCTTAATTTACAAAAACTTTATGTGATACTGAAAACAATTTTCATGTTTAGGAAATTACAAAAAGTATTAGCTTTATGTTTTCCTACACAATTTTATCATTTTTTATATCACGATATTTTGATCACTTTTATTGTTGATGTCTGTATTTTAGATTCGATGATTATTTTTATTTTTATTTAAAAAGATGGTAACGAAGGTTTTTTTATCGAGAAACTTGGTTTTAAAGTACTATGGTTTAAAATATCAACCGACATCTACAATGCTACCACTACTATGTTGTTGCGATTCATAATTAGTATCTAAAGCTTGAACCAATATAATTCTCAAGGAAAGGTCGTAGTTCAGCAGTGGACTAAGCTGTTAAAACTAGTCCACGGCGCCAAAGACTAAAATTAAAACACGATTTCAGATTTTGGTGAATAATTGTGTCCCTATCTTATTATTTTATATTTTCTTTCTTCTTTGTGGGTCAACTGGAAGATATTTCTTCAGAAATAAGCATTTTGCGTCGGTGCCCAAGTGGGCTAGGGCTGTTGACTTCCATTCGGAAGTTCGCAGGTTTAAGCCTCGGCACGTACCAACCAATGTGTTTTCGATTTTCGAATTCATATGTACGTTTATCCGATGCTCTTACGGTGAAGGAAAACATCGTGAGGAAACCTGCACACACCTTGCGAAAAATTTCAAAGGTTGTGTGTGTGTGAAGTTGACCAACCCGCAATGAGCCAGCGTGGGCGACTAAGGCCTATTCACCCTGATTTCAGGGTAGGCTCGAGCCCCTCGGTGGGGACATAATATGAGCTGTTAACAGAAGCATTTTGTGTTATGTCATCTTTGTTTTTATATTGTTTCTTTATTTTGTTTATTTATTGTGTACAATAAAAAGTAAAATTAATAAATACAACATAATTTTAGGTAGAATTTAGAAAGAAATGTATTAATTTGGCTAGTCATAATTACATATTTGCAAAGTTTCGACGAACTCATTAAAATACCTATCAATAAGCTGATTGCAGCGTTAACAGAATTGGACTTGAAAAACTTTGTGCGTAATGTGAGTACAACTTTTAACGCAGTGCTCAAGCCAAGTTCATTTGCAAATTGGTAGATCTTTCATTTTTATCTTAAGTTTCTTGCAACATAATGTTATTAGATCCATGTGCTTTACTTTTACATAAATGTCTTACTAAATATTACGACGCATTATCATAAAACACACATTAAATAAGGTATATTTGTAATGGCTGATTCAAATTCCGCGGACAAAGAAATTGTGCGTACTCAGACATCTACGTCGTTCGATGATCATAATGCGCCTGTGGGTGCATTAAGCTAGATGAAGTAAGTGCACGTAAGGCGAAAAATATTCAACGCGACACGCATGATGTGTAAGAGCGCATTTTCATTAGACGTTAGCAAAAGCATACGAATTAAAAGAGAATAAGCTTCGCCGCATCGCATATCGCGACGACAAGCAACACCATGTTATATTAATATGAAATTTACTAAAGGACAAGACATTATTTATATTTTTTGAGAACCCTGAATTCAGGTTTTGAAACAAGTTCTCAAAACATGTTTAAGCATTAATAAGCATCATTATTATCATAATTTTGTTACAAATGTGTTTTTTTGTTTTGGATATAACTTCCGATAGTTAAAACAATACAAAAATGAAGTCACTTGTCAGTTAACTAGCGGAACTTGGCTCCCGCTCAAGTTAATATTTAGAAGGAATTTCTCTTGCTCCAGGCAAAAGTTCAACTTATTAAACTTTCCCAGAGTTTTGGCAAGTTTTTGCTTGTATTGTGCTCTTGTAAGATGTTTGGGCATAATATATTGGACGGCTGTAGTAAAGCTCGAGTGAAAGTTGGCAAAGATTGCTTTTCGTCTGGTTATGTACCTTTATAAAATATGCTTGCTTAGGTATTTACTTTCTGCTATATGATAGGTAAACTTTTTTATAGGTGTCCTGAAGCGTTGTTGTCTTAACTAGAAAAAGTACAAAATTAATTAAAGTGTTTTTTTTTTTGCTGAGGTACGAGCAATTTGTGCATGACACCGACATAATGCTTATAGTTTTCTAGATGTTTGCCTCTAAATTATTATTTGTTAAAATATTTTAAGATAAAAAGAATCATTATGTACAGTAGGTAGCACACGCGGTTGGATATATTGACCTTGAACGCCGTTATCCCGTAGCAGTACCTAGAAGCGAGTGTCAAGCCGCATGTGCTGGTTTCTGTACATAAACTACAAAGGCCTCTGCGACAATAATAATAATAATTTGAAATAAAAAGCCCAAAAATAAGCCCCAAAAAAGTTAATTACAAATAAACTTATCATATCACAAAGAGCAGCATAAATATTAAAGCATATTAGTTAATTAAACGGAGTTAAACCTGACTTAACAATGATTTAAAAATGTAACAATACATAAAATTTTCTAGAAAAGAACAAATCATCAAGACAGTATTGTAGACACTTCCCTAAGGACTTGTTTATCGGTACTTCCACTTTCCCGTGGGAGTGTTCCTGGAACCTCCTCGTCCAGTTTTAAGAGGGTCCTTGAGGTAAAAACCTAATTTCAATAAAGCCACTTAGCAAAGGAACTCTCTGGGAAAATATTAAGAACATTTTTTGTCTTTTATTGCGTAAGTAAGTAGTTACCTACCTAACTTTTGTTAAAAAATAAAACTTGTTCAACGTAAAATGTTGAATAAAACGCTCAGATCATTATTTTGTTACAAAAAAATGTGAGAATAAGTACTGAATCAATAAATAAATAAAATACTGTGGCACATAGTACAAAACATGTACTATGTTTTTCTTAGATAAGTATGTGATTATTTCCATAATAAATGTAGTTTATTTATATTTTTTGGGATTATATCAATCGTCCTACAAGCTTACATTGTGAGGGTGTGTTACGAAGTAACTAGTGTAGAACTTTCGCATTTATAACTGGTAATGATTTGTTTATAGTGGCAAGAAGAGCCTTAATCCAGTAAGATACTGTTATGATTATGATATGATTAAAGTTTTTGTAAGAAAATACTTAATGTTTTAGTTACAATTTTTCCAATTTAAGCAGAGGATTTCTTAATTAAATTTCTGCTTTACTATTACGTCGCGGCAATTTTTAATTGACAAAATTATAGTACCTAATATTTGCATGACGACAAATCAACAAGCTAAACAAAACTTGATCAAAAGTGTATTTAATCGCTATTAATGAAATTTTATTGTTTTAAAAATACAATAAAATTTAAAATAAATCATAATAAATTATGTCTAAGTGTAAAATGCTACTAAAATAATGTTCATTAAAAAAAAAACAATAAAATTGTAAAATACATTGGGTCAAAACATCTAAATGTTTAAAATGTAAAATGTGAAGAAATTCGATTTCAGAAATCGTCGCTAATAAAACGTGACGTCACAGTACTTATCTTTCAGGCGTTTGATAAGTTACAATATATCCACTCATTTTATGAGGATAAAAATCTCCTCGCATGACAGTGCAATCCCTTCAATCCCCACTCTATAAGATAAGACGTGTCCCGAGTGCCAAGTGGCTTCATAGCCGAGAATTTGGTGACAAATATTACCTTTCGTTTCATATAAAGAAAACAATAAATATTGTTTTATTTCTTATTTCCCGATAAAGTACTTATTATTACTAATTCACTCAAGTCACCCTTTAAACTAAAATTTTACTACATAAATTGTAGTGTTGCTTTTTATCAACAACATAATTTATGTTACCTTAGATAGTTAGATACCTATACCTAACAATAACAATGAGTTAGTTTTCGAGTTGCGGTCATAATCCAAATCAAAGTAAAATAATAATACAAATTGCACTTAAGTCTATTTGATTTTTATCTAGGTCATTTAGCTAGATTATTGTTGTGTAATATCATCATCATTATCATTTCAGTTAAAAGATTACCAAAGCTGGATAAAGGCCCCTAAATATCGGTCCTGGGCTTTACACGACTCTCACCGGATCATCGGTCCACTTTGTGCTAGGCCTGTCCACGCTACGCCTTCCTGTGCATTGCCATTCAAGAACCTTTCTGCCCCAGCGGCCATCGCATCTACGCATAAGGTATCCCGCTGACTGCCACTTAAAATCTCTCATTAAAAAACAGTACAAGAAAAAAGCTATTCAAAAAATATAGCGACTTCGAAATTTAAAATAAGTGAAAAATATGTAAAAGAAAAAAGATTTGTATTAGAAGACCCAAATCAAAAGTACGTATGAAACATAATTAGTTGCCTTTTAATTTGAGGTCGGTGGTGGTCTGTGTCATGGGTATGTATGCGTTAAAACCTCCACTTTTTAAAGTCAGTAAGAACTTTATTTAAATTGCAGCACAAAATTCCAACGCAAGTTGCGCTAAGCTTCTAAAATAGCTCGGAAAGTTTGACAAATCTCTTTGAACAAAAGAAGAGGTGTCAATCATAGCGCGCTTACCCGTCTCCTACACCGAGACGTGATCCGCCTGCCACACGAGATACGAGGTGATAAGAGGTGAAGGTGACACGAACATCGAACATGGACGAAATAAAGGACGACAAAATTATTTTTATTTCTTTATCACGACATCACACTGCTGAAAGTGCCTGCGGATTTGTAAATTGTAAGATTTTTTACTTAATTTTTTTAAATGTTTTAATTAATGTAGTATGTGTAAAATTTGCTTAGAAATAGTTGATCAGACTGAGTACTGTATGCAGTTATGTTTGGTGCAGTTATTCCTTATTCCACAAGGTCTAAGGGAATAAATAATTTAAATTTCAATTTAAGTGCCCAGATGAACATACTAAAAGTCCCCAAGGGTGGGACACAAGCTGGTGGTGAGGGAGAGGGGGATAGGTTTCCACTTTTAATTTTGTTGTTTGTATAATAAAAATAGTTCAAAGTTCAAAATGTGTTTATACGAAGTAAGATTTTACAAATCACTTTTCGACGTCGAGGAGAGTTCACGGTTTGGCTGTCTTCTGTGGAGAAGAACTCTCCGGAAGAAACTCCACAGGCGTTGCATCTTTTCAAAAATATTTTTACATAATTATCATTTTATACAATTCGATTAATATAACAAAGAGTGCAAACGAAATATGCAATTAGAGGAAGGCAACAAGTCAAAGAAGAAAATCTAAATTATATCACTACATAGTATAAAACAAAGTTGCTTTCTCTGTCCCTATGTCCCTATGTCTCTATGTATGCCGAAATCTTTAAAACTACGCAACGGATTTTAATGCGGCTTTTTTTTAATAGATAGAGTGATTCAAGAGGAAGGTTTAAATGTATAATACATGCATGTTATAATACATGCATGTTATACACAATAATCATTTTCCCGTGCGGAGCCGGGGCGGGTCGCTAGTAATTAATAAAACAACCGGCAATCGACTAATAATATGGCTTTAGTTATACTTCTACATTATTAATCAACATTTTTCCTATAAATTATGACAGTATGGTCCTTTGTTTTCATTAGCTTAGCCGTTGAAATATAATTTTGTAAATCTTACTTCGAATAAAAACTTTTGATTTTCATTTATTTTAAAGGTTCCGTACAAACGGAGTTCTTTATCATCAGCCGAAAGCTGATTGAGTTCAAATTGTCACCCAAAGACGCACGTGTGACATTAAGTAATGAATTTGAAACATGGAGGTCACTTTTGGGTATAGGGACAAGTCAAATGAATAGAATTGTTTTTTTTTATTATAGATAATTATATACCCTATACTATATATAAAAATAATAAAAAGCACACCTTTAGTAGAAAAATATTTTTGACAGACACCCTAAACTCTAAATTGTATTATTTAAGAAATTTTGCAAACATTTGGAACAGCTTGTATCTTTGAAACTATTCAGCTTATCGAGACCCAACTATTCTCATTTTGTTGCAAATTTAGTCTACTTTAAAATAATTCATAGTGACTTCTACCGTAAAACGGGTCCTTGGTGGTAAAAAATGGCAAAAACTGAAAAATTTAATGGTTTTTCATGAATTTTACAATGTTCCGGAAGGCTTTCGAGTTGGAAAAATTATATTTGTCATGACCACCTCATTACATACAACATATAAAAAAATCAGAACTGCCCGATTTGATGCAAGTGAAGACCCCTTTTATGGTACGATTTCCATGTATCAGAAAGGGCAAATGATGTGACGTTATTAATAATTTCAAAATATTTGGACCTTGACTTTAATCTGCTTTATTCATTCATTAACAGCTCATAAAAGTCCCCACCGAGGGGCTCGAGCCTACTCTGAAATCAGGGTGAATAGGCCTTAGTCGACCACGCTGGCCCAGTGCGGGTTAGTCAACTTCTCACACAACCCTTGAATTACTTCGCAAGTGTGTGCAGGTTTCCTCACGATGTTTTCCTTCACCATAAGAGCGTCGAATAACGTACATATGAATTTGAAAATCGGAAACACATTGGTGCGCGCCGAGGTGCGAACCGGCGAACTTCCGAATGGAAGTCAACGGCCTTGCCACTTAGCCACCGACGCTCATCTGCTTTATACTAACCTAAAATTATGATGGCCGTTCAATCCAGGCGCATTACTTCCATCTTACGCTGGCTTTCAAGCTGGCGGTGTCATCGCTTCCTATCCTAGTGTCATTATATCACAAAGCGGATAAGCCGACGCTTTCTCGTTTGATTTTGTTCGCGCTGGCGTACCGTAATCCCTCCTCGAGTCTTCTCCCGCGCATAACAAGGATTTGCACCAAGTGAAAAACTCTCAAAGGCTTTCGAGCCGGCTTCTTGGTAAGACCACAGACAAGTAACTATGAAGACTGCGAATTAATTGAAAATTCAATATTTTCACTTCGATAAAAAAATATAAAGTTCAATATTTTGTTCACATAGAAAACTATAATGGTAGCGAGAAGTTGGTTTGGATCAAAATAATTAGAGTGGATTGTTGGAAATTGTTAAGGCGGTTTACAAATGCAATTTATTCAAGTAACTGAGTGTCTTGATATCCGTTTGATATGAAATTAATAATAGTTATGTAATTGTAATTCTATGGGATTAATGCCTGAAATAAATGTATTTTATTTATTTATTTTAAAAATCACTTCTTTCTTTCGTTTACATGCAGGCTGTAACTGCCTACATCAGCCTTGATGTCAGAATTATACCTAGAGCCGTAACTCGTGATCCGTAGAAAAAGAGCCGGGACCAACAACAACTTGACGTGCCTTCCGAAGTTTGGAATTATCTTTCTATTCGGACAATGAGGTGATTCAGCATGAAATGTCTTAAACAAACGGGTGAAAATCTCACAAAGAGAATTTTTTTCGACGGTGCCATACCAGGATTTGAACTTAGAATCTCAGTAAAATTGCTAAATTTTACTATTCGTTTGAGTTTGACTTAAACATTTTATCAACAAAGCAACATTCTTTTTGGTGTTTCGTCCGTGGCGAAATCTTGACCTATTAAATATTATTTCGCGAAACGATTTTCGGAAGATCCGACTTGCCTTTGTTCGGGAAGTACACTCGGTCGACTTAGTGAGAGGACCAGGCTGAACAAGAGTAACGACCTTAGTCGTTATAACATTTATAACTCTTCGGACAAGCTGCCTTCTTGCAAATTAGTTCTGGCTAAGACCTGCGCTTGAGTTGAGATGTTATGAGTTCATTTAGGTGCAGAACACACGGTGTACCTAACTTGATCTTGATCTGAGTTCATTAAGTGTTTTTTTAAACCTATGATGAATAAATAATTTCAATACATAATTTATTTATTGCAAACATGTATGTAAATAGCTTTTTACCTTTTTCAACGTGTAGAATGTTGAATAACATGAAGGTCTTATGTGAGGTAAGTGACGTACATGAATTACGGATGATTTTTTTTCATAGGTAGGCCGTGTGACCGCTGCTCCAAAATTTTAAAAGTAATTGTATGCAACTAATTATTTGATATTGGCGCGGACGCTCGCCTTTCTAAATACAATTCCTTGTAATTTTACAGCACAGCCTCTAGCGCGGCCGCGTAAAATAATGACTTTTAAAATAGGCTTATTCGAGGTATTCGGCTGCTAAAATTTGTAAAATGTGCTTTATAATTTTATCGATTTCAAGTATAAACGAATTTCATGTATTCCGGGAATCAAATCTTTCAAAGTTTTGCAAATGTAATGGTAATAGGTATGTAGGATGAATAAATCATACCTAGAGTTAATTTTTTTGCTGCTTGGTAAATAAAATACCATAAACGTTTAATTAAATGAAGGAATATTGTCAAAATCTTAAGGAGACCGAGTTCAAAAGGCACATTATTACTTTTTATTGGGAAACATATTTTTTGCTTGGAAAATACCTTACACGTGCGCCTAACGAAGGTATAAAACATAGAACTACTGTTAAACTAGCGTTCGTAGAAAAGACACCCGTGAACCGCACTTATAGTAATATGAATTGGAGGTTCCTTACCTTCAACTTCTACGTCGTTTGTCTTTTGTTCTTTCCGCCGAGCATTCCTGTAATTTAATTATGTAAGCAAATTGTAAAATAAAAAAAAAATAAAAAAAAAAAAAAAATCCGTTGCGGCCATGTTGGCGCATAGAACGGTGGACGAGGGGTCTTCTCTAGTACTTGTTCCTCAATGGTATTAAATAAAAGTTAGAGCTTTTATATAAAAGCCTTTCTAAGTCACATGTCTCAAGAGAAAGGAGGCAAGAGAAGGGTAGCCGGCTAAAGCTCTGTGTATGAGACGTGGGACTGTTTTTGTACATTGATTTTTTAAGCATATTTGTTTAGTTTTGATTACAAATTCTCACCTCTTGGGGGGTGTATCTGAAGATCTCGTGCGTGTCTCGGTACCACTTGACGGAGTGCAGAGGGGGGTCTTCGGAGTGGCGCTCATAGGAGCACCGCAGCTCCGCGTCCCGGCGAGGGTCTGCCCACCGCGGCACGTCCAACGACGTGATGGTGTGGGACACGCTCCGGGCTGCAACAATTCATTAAGATTATCAATACAATACAATGCAATATTACTTATACATTGGCACCATGGTCGAAGAAAACAAGGTCTTCCACTTGGGCCACGTGACTGACACAAGCCTACACGCATTCGACAAGGATGAACAGCGCAAGATGACGTAGGCTTGTGTCAGTCACGTGGTCCGAATGGAACACCTTGTTTTCTTAGACCATGATTGACACTAAGGCGTCGTCCTAATAAAACGAGACCGCGCGACCATCGCGCGATCGTCTAAGACACCGTTCGATGCGACATTAAAATGATTATCGCGCGCTCGTACGAGTAAAATTCGCGCGAACCTGCGATGATCACGTATTCGAGTTCTTTTAGGACGACGTCTTATAATAATCAGTTATTTAGAAAGAAAGAAAGAAAGAATGAAAGAATAGTATATTTCATTACAAGTGCGGAAAGGCTGTCATTGCAAAGAGTTCCGACAAATGTGTACCCAAGCCGAGGCGCAGCCGAAGGCGAGGGTAGACAGTCGGAACGAGTTGTAATGACGGTTCCGCACGTGTACTAAACGACTATTTTTAATACAGTTGCGAAAAAATGAAGCAATTAATTATAATAATAAAAATATAATAAAAAAAAATGACGCCAACCGTAGAATATAAGCAGAGATTTTTTTTCTTCACCCATTCTGGTAGACAAAGGGAACTATGCCCATACAGCCAAGTTTTCAAACTTTTTTATTGATATGAAATGAAAATGAAATTTATTAAGATGAATTAAAATGAAACCTAACCTAACTCATTCAATCAAATCATTAAATCTAATATTTAACAAATTAGTAGCTCCTTTTTAGAAATATACGTATTTGCTTGAATCATAAAAACTTTTATGATTTTTTTTAGTAAAAACTTCATGGTTGGTTTTTCTTTTTAATAGACATTATTTTGACAGTTGGGAAAGAAAACGCACGTGTGCGGGAAACAAAGAGTTTTGAAGAGCCAGCTTCGCGAAGCGGCTCTTCAAAACTCTTTGGTAATAGCCCACTTCCCGAACGCTATACCTCCCTGCAATACGCCACTTTTTGAGCAACTGTATTAAAAACTTTATTTGTACAATTTATATTTTATTATTATGTGAGCTTATTTCACACCTCTTCTCAGAAGGAGAAGAGACGGCGTTAACCCCAGCGGTGGAAAAATCAAACCGCCGGAGGTCAGGGCGACAGAGACAAGAAGCGACGGATGATTCTGGCCGCGTCGAGCAAGAATCTTTCTGCATCTTGGCCTTCAACCCAGTCCTTAGACCCAGCCTCTGGAGGTGTCGGTCGAGGCTGTTCGGGACAATGCCGTTCGCGGATATCACACATTATTATTATTATTATTATTATTTTCTTTTTTATTTTCTTTTCTTTCTCTCCGAAGAGGTTTTTTTTTTTGCACGGGCCAAAGCCAAGTGCTCGTTGGAAAGTTATGAAGTTAAAGTAAGAAATTTTCTGACGATACGGCAGGTATTTAGGATGACGGCTTTTTGTAATAATAATAGCTTATTATTATTATTATTATTGTGATTGACTGAAGCCCACCCAATGATCTTTAACTCAGGAAAGCTCAAGCTCCTCTGTGGGAACGTATATGACTTGATAACGTGGATAAATAGCGAAATTTGATGTAATATTCTACAACCGTGCCTCCATTTAAACCATAACACGTAAAATGCAAATTTACGTTATAATAACAATGAATAAAGTAGCTTGAATCAATTTTATGAAATGACTTACATTTTCCGTTGAAAATATTTGCATAACAGATTACAGTTGAATAAATTTATTTTAATTAAAATTATAAGCGTTTTTTTCAAAGCTTCAGTGGTGTAACGGTTAAGAGAATTAAGCTTCACCGAACTTATTGCAAAAGATGAAAATTGCTCTTGGTGATTGACAGAAGAACGTGACTGACAGACGAACGGACAGACACACCAGTAGTACTAGTGGAATCCGTTTTTATTTATCGAGGTGCGGAATCCTAAAAACAATTTTAAATAATAGTCTCGAAGACGATAAACTCATTTTTATATTTGCGACATTAGGTAATTAAAACAGCCATTTTCGTTTTAAATGAACGAATAGGGACAAATATTTTAGACATTATATTTTCGGCCGAGCCAATAATTTTGATTCCAACAGCGGCTTGGGAATATAACGGGACGTTGTCGGGGATTATCTGCTAAAATTACAATTGAAGAGCATTTCAGCGGGGATTCCCACGCAATTATAAAATTGTAATCATATGAATGTACCTATGTACAATGAAACTGTTACTTTAAATACTTAACATATTTTAATAATAAAAGTTTTATTTAACAGCCTCCTCTCTTACTTTCCTATTTTGTTGTGCCCGTAAGGGTCCATGATGTGCATCTAAGACAAATTTATGTAACACCTTTTATACCATTATGGAATGCAAATAAAATATTGAGTATTGAGTATTGAGTACACTGAAAAAAAAAATTGATTACATTAATCAAAAAAATGATTGCGTCTAACAAGAAACTTGTTAACATACGAGCGTATAAAGTAATATGATTATGGCGATAAAGCTATGTTGATTAAATAACAATCAAGTTGTCTTTATGAGATAAAACAAGTAAATTATTGAACCTAATATGATCAAATAAATATAACCAATCAAGTTTGGTTATTATAACAATGATTTCTGCTGATTGAAGTTATAATGAACTTGATTAAGGTTATCAAGTATTTTAAGTAGTTTCAGATAAAATTGCTTTATGCTAGCTATCAAAGGACCTGATTATTGTGAATATGAAAACTTGATACATTTGATTATGTTCGACATTAGAATCATATATTTAGATGTTTACTTCTGTTATATAACTTGTTTCGCTTTATGAAGCTGTCTTTATTATTTGAATGAATATAAGTATTAATATTTAATAAGATTTTTTTTTCAATGTAATCAACACAATTGATTGAATGTAAAAATTAATAATTGTTAAGTTATTCAAATAACTTGTTTAAAGCTATAAAGTACTCTTATTGGGACTATCAAGAAACGTGTTTATTTTTTTATTATATAGGGTCTAAATTTACGTTTAGATGCAGAATGTCCAAGTTGCAAAATGTCCAGCGGGTGCAAAATGTCCAGGTCGCAAAAGGTCCAGGTTGCAAAAGGTCCAGCTTGTAAAATGGTAATAATAAGACATTCTGCATCTAAAGGAAATATAACTTATGCTACTATAATGAAACAAAAAAATTAATAGCATATAAGTTATATTTCCTTTAGATGCAGGTCTTATTATTACCATTTTACAAGCTGGACATTTTGCATCCTGGACCTTTTGCGACCTGGACATTTTGCACCCGCTGGACATTTTGCAACTTGGACATTCTGCACCTAAACGTAAATTCGTTTTAATAGTTACGTTTCTTATAACTAGTGATGGTGCTGCTCTAAAGGTGTTTGGGTATGTACTGCGCTCACGCTTTAAAAGGAACGCAGTACTTTTCCTAAAATCCTGTGTCAGCAGATCACTTGTCAAAAGAAACATATTTATAATTTTTTTATATAAAATGATAATGTCAGAAATGTTATTAAAAAGTTTTATTCATGGTTATTAATAACTGTTTAGAGATCAACATTTTTCCTTATGCTAATTTATGAAATATATAGGTATGTTTAGAAATCAACAATTGTGTATAATATATCTAAATTGAACAATAGTCTCATAGAGAGGAGAGATCCCACGAGCATTAAAGGAAGAAGGTGAGCGTCAGAATGGCTAGTTGTCTGTGGCGTGAGTCTATGAGAGTTGATACAATAATTGCTTATATTTGCTTCATAGAATAAAAAATTGCTACATATGATATATATTTAGAAATAAGACTTTTTTTTTGACCAGCGATCCTGATGTTTGGTTGGCTGGTCACCTCCTAGTTTGAAGCCCAGCATGCAGTATTTCCCGAAATTTATTGCGTCAATAATTGCTTCATATTTACTTCATTTATCTATTTTAGTTGTAACTTCAAACACTTTTTCTTGTAGACACTTTTCCTTGGGATAATTATTTAAATGATTGCTACATCTTTTATTTAACGTACGATTGAAGTTACACTTCAAATAGACAAATGAAGTAAATATGAAGCAATTATTGACGCAATAAATTTTGGGAAATACTGCACGCTTGGCTTTAAACTAGGAGGTGACCAGCCAACCAAACATCAGGATCGCTGGTCAAAAAAAGTCTTATTTCTAAATATATATCATATGTAGCAATCGCTCACGGAAGAAGTACTTTTATATTGAAAATAATCTTTAGTTGTACCTTGTAAATTGTAAATCAATAAGAATCATAATATATTTGCACCTTGTATATGGCATGATCGTGGGATACCTTCTTGTAGAGAATACAATCCCGGGATCCCGAACATGATATCACTCATAACATAACATAATATTTGTGTTCATAATAAACAATCTTATACTAATTAACACAACATGCTATTTGTATTTTTTAATAATAATAGTCTCATAATTTTTGTGTTAACAATCAACAACCTTATACTAATATACATTTAACAGTAGCCTCAGGGTTGTTCGCAACTCGTTCCATTCGCAATTGGTCTCATCAACATGGAACCCCAAAACAGAAGCTTGAAGAAAAATCACAATAATTGGAATATAATGTCAAATACGAAAAATGTCAAGTCACAAAATGACCAAGGTTTTAAATGGCTAACGTTTGAGTAATTGACATTTAGCGATATTTATTCATTTTATGTATTTTATATTATGCGTTTTTGTATTTTTAAGCTTTTGTCTCTGGGTTTTTATGTTGATAGGACAAGATGCGATTTGACAAGTTGCTAACGCGTGACGAGTTTCGAATGGGACGAATTGCGAACAACCCGTATCATAAAATGAGTGTTTTATAATAATCAACACCCTTCTTCTAATAAATTAAACTTAATAAGCTTAATAAATTGAAATTATAACTGTCTCAGAATATAATTTATTTACAACTTGTAACAAAAAGAAGATAACAACCCGAAAGGAAGTAAAGGTACTCAAGAAACTTTCCCCAACGAAAATAAGTAAAAAATTATGCCAATCAGCTGAGGAAATTACTATATGGGGGGAGACCATATTTTTCATATCGTTTAGGTGCAGAATATCCAAGTTGCAAAATGTCCAGTGCGTGCAAAATGTCCAGGTCGCAAAAGGTCCAGGTTGCAAATGGTCCAGGTTGCAAAAGGTCCAGGTTGCAAAAGGTCCAGCTTGTAAAATGGTAATAATAAGACATTCTGCATCTAAAGGAAATACAACTTATGCTACTAAAATGAAAAAAAAAAAAAAATAGCATAAGTTATATATTCCTTTAGATGCAGGTCTTATTATTACCATTTTACAAGCTGGACCTTTTGCAACCCGGACCATTTGCAACCTGGACCTTTTGGTGCGTTACTTATTTTTATTTAGTTTCATGAGTCCATTGATGTCCTTTTTTATAGCATTATAGGTAGGTACATACTAACCCTTAGATTATCTTTATCATATGTTATATAGTAGTCTAATATTAATCTTTAAGGAGACAAACATCCATAAGCTAATAAATCTAATAGGAATCATAAGTTTATTTATTTATATTGATAGTCCTATTAGTTTATTTACCTATAAAGAGTAATATTTTTAGAAAGCAATATCCATCTATATTCATAAGAAAACAGTAGCTTCATAATTATAATCATTGTGTTAATGAATAGACATTCTAAATTATGAAAAGTGCCCGTTTACCTACCTTGTCTCAGTTTTAAATTATATTGGACTTCGCAGTGTAACATAATTTTTATTCGACACAACACTGATATTACATGGTATAGGAAATTCTAATAAACTGTGTAGTTTGACAACGTACCTGTAATTTCGTGGTTCTAAAACCTCATATGCATGGAAGTGTTCGTTAAAATTTGTTGTATCTAATAATATTCCTTTAAAAATTAAATCAATGTTTGCATCCAGCACAAAAATATCAGTTAACTTAAAAAAAGATACTATACCATCTTCAGGACTGCTGTAAACCAAAATAGTGTCCTTGGTATAATATGTAGATGATACTGTTGCCCAAGATGTTTTCTCAATTTTTCGTGATAGCACATGTGGTATGTATTTAACAATATATTGAGAGTCTAGACTATCGCATTCTTTTATAGAACCTGTCTTGATGATGTCATCTAATTTACCTTTCAAAAAAATATCATTTAACTTTAGTTGTTGTTTGATAGCAAGAGATAATGTAATATTTCGCCTATTGCATGAAGTTTTTGCCGCAATTTTAGATATTCTGTGCTTTGCTTCAAAGCGCATTGACCAAAACAATATTAAAGGCCCAAATTTTTTAAGAGCCGTGTGATAATGTATTAATGATGAAACTTGGGCTTCAGTGTATCCTCACTTAAAGAAAGGTACAAGGTGTTTAAGTCAGTAATATGAGTTTGCAAGATTTCTTCAGTACCGTTTGCGAATGCAGTAGATGACAAAATATCAATAATCATCCTGAGTTTTGAATACATTTTCCAAAAATCATTTTCCTCAGATACGAACTCTCCGACAAGTAATGCAAAATAGCGTATCAAAGTTAACATTTCAGAGGAAGACAATCGTATGTTTCCTTGATTGACATGATCAGGTGACAAAGAACATGGCTTATTTCTGTTATCAGGACCGTATGAAAATGTTTGGATTCTCTGATTCAGTGTATCTAAAGAGAAATTATTTTGAACACGTGTCAACTTATTTATTATAAGACTCATTATGTATTTCGCTACACCTTCTAGGACATCGTGCATCCAGTCTACGCCGATTTGATCAAAAATACTAAAATTGTGAATATCTAACCATACGCATTTTTCTTTTATGCCAGTTTCAGTAGGATTGTGAGCTAACAGATCAGACTCATAATTGGTAGCATTGCGTAAAAGTGAAGTATCTTCTACACATTGAAATTTCATTATGTCTTTTTTAACTTTACATATTCTACAGGGAAAGTTTGCTGAAAAACTTTCTATAAATCCACATATTGAATGAATTCCTAGATTGTCTCCTAATAACAAACCAAGTTGGAAATACACTTTGCCTTTAAATCCAGGTACATCAAAGTCGATTCCATGATCATTAAGGTAGTTAAGTTCGTCAATGACACATTTAAATATTATTTGATTACCGAATAAAACTCTGTCCGAAGAATGAAATAAGAGAAATAGGAAAATGTTATTAAGAGATGAAGAACGACAAGGAGGTAAACATGGGAGTAAAATATAAACAGCTCCTAATTTATGCTGTCCTGCTCGACTTCCTAAAACATTTCCTGTCTCATAGTCATCAAAGTAAAGAAATAGTGGCATCACAATTTTTTCTCCATGGTGGTGTATGAGACTTTTCCAATAAGAACCTTGTATAAAATTTTCAATGGCACTGTTAGGTAAATTACTATTATTTTTTAAAGTACTCATGAAGTTTAAAGTCTCTATAAGCAGTCCTTCTAAAGAAAAAAACATTTGTAATACATATCTTAGACTTATAAAACTTTGTTCGCAGGTTACCGGTACCAGTCGACTTACACCATTATGTCTTATTGAATCTAGTCTTTGACCAATGACAATTTGTTGTGGTCTAATAAAAGTATTTTTATTTTCAAAATACTGTAAGCGTTTGTACTCGGTACTAAATTTATTTAAAGGCAAGGTTATAACTGGTGTAATGTTTTTTATAATAGTTTCGATACATGAAGATGGAATCTGATTATTATGGGACATGGTTACGAGTGTAGTTTTAAGGTCTGAAATGAGGGATTCTGATAGACAGTTATTCAATCCATTCATAAATATGTCAACTATATTTCTGGGTAGGTTTTGATTAGAATATAAAGAAGCCACCATGGAAGATATGGATGTTTCAAATGATACTTGAGAAGTGACGGGAGTAACCATATTTAACGCTTCATTATCTTCCTCCAATAAAGATTCAACATCTGCATCAAAATATTCGCAAGGAGCTGGTACAACAAAGTTATTGTTACTGTTATCCTCAGTGGATACGTCTAACGAAACTAAACGATTTGCTAAGGAATCATCGTTGTGAGTTATTAAATGTCGCCTAAATGAGTTTAATAACTGGAATTTTCTATTACAGTTTTCTTCAGCACATATTAAAGTTCTATAATCAGAATGATTATGAAATAGTGTGAGGTGAGATTTAAATGCTCCGAAAGAATCGTATTGATTTTTACAAAGAAAACAAATAACCATTGTGGAGTGAAAAAAAAACTGTTCTTGATGTTAGTTAGTTAAGTACTCAAATTACAATCTGTTAAAAGTGACTCGGCAGATGTTGAGCCTTTATCATAGGGACTTGACAGTTTATAGAAGCCTTTTTGTATAAAGTACCATGGACCATAGCTTGAAGGTGAATATTCTAGGTTTAATGACCATGTGAGCTTGAAACATGCATCTACCGACGCCATGATGTTGGCGACGTTGTAAAAATGGTTGGCATTTACTACCACATAATAGGCTTTGATGTTTGCTAAATTAGGGCCCACTATAATGATATACGGTTGTGGGGTAAAACCCATCTGAATGGTCTTTTGATGTTTTTTATCTATAACTAGTTTCAAGTAACTATCGTCCTGTACGTGGGTCACAAACGCGTCACGGCTTTCGGCTTTCGACGGTTTCCATTTTTTTTCTTTATTTACCTTCCTTTTTTTCGATGGGGGAGAAGATCCTTTTGAGCTCGTGGTAGCGATGGGTAAGGTGATTATGCTTGGGTTAATCAGCTCTGGCAAACTCAATATTGCTGCAAGGTTGTTTTTCTCTTCATCGCTCGAATCTGAAAGAATAAGAATTTTACATTAAAAACAGGCATCACCAGACACAATTATCAGATAGACTATCTATACTCCATATTATACTATACTATAATAATTATAATCTAGGCCGCGGGTAAAACCGCGGGGCGGAAAGCTAGTTTAAAATGAATTTCCTTCCTTGACCGGTACATTCAAATTGACATGCAACACAGCATGAGACACCAAAACACAGTTTAGTTTCATGGTCAGGTTCAACCCTTGAAAGGGATGCAATATTTTCGTTTAGGTGCAGAATGTCCAAGTTGCAAAATGTCCAGCGGGTGCAAAATGTCTAGCGGGTGCAAAATGACCAGGTCGCAAAAAGTCCAGGACGCAAAAGGTCCAGATCGCAAAATGTCCAGGTTGCAAAAGGTCCAGCTTGTAAAATGGTAATAATAAGACCTGCATCTAAACGAAATATAATTTATGCTACTAAAACGAAACAAAATTTATGATAACAACAATTATTTAATAAAGTGTCAAAAATAATTATCGATATTATTATTATTACCATTTTACAAGCTGGACCTTTTGCAACCTGGATATTTTGCAACTTGAACCTTTTGCAACCTGGACATTTTGCGACCTGGACATTTTGCGACCTGGACATTTTGCACCCGCTGGACATTTTGCAACTTGGACATTCTGCACCTAAACGAATATTTTACATAGCATACTGAAGTTTTGGTCTGGGGCATTTAGGAATAACCGCTCACTAAACACTTACCATCTGCCAATTGGATAAGTTCTTTGCAACTAGCATCTTTAGACTTCTTTTCTTTCAAAAGTTTTATTAATGTTTTTTTCACTCCGGGAAAGTTCAAACAGAAGTTGTTTTGTTCTTCAGGGTAACAGGCATTGAAGTCTTCTTCGAGCTGTAACAAAAGGTAAAACATTTTTTATTTTTTCATTTTTGTCGAGTAGAGGGCGTCAAAAAAGCCCTTGTTGTCCCATACAATTTGGGGCTTGGTTAGACTCTCAGCCTAGGTCCAAGCCCAAAATTGATAATGTCAAAAAGTGCGCGTTCTACACCTCGTAAATAAAACAAAAAAAATTAAAACATCAAGTCCCAAATCCGTCGGTCTTATGATGGGAGATAGCTAAGCGAATGAAATCAAAATTAAGTATCTTATTTACACCAGATACCTACTAATGTATATCCTTGAGGTTTTTGTAGAGCAGGATAATCTTTAAAATATTGTTCAATTGAATATTTAGATTCTCTTAAATCTTTGCCACGTTTTTGTAAAGTCCCTTTCCATTTGGCTAGGACTAATGTCCAAGGATCTGAGCTGCTTTTGAGCCACGTTATATCATCATCTTCGCTGTTGGAGTTTCTAGTATTAACACTCAGAGCAGTCAGTGGAATAGGTCGTGGTAATACTTTGACAGGTTTATGAGGAGTTGGTGATTTCTTTAGTTTGTCTAGTACTCCATGTTTTTGATACTTCCTTCTCAAGTTAAGTAATTGACTGATTAGTTTTCCTCTGGCTTGGTATGTCACACCTTGCGCAGTGATGCATGCTGGAATGTAATAAGTTGTAATCCGCTCATTTGGGAAAATTTCTTTTATTTGTTTACTCCAATTATGATAAATTTCTTTGGTGATCTTATCATTTTTATGGCTCTTCAGTATTTGCTTGCAAATAACGCTAGCTAAAAGATTTCTGGATTGTTCATTATCTAATGATTTTCCGACAAATTTTAGGAGACCTGACGCTTCGAAATCTTCCTTGAGTAACTTCAGTAAGCTCTGTAAAAAAAACAAAATAAAACCATTAGGTATTCAATAAAATTAAATAAACAGTAGGTATAGGAAATGGGTCAAAGAGTCAAGGTCAGGGCGGGTTGTGGCCATGAGACTTCAAGAAAATAATATAAATGGATTTTATTTCCTTTATTCCCGTACCTTTAATCACCACTAGTGTGTATAAAAAGTCCCATATGACTTTAGAGGCGATGCACAATTTTTTTTGTCGAGCTATAAACTTGGTCCCATACAACAATTTCATGGACCTAAACGCTAGACTTCAGGAACAAAACCATCATACATAATTACAGGGTGTAGACTTTGTACTGTTTTTATGTCACATGCAGTAAAATTTTGCCTTACAAAATATTGTGCAATATTAACCTAAATAAAACTTATGTTTATGTATGTGTGTTGTTTTTATGGGCTAAATGATTATCTATCTATGTAGGTATTTAAGAGTTACAATGGATCTTTGCGTGTTTAACCTAACAGCCAACTGTACCTACAAATACAATACAATACAATATACTTTATTGACAAAAGATACAGCATACAGAAAACAACACAGAACAAAACAAATGAGTCAAAAGGCGGCCTTACCTACCACTTATCATCAACTCACAAAAAAGAAGTATGAAAGAATTAATACTTACATTATTTTCAATGACATAGAAACTTGTTGTAGTTTTTGTTGAAGCTAAATCAAGGTTGGGGGATGTTTTTGATTGCTCTGCCACTAACACATGCACATCAGCTGTTTCTGTTTTTTCTTCAGCATTAAAGTCTTGAACTGTAATGTCCTGAAATAGATTAAATTAAAACCAATTACTTACAAATTTTCTACTACGCAGTCAAAGTTACAGACCTCATGGTTATCATGGCATTTGTAAGCACTAACTAGCCTGTAATACCATAACTTGTCGGTGTTGTGCTGACTAGTAGATAGGTATTACCTAATATTATTATTTAGTGAACAGAGACTGGTATCAAATGGAAGCCCAGAAGACATTGCAACCTAGAAGTTCTAGGGTTCTAGGCTAGAACCCTTTATTCAAATAGGTACATATTTTATTTATAGATTTATTGACTATATTGCACTGCATACTAAGTTCTAAGCTGACCTACATAAGTATAGGTACTTTCCAAACCAAACCAAGGCACTGTAACTAGGGTTAACTTTATTCAATAGTACCTACATTATCTACTTACTAGGTACCTAATTCCTGTACAGGTAATACCTTTACATATAGTACTTACACTCAGACATAATATCTAAATTACTGAAGTCTCCTCCAGGTAGACTCATATTACTGTCTATAGTGGTGTTGATGTTGGGATTCCATTCTTTCCAGTTCCGTATAAATAAGGTTCTAGGTCCTAATGGTGGAATCAGCTCTTTAATATCTTCCGGGGTAAGCGCAGAAAGCGCCTGCAGATTTATTTCATTTTCTGCAAAATAATTGTTGAATCAACTGACAGCAACAACAGCAGCTGCCGGCACACTACCGCAGAACAGGAGCAGTAGCGGTCCAGCCTTACCGCCTCGTGTGGCAGGATTCATATTATACCTATACAAACTCCTAAGATACAACTTTTCCTGCTACCGCTCCTCTACTGCACCGTATGCGTACCGCCTACAGTGTGCTGGCACCAGTCTTTGTACTTAGATGAGTAGGTAGGTAGGTCTCACACCTAAAGTAAGTAGATAAATAGCTAGTAATGAATAGGTAATGGTCGCATGAGACAGGTAAGTAGGTACTTACTGATAAAATTTTCTTGTAAATCTGGGAGGCCCCATGCCTCCAGCAGATCTGTAACTTCTTCCATGGTACACAGTCACAGTTGTCATAAATCACACCGTATATTTATTTTCGAGACGTAACCCGACGGACGTACTTTTTACGTGGCGCTCTCGCCGGCCGATTCAAACAAAATGACAAGTTTCGACATGCAATGCAACGGTTCGCGACGCTTCGAGTATGTTTACATTAATCAACTAGTAGTATACAATCAAACTAGACAATGTTTGTATTAAAAAACCGACAACATTCAATTTTAATAAAAGGGTAATTGTTTTTAATATTCTTGCGTTATACCATGAAACAAAATTTACTTGATCTATTATAATATGATTTCATTATAAAAACATTCAACTGTATTATAAAACTAAACATTTAACTTGATTGACTTTTTCGCTTCGGGTATGTTTACATTAATCAACTAGACAATGTTTGTATTAAAAAACCGACAACATTCAATTTAAATAAAAGGGTAATTGTTTTTAATATTCTTGCATTATACCATCAAACAAAATTTACTTGATTTATTATAATATAATTTCATTATAAAAACATTCAACTTTATTATAGAACTAATCATTTAACTTGTTTGAAATTTTGATAATTTCGGCTTTATTGAAACAACAAACAGTTAGTGATCATTTTTTGCAAGTTTATGATTGCTTCATTCATTTTTTTTTCTATCAAGTAAAATGCCATACTTGATTGGCTCGATTTCTCTCAGTGTAACTTGATCCGATAGTTTATCTGCCTGTAAGAAAAACAGAATTCTACTACGACAAAACATCTGAAAGGATTACGATAAAAATTCACAGTGACACAGTCAGGAAGGTCTGAAAGACCTTTCTATTTAAAAGAATGAATACTACTTTTATTTTAGTGGAAACACCCCTTTTTAAATTAGGTGGTCGAAAAAAAGTTCGTATTATACCTACTATTTTATAGTATCCAACCAAACAACTGAGTCAATATACACATATACTTATGTATTATACATTTTTTAAAGGAAGTACTCGTACGACGTGAAAAAAACACTTATACTTTTTAATGGCATCATCATCATTATCATTTTAGCTGAAAGACGTCCACTGCTGGACAAAGGCCACAGCGTCTCGACTGCTTGGCATCCAACGCAACGGTTTCCATCAACCCTCTCCAGCCCCTCTAACATGCCCGGTCCACGCGTGACAGACATAATTTTGTCGTGCGTAATCTCTTATCCTATTGGAGGATATTTCAATTTGGCGGGTTTCTTGCGCGACAAACTTTTGTCATAGCACTGCATGTTACTGATCGTCCATCCACCTTATGGGAACCTGCCCACGCTACGCTTTCAAGCCAGCGATCGTTATTTCAGAACTTTTATACCTCAATGGCCGTCGGTTCTACGCGCAACGTGCCCCGTCTTTGGAACTGACACAAGTTTAACAATATTTCGGGCAATGTTGGACTTCTATATTTAGTAAGTAGAAAATAAGGTGAAGAATACAAAGAAAGGTAAGTGAAAAGTAAAATAAATTTCGGTTTATATGAAAACTTTGCCCTCTTTTCCTTCCTTTACGTTATCCTCGTATTATGAATATAATGTTGGCGAAATCCTAGCGTGTCAAAAACTGTATTTAGCGGTAAAACTTCGCTGTAAGTGCCTTACTTTGCCAAAATCCGCCCTACACTCGTATTTTTTATGATTTAGGCGCTTGAGTTCAAATTTATGGATCTGGGAGAAGGCCGCAGTGAATAGTTTATCAAGCAAAGTCATGGGATCTACGTAAACACTTTTAAAGGGACTGTAGACTGCTTCAGTTGGCACTATTGGCCAGCAAAACTTAAATAGGATTATGTAATTTTTATACATTATTTAGTAATTCTTTATTAATGCATAATATTATTATTAAACGAATGACTCACGCTAAAATGTGTCGTGTTCTTTCGAGCCCAGTGTTGGCCGTAGCAGTAGCTTTTCCGTAGTTCGCCCGTGACTTGTTTGCCCCTCTGTATGTCGCCGTTAGTATGTACTACCAACAACCTCCGTGGTCGAGTAGTCAAAAGCTAATCTGACGTTACGGAGGTTCCGGGTTCGAATCCCTTTGTGAGATTTTCCCCAGTTTGGTTAGGAAATTGCAGATTGAATCACCTGATTGTCCGAAAAGAAAGATGATTCCTTGCTTCGGAAGGCACATAAAGCCGTTGGTCCCGGCTATTTACTACGTACGGATGTAGTCGTTATAGAGCTAAGGCGGTACAACAATTCCGACACCAGGGTCTCTGAGGTAGGTTCACCTCGAAAACCACTCGATAAGAAAGAAAGACAACACTCATATGAATAAATAAAAAAATAAAAAAATATGTGGGATATCTCACACACGGTCAACTGACCCCAAACTAGGCAGAGCCTGTACTATGGGTGTCAGACAGCTGATATACATAGGTACATATATAAATATACAACATCCAGACACAAGGCAAACACAAGTGCTCATCACACGAATGTTTGCCCTGGGCGAGATTCGAACCCGCGGCCTTGTGCTTCGTAGGCAGACGTACTACCAACTAGGCTACGAGAATTGAATTAACCATGCAACGGCCGACACTCAGCTCTGACCCGACACTGTCTAGGTGAGCCAATCAGGCAAGGGCATATGCGCGAAAATCTGTATTGTGAACGGCAAGTCCGATGCATGTTGGGACCTCATCCGCGCTATTTCTGTGACTCAGGTCGCGTCTATTGCATAGAAGCATAGATTATTTTTAAATTTTAATCTATGACTATGGTCTAATGTCTGCCCATGTGGAAAGTGCACGCGCCGCGCCAGTTTTCACCTTATTCCCTAGCCACGAACGCCTGATGCCACTCCCGTGTCACGCGCTTTCGCCAGGCAAAACAAAAAGGTAGGACGTCACATGTCGTCGTCGCCTTTTCTATGTCGTCGTGTCTTTGCCGCGACCACGCCCGTACCCCGTCAGATTATGTAGGGCTTATGCCTTATCTGCAATGCCGAAAAACGATTACAACACACTCTTTCTAACTTGGTCTACATTCAGCTATCTTACGATCACAGCAAGCGAGACTACCAACTCGGTGTTCTATAAATATTTAAAAATAGATGCATAAATGTTTTTGGAAACTTAGAAGGCACGGTTTTTTCTATCTCAGAATAATTTGTCAGTAAGTAAATCGCCACGATAACGTATAGTCATATGCGTATTTCAAATGATCATTGTGCAGCTAGATCTTATGTTTCTAGTGTACAAACCTCATACAAACCAATTTCCAGTCACAGTTTTGTCGATATAACCTTGGTGTTTCAAGATAACTATATTCTTTTGTTATGTAAATAAGCAAAAAAACTGAACGTAACTTCTAATGCTAATTTTTGAGAATAATGCATAAGGTTCATGAGTTTAAAAAGAAAACAGCTTTCCTTTTTGTTGAAAAATCAAATAAGATTTACTTAACATAATATTTAAATGAAAGAAGTGGATAGGCTTGACTTAAAAAAATATTACTTGCCTTTGTTGCTTTAATTTTATTTATTGATTAGCCTCTTTGTATTATAGGGATCATATCAGCTTATTTACGTTCACTGCTGGACAAAGGTTTTACAATAACGACCATACTGCAGCTATTACTAGCTTTTACGGTTATATTTTTATTTATTTCATTTGATGACTGTTTAAATGAAAGATTGAAATGAGAAAATGAAATATTTAAATGAAAGAAGTGGATAGGCTTGACTTAAAAAAATATTACTTGCCTTTGTTGCTTTAATTTTATTTATTGATTAGCCTCTTTGTATTATAGGGATCATATCAGCTTATTTACGTTCACTGCTGGACAAAGGTTTTACAATAACGACCATACTGCAGCTATTACTAGCTTTTACGGTTATATTTTTATTTATTTCATTTGGTGCCTAAGCTACAGCAGATTTCGCCATGTTGCCTTGTTTAAAAATTTTGAAGCTTTAGAAACATTTTCAGCTTAGCTTTTTAACGGTATCGGCAACTTTTGCCTAAAAAATGTTTTCCTGAAACTGTAAAAGTTTGTTCACACAGTTTTTTATCGCCAGCGACATGGGAATTTGCTTTGAAATGAAATAGCATGCGCTATCGAGATAGATGATGTTTGTTCAGTGATTTTTAAAGATAAATCTAGATTTATGGAGTTTATGTTGCGATAGAATACAATAGAATCTTTATTTGCAGTAAATGTGGTTTGTACAACGTGTTACATGATATTAGTATCACACACTTAACCAGTAGAACATCTTCAGCTGTAACTGAACCGTGAAATATAATGCAAGTACTTCATTCGCACTCTATAATATATAAACGAAAGCGTGTTACCCAGATTGGATTGGTATATAAAACCCAGCTATGCCGTCCGACCTTCCTGGGACCAACTTTTAGAACGCGCGCCAATCTCTGAATCCATTTTATTTTATTGCTGCATTCAGAATGAACATCATCTCCAAATCCTAGGAGATATTACACCGTTCTCGGCCCCGAAGTGGAAGCCACATGTGGAGTAAAAAAAGACATTTTTTTTTTTTTTTTAATAAAGTTTGTTTTTCTGATTTTGTATTTATGTACTTATCTATACTTAACGCACAGCCTCGCAATCATTTATTACTGTTTGTCCTGTACCCAAAAGTTGCCTGGTGGAAATTATTAGGTACTTATGTTACTTCAGCAGTCAGTACACCCACAAACACAATTATGTTTGTGTTCAATAATAAAGATAATAATCTATTCAATTCTATTGTTAGTTATATATAATTAGTCATTCTGTAGTGGCTGTTTGTAATGTGACATGAACGATATTTATATTACGAATAAGGTCGCATTACAAGATAGTCGTCAAGTAACTAAATTCAAAATTCAATTTCTTTATTCATTATAGGGATTATAGGCCCTCAGAACACTTAATGACGTCATATATGAAGCTAAAAAGCTTTGCTCAAACTAAGACCGGCTCTCTCTCGTCTGAAACGAATGTACAAGTCGTCTAAGCAATAAAAAAGAGATCAAACAATCTAAAAGAGGCGATGCGATATCAGTTTGAACAGAACTGGCAGGTTCGGCAATGTGTGCGCTGCTGTTAAGAACAACCCGCCGAAGAAACTACACAGGATCGCTTCTTTTGTATTTTCCTCTAAAACCAGCTAACTAACTAAAACGAACTTTCTACTGGTCATCATTATATTTTTATGTGTAATCGTTTTGTACACGTTGTAACCCTTCACATAAATCCTTTTCAACACATCAATCAAAACCCAACGGAACAGACTAAAAAACTTTTTTTGTTATTTGAGCTTCTATTCAGCTCTTTTTTCAAACTACTCGGTATACTACTTCATATTTTTTATTCACACAGTTTTATTCATCCGTCGAAATATAAGCAAACTTATTTGAAAGGCTTCGTGAAATTGCGCGCCAGGCGCCCCGTGTTTCACCCTTCCTCATATAACCGAGATTTTCTTGTCAAACTTAAGTTCCCTTCATATATTCGCTTTACGCGCTAAATATGCACATAATTTTGACAAAAAATATGTATGGAAATAGGTGCGGTGTCAGTTAGTAAAGAACATGCTCTGACAATGATGTTATAATATACATACCTACCCTCTCTTTTACGTATCGCTTACTTGATATAAATATGGTTTAGATAAAATAAACGAGGGTTAAAGTTTTATAATGTTAGAACAAATTTGGTAATTTAATTGTAATCGCTATCTAAATAAAATCAAAAAATATCTGATTTCTACCAGAAACTGGGCACGAAAAAGTAAAAAAAAACGCGAGCGTAGCCGCCGGCGGACATCTATTAAACACATACCTATATCGTATTTTTAGTCAACAAGAAAGGCTTATTTGGCAGCGTATGCCAATTAGTGATGTCTAAATATGACGTCGGATGTCTGTCTCTGCATAGGTAAAAATATTTTCTGAAGACTTTTAATACAGGGCGTAAATTTATTTCCAGCGAATCTGTCATATCATAATAATAGTTGCTGCGCGTGTGCTATGTTAACCACAATCTGCCCTTGAAATATGAACTTTTTATATAATCTTAGGTACTAAATGTATATTTTTCAAAGGCAAATAAATGCAAAGATGGTTTCTCATCTTTGTAATGTTAGCCCTTAGGGTAAAACAAAGAGATGGAGCGGAATTCCCCATAGCCACTTCGACTTGTAATTAATTTGGGCTTTATGCATTTGCTAATAAAAAGCCCTTTGAAGATAAAGCAGCTATTAATTTAATTAAAATTACCGGAAAGCTTTTTCATTATTACTTACACAACACATACTTAATGCTTACCTACGTGAGTAGCTCCTTAATATTCTTATACAGAGGGATAAAAAATGGAATAAAATATTTGTAAATTTTATAATTAATTTATCTATTTTTATGTTCATCTTACGTAAATCATCTTCTATCATCTTATGTAATACGTATATGGTTTGCTTCTGTTGCTAATTAGTTGTCGCTATATTGTTTATCGGAGTAAAACAGTGAGTGTGTGTCAAATTCGACAGGTACCTAACAGAAGCTTAAAATATAAAGCCACCCGACTCGTACGTTGTACGTTCCGCAGAAGAACAAATGTTTTAATTAACGCCTGTAATATTTGGGAGTGTCATTTAAGAAAAAAATTCGACTCTCAAGATATGCACTTTAAAAACTTTTTTAAAAATATTTTTTGTTTCCTGTTTCGTCAAGTAAATACCCAGATTTTTTTCTATTTATACTCTAAAGTAAATACATTGATTGATAGCATAGGACTGGTTGTCCATGTAAATGCTTAGTTGAGGTCTTTTGACAGCAGTAAACGTCTTTGAGATGAAATTATAACGTTGATAATTAAATTCTTAAATTCATAAAAAAATCTAGTAGTCACATTGCTAATTACAAATTATAAATTATATTTCAACCCCCCTGTAGTACGAACTCCTATATACGTGAGCATGAGATATCTAACTGAACCTTAGAATTAATTATCCTTCGCTCTCTACATAATACTGGCTGTATTGTATTGTAGACAGGGCCGAATTAAGCTGCTGAATAAAAGCGCTTTATAAAAACTTTATTTGTAACGAAAAATATTGATAAAACAATATACATTAAAATCAAAATAATATGCTTCATCTTCAGAGTTAAATATTATTAGATTGTGTTGCTAAGTTCAATATAAGTTTTTAACAATATTAAAGTGGTACGTCAGTAAGCTTTGCTTAAACCTAAATTTTATATCTCAACCATCAACTAGTCTCACATCTCAAAATAATTTCTGTAAGTAACAAGTAATTCCTGTGATACCCCCAGGAAGACTCAAGGTCGAGGACCAGTTATGATGGGGCTCCGAAATTGTAGCCCCTTTCATGTACCTTAGTCAGGCCCTGGTAGGGATATGTTTCGTGCATATTGTGATAAATAACGGCTTTGGGATTTGTTCCACTTTAACGGAGGCTTACCTCTTTATAAAGGGCGGCGAATTTACATTATAATTGTGATTGAATTGCTTCGAAAGATGCTTTTCATCACACGCACCCATTACAGCGAAAATAAGATAAAACAGATCATAGAGACGAGAAAAGGGAGATGATGATTATATAAAAAAGATAAAAGGATTGTGTCTTCTTTAGTACCCTTTTGTTCCAAATCAAATACCACGGTAAATATCCCGTATTAAATCTTAATAGTTATGGAAAATAACCGTGAAAGGTTTAAAAATTATGTAACATAAAATTTATAATTATATAATTGTAGTACGCGGCGAAATAAATTACATGGACTTTTGGAAAATTTAAGATATAATTGTCTAACTTCAGCTTCTTTGTCCTATAACTTTCCATAGAAGAATTTTCTACTATTAAAATATTTTTCACGATAAAGGCTTCTCAAAATTAACTAATTTGACTATAGTATTTACAGCACTATAATTAGCAAACTTAAAATTATCATAGTTTTAAAATAATGAGGTCCGTTTCTCGACAAAAGCCTCTCCCAATACTTATCTCCATAACGTTTATAGTCTTGCGCTAACCATTGTCGGTTCAATTTGTGAAGAACTTTTCGGCTCTAACGGTTCTTACTTAACGCACAAAGTGCGGTTCTTAAAAGTTGAAATCCGAAAAAAATTTTGCTTTAAGAAGACTAAATAATAAAAAAAATGAATAGACCCATATATTCATTTTAACGAGCTGAAACAAAGTTACGTCAGGGTTGTAAGGTCAATTGTCAACCTTACAACCTACACAATAAGAAGACCAAAGAAATTCTAATTTTACACACATTACTAATTATAAAATTCATCCCATACTGTGGCTTGTGAGCTAGTCTGTACTCAAGCTACGCCGTTATGTATGACCTTAAACCTTTACTTAGATTTTACAAGCAACCTTTTCATTTGAACCCCGTTCGCAACACCCACGATACTCGTGCACGTGAATAATACACGGAACGGTGTAATAAATACGTATTAACTATTCATCGCATCCGACTCGGCTCGCGAATTTCGCACAGGGAATATAAAACTACATGCGTTGTAGTCATGGTTGAGTAGTTTTGCTTGTTTCGGGACAAACGCCTACGTTTGTTTATTGTTTTTTTTTAAATGAGCTAGTATTGAGTCGCTGCTCTATCTAAGTTTCTTTCCACAGGAATAAGTTATTTTCCAAAAGCTTATTTTTTTTCTTGAATCGTTTCTCGTACAGCCCACAGACCAGCGGCCTAAATGGGCCGTAGCTATAGGAAGAATCTCAATTTTTATATTATTTTCGTTCCGTCTACACCCCAATTCTTTTTTATGTCTGACTGTTGATGTTTTTTTATACTTGACTTCGAAATCATTCTGAGACTGCACAGTAGATTTTAGGTGTGAAAGCATAACATACATATAATTACTTGCAAATTAATATAAATTTGGAGTAAGGATATTTCATAGATACAAATAATGTTATTATACACCGTGTCATTTAACTGGTTGTATATCCGCAACATAGTGGTAGTAGTACTCACAAAACTGAACAACTTTCCCTAAAGGAACAAACTTTGAAACCTTGAAAATAAAATTCAACTTTTCGTACAAGACTAGTCACGTACAGTTTATATGAACAGTTAAAATTGTTTGATATTCCAGCCTATATTCTTTAGGGAAAGTTTCATGGGTTCAAACAACCAATTACATTTTACGGTGTATAGCCAGTAAATGGAGATAGAATGCTGATACACTAAGATATATACACAATAGGTACTTACACATGGATAGCAGATTGCTGATACACAGAGACTAAATTATATCAACAGTCTAGACCACAGAACATTTAAAAGAGGTTATAAAGGCGCTGTGGGCGGGGCCGGCGGCGGCGCGCCAAGACTATGAGCAAACGCTCATACTCCACGCAAAGACGCGATCGCGCTGTCTAACTCACACATAGCTATAAAAATGTACATCGGTATGCGTGCATGCGTATGATTCGTTTCCATTTGAAATCGCGTGATTGAGCGGCGCTATGATTGGCTAGATTTGAAATTGCAAATATGTGCGTAAACTTCATCTTTATTGAAGTACAGATGTAGTGGAGGTGAAAGGTGGGGTGGAATCGGCGACACCGGATTTCATACGGACGGCGCATTACCTCTTTTAAATGTTCTGTCACCGTACAGAAAGCAAGCTACATACAATGCGCGCTTGAGCAACGCACACATAGACACCGCTCACCGACACGAAATCTCGGCCCGTCTCGGACTCAGTGCGAGCGCGACTGCCATATCCGCTATAGACGCACGCTTGGAAGGAAATTTTTTGAGCAAAGATGGAGCAACGAAAGATAATTATTATACGAACTGTTCTGTTAAAGGGTTTGATGTTCAATTTAAACTCAGATTTATCGTTTTTTAAGCTACCAGTTGTCTCAGAGCGATAAGTTGGTAATTTCTTGTAGATATTTCGATGGTACGTTTTAAAGTAACATACTCGTAATTAAAAACTGTAGGTAGGTAAGCGCCGCGCCGCCGGCCGCCCCGCGTCGAAAAACTAACATGAGTTTTATTTTATTTATTTAACAATCATAATTATTAATTGTAGTAATACCCTAATTAAAATTTAATAGTACACCCAGTCACTAACATACACACAGTCACTCACATACACACATAAAATATATTGTCATTCCTTTGAATGCGAATTTATTATACGTTAAAATTTAATAATCGAGCATTTCGTCAATGTAAAAATCGGCGCAAGTTATTTTCTGTAACACATGTAAGAAAACAAAGTAATATATTTTTTTATCATTCATACTGGTTTATATTTTTGTTCGTCATATTTCATTCTCGTTAATCAGACAAACAATAATAATTGGATGCCATACTACGTTGGTTTTTTATTTAAGAGTTGACAACCCTTGTACGACCTGTAACATTTACTTAGTTCTGTAAATGTTGCGAAGTTGTTGTATTAGGGCGACAGGAGTTCGACACGTCTCAACCCTAAATGTGACACAAATAAGTAATGATGTAGGCATGGGATGTAGGAGATATGAGCGATACGGCGTAGTGCTAGATCGATGAAGGGAGCGAGTTCAATCCCCGTCACATACTCAAAGGTTTTTTTAGTTGTATTGTAGTATTTCTTACATTTATCGAATACGTAAATATCATACTGTGTAAGGAATTATAAATATAAAAGTTAAAAATTATCAACTTCGCCTAAAGGAAAAAGTCAGCATCTTCGTAACTCTGGGTTAAACCACAGATTGTGGGTTAAACAGGATAAACGCTTGTCTAAAGACAATTGTATGCGAAATCTCTGGAAACCATAGAGATATAAAAATATTATTTCGCGTGGAAAGACAACAAATTTTAACTAAGAAAGAAGGTATTGTTATCAAATCGTAGCTGCGTAGGTATAACTCTGCTAGGAGCTACGGCGTAGACAACTGCTACGAAACGTCTACGAGAATTGCTACATACATTTTTTGTTTTTGTGTACAAAAATACGTGATTAAAAAATTTTGCACCTAAAAAAATTTACTAATTTAATAAACAAAATAAGGTGAAGATAGAAAGAAGCCTGTGATTGCATACATTTTACTTATTCATACACATAGGAGTAAACAAACGTGTTTGTCTAAAATCATGAAGATAGACATTTACACATAGATATAATCTCTTTTATTATATACGCATAACAAAATAGTTTCACCGTATCGATAAAGAATCTTATTTTTCCGAAACAACCCCGTTAACAGATCACGGCCGGGTGTGTTGGGGGAATATTGATCAAATAAACTCTTCCGGCCGTAATTCCCGCTTATAAATTGCCCCACTCGCCCCGAGGGCCCCATGATATGACCCACGGACATAGATGTTTTCGTTCGACCCATACTGCTAACGTAGCATGCACCCTATGGGATATTTAATAATAGTGAGCTAGGGTTTCTTGTATGGGGTTCAGGGTTACGTGTTGTTTGTATGTGTGTGTGTCAGTAAGTTTTACGAGTGAAACAGAAGCGAAATAGAAAAAAAAAAAGAATATTGGTCTTAAAAATATTTTGAAATTATATCTTTCATGATGATTTTTTGGTAAAATTTGATAAACTAGTCTAGTGAAAACAAATACAATATTACAATAAAATATACTTTTTGACAATCAATACAGAAAGACATCACATAATACAGAAAAAAAAAACAAATCATAAGAGCCAAAAGCCTTAATGCAAAAGTAGCAATTTGTAAAAAAAAGTATTTCGCGTTTTACCTCTGTTAGAAATCGCGTATTTCTTTTGAAATTTTAGTTCAACTACTTACACTTTGAAAACTAACTAAAATACAAAAAAATACCTATCCTTATCATAGTTTGTTTTTTTACAAAATTATTTATTAAGTGATTGAACTGAAGAAAACAATTCAATTCAATTCAATTCAAGCTACAGAGCTACAAAGCTTGTCTGAATGCCAAACCAATAAAAGAATGAATTCCTTCTGTCAGCTAGTTTTACGAGTTGGAACTAAAGATATGCTTCTGCAGAAAGCATGTTCTACGTTTTATTATAGCTTTTCATAAAAATATAGTACTCTCCCATTTAGATTTATATTTTTGTAAATTAAATTTATTAAGTCAGTGACAAATAGATAATAATCTTTTCTATTAGAGACATTAAAATCATCGAGACCCAGCAGTGAACTAATATACTAATAGTAGAGAGAATATTGTAATGAAGCCTAGTATTGTAATAATTTTTAAGCATATAAAAAAAGAGAAAAGTACGAAAGATGTGATCCTGAAAAAGCGTACGAAAGTACAAAGGATGCGATCTTCTTTTTTTCACGTTCTGACACATTGCGCGAACCCGCCAGCTATCGCCTCTTTTAGATTTTTGATCTGTTTTTTATTGCTTAGACTTGTACATTGTTTGAGACGAGAGCCGGTCTTGGTTTGAGCAAAGCTTTTAACTTCTGAAATTTATTTATTTATTTATTTATGGAGAAAAAACAGAAAGACAGTACAAAGTGATGAGCAGAAACAAACATTACACTTATACATAGCACTGCTTCTATACAAATTTCTCGCTAAGAGATAGAAAAATAAAATTACGAGGAGCCAAAAGAAACACTATTTGGTAACTACTAATGATATTAACATCAGCAGTCCATTAACTAAGAGGAGGCAATTAGCATGCGACTAAAAGTATAACAAAGGTTCAATAGATGTAAATTTAACAAGTAAAAATAGCAAAGGCGCAAATGACGCCATTGAGTTTTCTGAGGGAGTCTATAATGAATAAAATAATTTTGAATTTTAAAATTTTTGAGACCTGATTTCGTGGAAGTAAAAGAACCCATAATTGTTGTATTTTGCACGACTTGATAGTAAGGCCTGCCCTCGAAGCACGATGCTTTAAAGGGTTTGAATCCCGCCCAGAGCAAACATTCATGTGATGAGCACTATTGTTTGCCTTATGTCTGGATGTTGCATATTTGTATATTCTGTATTTATCTATATTTATCACATGTACATGTTTAATACTCGCGTGATGTAGAGTGTTCGGAAGAGAAGAACAGGTACTGTGTAGTTTTGGATCAAATGGCGGTGTGTAAGATGACCCACATATTTATTTATTCAACTGAAATAAAACAAATCCACTCTCGTATCATTTCCAATGTGATAACACCCTCCACAGGCCCCATCTGTAGCGAAATGAAGCCGTAAATCTTTACCCGTCAAAAGGGCCGATAGCTATCAATCTGCCATGAACTATGACGTCACGCGAGCGTCGTGACGTCACACACGCGACGGCCGGAAACTTTCAACATTGTCTACATTGTTGTTTTTATTACATCTCTTGATTAGGACCTTTTGTGTTCTATTTTTGCTTTTTAAAAAGAGGTTTATGGTTGAAACGATTAAGCTTGTGTGGATTGGATTTTTTATTTCTACTTTATAGCTGACTAGGATGGGTTGGTCAAGTTAAGACGAAAGGTCGGAATAGCACTTAAAACCAGCTGTCCTTATTTCTTCGCTGGCCAACTAACTTTACCCCATCTTTATCTCTTAATGCAAATTATTTTTGCATAACTCTGAAAACTTTTTGAGGTATTCCAACTTCTTCAGCAAAAAATAAAGAATGCAAAGAATTTATTTCAAGATAAAAATAAATTCTTCTTGTAAAAGATCAAGGGTTTTGTTTACACAATGAAAGTAGACTTTTATTTTTAAAAAATCAATTGTCTGTTACTGTTTTTCTTTAATATAATTACTTCCTTTATCTTTTAGCAGTTCAAAATGTATTTTAATCTCTATCAAAGACTCTGATTCTGAAGATTCTTTTGCTTATCAGTTTCGAAGCCCATTCAATATATTATACGGATTTTTAAGGTATTTTTTACACCCTGAGTTACATATTATCCTGAGGGTTTTAGTAAGAATCCCTACTTTAAATAAAAAAATATGTAACCTATCTTATCCGGGAATAGTGTAGCTTCCCAACAGTGAAATATTTTTTGGAATCGGTAATAATATAATTCTACAAAGGTGCCTAAAGAAGCTATAGCTAAACTAAAAGTAAGGATAATTTTTAATTCGTGTAATCAAAATAGCTCGATTAACAAAACCCAGGGTAAAAAACAGATACAATAACCAAAAACTAATTTTATAAACATATTTTATCATCTACGAGATAACTTATACTTATTTACTAGAAGGTTATATACTTCCACCAAACAACTTACTTAATATGAAGATGATTATAAGCCTTAACCGCCTATCTCGTGAAGATTAGCACCATCTAAGACTAAAAGTCAGAACTAGGTATAAATTGCTCAACACAAGCGAAGTTTAGCTTCGAGGATAAATTAAACATGAAGATGGTAGCTGGAATCGAGTCGACTTCATCATTATGCAAATACTGGAGATGGGGTGGTTACTATTCAAGTTGCTATTACCACTATCCTGCTAACTCCTACATCTTGTATAAGATGTCGTTTTTGTTTGTGTAACTGAAACCAACACTATTATGTAACTTTAGGTAACATTATAGCAGCACAGAAATATAGGCGGCCATGGGGGGGGGGGAATCTACTAACTAAGCTGTCGAGCCAAGCAGACGTACTACCAACTAAGATCCATAGCTTACGAAGCCCAGAATCGCGGGTTCGAATCCCGCCCAGGGCAAACATTCGTGTGATGAGCATTTATATTTGCATCGTGGTATATTTATATGAGTATCTATATCAGCTGTCTGACACCCATAGTACAGGCTCTGCCTTGTTTGGGGTCAGATGGCCGTGTGTGAGATTTTATAAACTAATAATGAATTTAGTAAGGTAACTGGCAGATAGACATCATAATATTTATTTAATAACCTACAAAAAGATTATGTAAACTGGAATACGCCCTTTTTCAGAAAATTTAATCCATAGGTACTACGTATATAATATTTTTTAGGTGTTCACGGTTGTTTACCATTGTGATTTTAAACGGGATACTTACCGTGGATTTCAAAATAGTAATACTCTATACTTTCATACTAATGATTCTAAGTGAGAAAGTGTGTTTCTTTATTTTCTTCTTTCACGTCTCTATACAACCTTGACCGATTATGATTTATTTTATGGATTAAGAAAAAAAAATACTGTATGGGATTATGTTTGGTGGCTAAAGAACGACATAGTCTACTTATTCAATAAATAAATACTGTGGGAAAACATCTCATTCCGGAAAGATAGTTAATAATCATATTCGACCTGAATGACATCCATATTCTCCATCAATACATTAATATTAAGTACAACTTTAGTTTCCATTAGGCTGATGTTATTTGAAGTAGAAAATAATCGGCTTTACGACATCAAAGTAGGATTGTCCCTTTCGTCCAAATTTGGAAATAATTCATAAATTTCCATTTAGTTGAACCTTGCTCGAGTAGTTTTATCCTTTAATCTGGCGTATAAACCGCTTATTGGTAAAATATTGAGGGAAATATTATTCACTGAAAAGTTGTAGTTGTGATTAAACAAGTTGTTTGTAATTGGGGTTTATATATAGAAAATAATGAGTTCGACTTTTATGTCACTTGAAACTTTCATGTGAAAGATGTATTCATCGTGAAACGGTTAATGGGGGAAGGAGTTAATTTACATGAATGATGATGATGATGATGATGATGATGATGAATAAGTAAGCAACGAAGGGCCGATCGACGAATAGTAGTAGAAACAAGTGCAAAAATAAAGTTCCAAGCTTAAAAACTAATTATTTATTGAAATGTTCTATAGTAAATCTAACCTAAACCAGTATGTCTTTCTTCTTCTTAACTAACTTTTTTTGCTCAATAAATAGTATTGAATTGTAGCAACTAAAACAAGATTATTTCAAAATTAAACTACATGTAAATTCTTCAATTTCCCCATCAGAACAAGGGCCGCATTTATCAAACTGACGGCCCATCTCGCACCCTTTTACTAGGGAAATGAGTTAATATATTTTTATTTTACACGAATCCTTTTCCACCGACGCGCATATTAATATCAATGTTGTGTGACAATCCATCACCCGCGCGCTCGGTTAAAATGGCAAATGTTTTTATGAAAGAATCTTACTAAAAATGTTGGACGCGTAGCCGTAAATTATGAGAGTACTCTTTTTATTTCTATAAAATTAGGTCAGGGATTTATAAAATTAACAAAAAGCCGTGGTTTATTCTAGGACTTAATTTTAATAAACTGTGTAATATATCATTTTTGTAGAAGTACCTAATTTGGTTTTGTTAATGCATTGTAGTGTTACAAAACACAAATTCATGATGATGAAAAAGTCATTAAATTAACGAACAAGACAAAGAAAAATCATCATTAATGAAAAAGACGAATTTAAAAAAAAAATATTAATAAAATATTTATATAGAAACTTGAACAAACAAAGAAACAGAAACACCTTTTCCCCGTAATTATTACTGTCCCAATGCTGGGCAAGGCCTTCCCTTCCCTTTCTCCACCAATCTCAATCTTGTACCATCACCTAGAAATAAGTAAATGTATTATCTCCTACAACTAGACCCAGCATTCAGGTTGGCACTCTATAACAACTTTCCTTGCCTTCTCAAATTCACCTTTGAATAAAAAAAAAATTACTGTACCAGCAAGTTCCCAGAGGCGTATAAATCATTTACTTGAACGGAGCATAAATCATAATCTTCGCAACAATTACGCACGTCCAACTTTCCAGTAATTTTGGTCCATTTTTCACTGAGCGAAATTATAATAATAAATTAAGGATTGGATCGCTCTCTCGGGTCAAAAGTATTGTCTAAAATTCAAACTTCAAATATAACACCTAGGCTTGTAGGTTTACCGTTTATATTAATAATTAAATTATACTGTAGGGCTTAAAGTTTTCATTTCAAATTGAACTGTGGCCGTGTTTGAGCGGAATAACGTTAATTATAATAAATTTTCTGGTTATCTTAAACCACTTTGAATAAAACATTTTACCTTAGATTTGTAATTTAAATCCGCATAGTAATTAGACTACCTCAATAACCTGTTACAGTATGATGTCTCTCTTAAAAGTGTGCCGAGTGCGAGTTTTGTAACTTACTAAGCTTATTCGATATTAAAAACGTAAGAGTGATATTGTATGGAGGAACTTTGCTTCAGGTACGCGTCAATAGATGGCGTAATACAAGCGCATTCCTTACAATATTGCATTTTCGCTGTATATATCGAGGCATTTAGTTTGTTTAGAAGACTCGCGTCAGAAAATGTTGTTGCTATATACAGGGCGTCCCATGGCTATGCCACATGGAGGGAAAGTACCTTAAATATTGTAGGTGGAACATTTCACTGAAAGAAGACATTATTTTATTTCTAAAAACTATCATCCCATTATTTTTTAAATTGACCTTTTCTTGTGTCGAAAAGGTACGACCAAATCAATCAAGCTTCACCGGACTTGCAGTAGAGCGGAGGGCTCTACCCCAGAATAGTCATGTACCAACGCGTCTAGGGGCGGCTCGAGGGAGCCTCGAACCTAGGCCTAGCGCGTTGATACGAAAAAAACATCATGAAGGAGGCGACGTATGAGGGGATTCAATTATTTTAGACGACGCCTGAGGCACTGCGTCTCTGATTTATAAGTTTTGATTTTGAGTCTGGCCGCCGCGCCCCCGTCGGCGGGTACGGGCATTGTAACTTAAAAGGTAATTGTTACCTGAAGGGTATTCGCTATATACGGTTCGGTTACATCGGCGTCCGTGGCTCAATAAGCCGATATGAGAACGGCAGATACCTCTTATACTCGTAGTGTATCAAAATAGCTTAGCCATATTAGAGTTGCATGCATGTCTACTTCTATTTACTAAGCGAACCAGTTCGCGACGAACAAATCGCCTACTCCAGGTCAAAGGTGCCCCTAGAGAAGCCAACTCCTGTGCCGTATTCGGGGTAGAGTTCAATTATTTTGGACATCACTGCGACCCGAATTCAGCCTGATTGAGTTTGAATTTTAGAATATACTGGCTTTTAGCCGAGACGTGCACTTCACGTGGCTGTGCGACCTGATTTACTGTTCCATATATCGACTTGGGTTATGAGCTAGTTTGCATACAAATTTCATGCTTGGATTTTGCTTGTTGGGATACTAACTAAGTTTGTCATTCATTTTCTTGTTTTTTAAAATGATTAGGTATATTTCGTTATAAAATTTACCTAACTTTCTTTTCACCGAAATATTTCATAAGGGTGATTTAGACTTTACTTTTTGGATAGAAAACAGATCGAAGTATGAAAATAAAAATGTATATCCCCATACAAACCTGAATCCTTGTGTGGTGTACGAAAGTCTCTTCTTTTTAGGGCTGTAAGCTCTTAAATATACCCAACCTGATGAACGGTAACTTACCTAGAAAGAGAGAAACGATCATCGTTAATATTACTTCTAATCTCACCTTTCAATTGTAAATTGGATAAACTGTGAATCGAACCAGCAACCAGGTCACTGTGAAGATTACTCCAATAAATCCAATTTGGCATGACCTGATTTAACTTAGTCACTTTAATTAGTCAATTTAGTCAATTTAGTCACTTTAATCATTATGGAAGAAAGGTAAGAAAGCTAAAAAACAGTGATTTTTATTGCACTTTTGAAAAACTTACATACTTGTAACTAAAAATTTTCAAACAAAAAATACGTCAAAAGCAACTATAATTAAGTGTGACTTATCATAAGCTCTTTTATATACCTACCTCTACTTGTCTACTTCCCAATTAGTAGGAAAACAGACACACTTTGAAAAAAAAATCTAAGTATGTTTTCTTTCATCACAGAAGAAAATAATAGTTCTAACTTTCATATAAAACCACTCTTAATAAATCCCATTACTATATATTCAAGATTGTTTGCTTTGTTTAATTCATGGCTGCTTTCGTTATTCTCTAGAGAACTTTCACACGTAACCACGAAAAACTATAGTCAAAAGTTTTAACAAATAATAATAATTTATTCACAAAATGTGAGAACACGTCTGCCACTCATCGGTCAAATTTGAACGGTAAAAGCGATGAGATTGCACAAAAACAAAAGCGGGAATAATACATTAACGGGTCGTTGAGGCAGCGAGTTGCGCAGGAGAGATATAGATCCCGGGGGAGCGCGCTCGGAGCGAGTTATAAAACATTTACAAAATCCATCCGCCTGCGTGTGCTTGGTGGGTCGGCAAGGTCAAGGGAATAATGGAAATCAACTCAAAAATATGAGATGCTTATCGTGTAGGTTTCGAGGTTCTTACCTCATTGTAGAGACTATAGCTCGTAGTTAAACGTAACGACTACTTAAGTAGATACTAGCCGGGAGGACATTATGTGAAGTTCTGAAGCACGGCATTATCTTTATTTCAGACAATAATTTGGTTCAAATTTCAATATCCTAACCAAATAACATAATATACAAAAGTGTGTTTCCACTTTTGTATTTCTTACTTAACAAGAGAAATAAAATTACTAAGTACTCATTGTCCACATAAAATTACATAACATATTTTTCTTGTATAAATAAATAAATAAAATTTCTTTATTTCACGTATTTGATTCGCAAACAGAGGTTACAAAGGATTGGTAGTTATATGATGGAGTAGGAATACAAATTAATTGTTGAACCCTGATCTCTAAACTAAGCTTAGGTCTGTAATATGGAAATCAGTGCTCGTCAAGCGAATATATAACATATTAATAGAACATCCATACTACTTTAGAAGTCTCTTATGTGTCTTACGGCTGAAACGAATGAACTTTAGTGAGATGGTTCACTTAATCCGTATTATCTCCGACTTACTTTGATCTTAAAATATGTAGAACTAAGGCTTACAGCGGCCATGTCGTAAACTGGAGCTAATCTAGAAAGTAAGCTTTTGTACTAGGCTAACGTGTTTCTAGAGTATTATACTAACGAGCAGCGCTTGAGTCGTTTTTTAACTACAAAATGAAAAAAAAAAATGCAATTGTCAATAGAGAACTTTAGAAGATATCATACTAATATTATAAAGAGTAAAGATTTTTATTTTTTTGTGTGTGTAGCGACCCCATGTTTGAAATAGTATTTTTACTGCCGGCCGTCTGTATGGATACTTACAAACACACACAATATCTCGTACAATAATGTAATTGTAAGTTTTTGAAAATTGTTTCATATTATTTATGTAGACAGAATCAGAAGAATAACAAGGTCGTTTTATTTAGTAATCTGTACTTAAATTTCAAAATTTATCTCACCAACAGAAATGTTCTTTCTAATAACAATATAGTGCTTTCGCTTTCTTAGTTTATATTTATTGAATTCGGTTTTTGACTGAGCTGTGACTGTAAGAGACAGTACAAGCCCGGTGAAGCTTGATTGGTCGTACTTTTTCGACACAAGCATAGATCAATTAAAAAAAAACTAGACAGAATTATTTTTATGGTTTCCGACTCAGAACTTGACCAACCCAATCTTTCGTACGAGAGGACACAGGGAACATACCGAGAGGACACAGGGAGGGCATCAGCAACAACTGCGAACCCTACACGACTCGCTAAACGTAAGGGTTATGGAAACACCGCCTTAGTCAAGTAGTGAACTTTCGAACTCCGACACAAATTTAATATCCATTACTTAACATTCGCTGAACCGTGTCAGTCAGATCCACATTTCACTGATGTTTTGTCTGTTTCGAGGAAATTCAAATGAAATTGAAAAACGTTCGCTCATGTTTGAGAATGTTTCCTAGAAATACTTGGAAAAATACGAGGAGATGTTGAATAAATAATTCAACTTCTTACGGGAAAAAATTGTACAGGAATGATAAAAGAATAATTGGGGATCATCTTTTTTTTTTATTCATATTAAGTATATTATATTTTTATATTTTTTTAGTTATTTAGATGTTTTAAACAGAGTTAAATAAATTTTAAAATACTGCCCTGATGTTATGGAATTTTCAAAGGATTAAAATATTCAACAGTACTTGTACAGAGTAATAAAAATACGTAATATTATGTTAGTTTTTCCGCAGTACGCGAGGCAAGTTGGGTTCCACTTAAATAAAAGTTAGTGGTCCCTCGAGCGACCCAGCGATGTTTTCAAATTCAACGGGAACAATATTGTGCCGTAGCTGAAACAGTACATGTACTCACCTGCAGGAATAAGAAAAAAAAACACAAGGGAAAGTAATACTTTTTTATCTGTACTTATCTGAATACAAATTTTCAGAATTAATAATGAATCAGACTAGCAATCAGTCATAGGTTTCTTACGATGAATAGTTACTTATAGGTTACTTAAAATGGCTTTAATATTTTTTATCCACCCGCAATGGTAATTATACCGTAGCAGTTCTGAAGAATTAATGAAGGATTGTTCAAAAATAGGGGGTCTGACAGAATAACATGCTGAGTCTACCCTTACTCGAATTCACCCTATTTATTTTTATTTATGAATTATTTTTTAATTGGCTTGTGTCGAAAAAGTACGACGAATCAAGCTTCACCGAACTTGTGCTCAACTTCGCCGTCATACACAGTAAGTAAGTTTATCGTTTCTAAATCAAAATTCGTGTCACTTTACACGTCATTTTACATCACTTATCTTAAATCTACTACCTAACATATTAAGTTATTTGTAATTTTCTATTGTGTTTGTTATTTGTGTTCTGGAATAAATATGTTCTATCTATCTATCTATCTATCTTAATTTTACCAAGTGCAGGTTTCTGATACATAAACTGGATTTATTCAGGTTGATGATGACACTAAGGAGTTGTATTTTAATCAAAACTATTGATCGAAATTCGCACGAACGACAACAAACCTGCAACATATTAATATAGCCAACAAACTATTATTATATCGTTTCCGAGCCGCTTGTACATAGATATCAATATCTAGTAAAGGTGCTCGCACCTAATACAATTTGTGCGCAAAGTTTACAGGCTTCACTCTCTTGATGGGCCATTCATATTCTTGAGGGAACTTGTGAAAGGCTTCTAAAGCAAAGTGGAATTTTCTCCATATGTTTAGGAAGTTCGCTTCTCGCGCGACTTGAGGCGGGAGGTGTAAGAGCGTGTAACGATTTGGGTAGAGTCATAATGATACAAATGGGTGCCCCTTATATTGCATAACATAAATATCCCTATTATGAAAATCCATAACAGACTTGCCATAACTTTAAATAGTATAACAATTAAAATCCATTATTCAAAAATACATACCATTATTTAGCTATTAAAATCCATAATTGTATAATCTTTCAAAATCATAAATTTAAGATATTTTGGTAAAAAAGAAGATAAGAGTAACAGCATTTTTGGTGATAAAAAATAATAATTTAATATATGTTTACTATATTTGTCAAATTTATATTTCTTAATTATTATACATACTAACAGTATTCATATTAAAGTTAGGGCTTTTAAATATATGTATTTCAAAATTATGGATTTTAATCGTTATGACATTTATCAATTATGGATTTTCGATATATACATTTTCAATTATGGGTTTTAATATAGACCCGATACAAATATGATATATATTGACTTTTACTAAGTTTCAAATAGTACCAAAATGAATAGTACTGAAAAACAGAGATGTACAGTAGCCAGCAAATGCAGCTGGACAGGATACTAAGACCTTGAGAGCGTCGTTATTTACTAGCTGCATGTGCTGGTTATTGTACGTATGTATTAATGTTTTTTTTTTCGTTAGTAATACTTCAGGTAAAATACTTTGTTTGTTTTTAACAATTTTTTTTGGATAGGTATGTTTTCGTCCATTTTTTCGTCTAAAATTTTGAATTTAGACAAAAACACGTCGTTCGTACAATGTGACGTAGAACAAACGATGTGTCTCACACACTCATAAATAAACATTAGAAATTATAAAAAAATAGGCTTTTTAAAATAATTCTGCGCGAAAAACTCAAATAAACACGTCTCGGCACATTAATTACAGAAGTGATGCCGCGAGGGAATTTCGTAAAAATATCATGACACATTTCCAACCCTTCCCCTCTTATTTCACTGCATTTTATTTAAAACGTTTTGCAACTAGCCTGCTGGGAAACGAGGTCGCGACAACTTAACCTAGCATCATTTTACGACAACTTAAACACCATTCCTAGTTGAAACATTTATTTAAAGTGAATGTAAGACTACCTAAACGGTACTTTATTAAATGCTATTTATTACGTTTCGAAGATTATTATTGATGATGACGTAACTTAGCAAGTTTTATCATCCTTTTATCATATTTTGATTTGTTATAGGTATACGACAAAAGGCTAAAAACTGGTCTTACTGTTTACTAACAAGAATCATGAATGTGTATTCCTATTTCTATATTCAAATCGAAGCATCAAGATTAAAAACATTAGGATCGCGCAGGGATTCGAACCCGCATCTCCTTGGCTATCCGGGACTCTCAGGTGCATTACCAATTGTGCCACCGAGTCTCTATACGAACCTAACTACATTAACAGACTGTATCTGTTCAAAAAGTAATATACCTACTAATAAAATTGCATCTTAGATCTCATAACTTTAGCTACAATGAGCTTTAACTGGAGTACTTACCTTATGCGTCCTTCTTAATCTTATGGTAAGATAAATTTAAATTTCAACGTAGGTATATAGCAAAATAGACGACTAAAAGAGAAGAGTGAAGTTTGAAGAATCTGGTTATTTATTATAAATTAAAGTTTTATTCAAACCCCTGTCTTTTAGTTACTCAAAACTACACCGTCTCTTATTCTACATAGAGTTAAAAGTATCGACGGCGCGAGTTGGACGCTAAATCGTATTTATTGCGCTCCTTGCAACGTCACAAACTCTGTGATTTACACAGACATCTAACAAATGTCCATATGTATAGACATGTTTACTTACTTAGGAAATTATTATAATATTTCAACTGCCATCTTTAAATTTTACACCCTCTGCAAATTTTGAGAGCGGAGAAATATGGAATTTCTTTCGAGTCTCATTGAAGGACAGTAGAAATGAGTTTGATATTTTTCCTGTACTACATTTTTATCATGAGATATGATAATGTAGTTAATTCCAATATTTATTCATACAAGCCACATTATGTCACATTTCAATTATCTTATATCGTGGTCTTATTATTTTATATTACGAGTATTTTGTTTAGAGTTTTATACCTTACTTGCTTTCCGCCGCAACAGCTGTGCCGATTTCAAGAATTTTTGAAATCGGCACAGCTGTTTTTGAGTTTATTCGCCCGCGTTAACAGTTTTTCCCGTAGGAACGAGGCATTTTCCCGCGGTAAAAGGTAGCCTATGTTACTCAGGTCGAATGTAGCTTTTTAATGAAAGAATTTTTGAAATAGGCACAGCAGTTTTTGAGTTTAATCACTACAAACATACACACACACAAAAATATAAATCTTTCCTCTTTATAATATAAGATTTAAAATTATGTCTTATTCGTCTTATTCGGGGCTCGAACCCTTATTCGAGAGCTCATACATTTTTATATTGACATGTATTAAACCATTATAGACTTGTATCACCTTGCAGGAGATAAAATTACATTACAATTACATAATATCAACATAATTATCCCAAACAAAACGTAGTAGGTATTATAAACACTTTTTTAATTATGAGTACAGTCCTCAAGGGAGATTCTTTCGGGTGATTATGTGGTCTCCTAATTACATGGGGTCTTAACTACATGATGCGCCGTAAGTGAGTGCCGGGCCGGACCCTCGCATGACGGAGCAGTAATGAGTTAATTAAGATCGCGTTGAGTGAAGGGGTTAAATCTCAGTTATTTTTAAATTAAACTGTCAGGGCAATTATTGTACGTATACATATTTAGCTTGCTGTTGTAACGCATATCACCCGTTGGAAATCATAATGTGTACAATGCGCGAAAATCTCATTGTACTATACATTTTCGCCCAAAACTAATAAAGGTTTTGGAGAATGACCTCAGATTTACTCACGATACCGTACAAATTCACTAAACCCCTTACCGATATATATACACAAGGAAAATACATAGGTACCATACCATACATACATACACATATAGGTAGGTATGTTTTAGTTTCTTTAGACTATCACTTAGAGCTGTACGTTTGTAGAGAAATTCTGTCCGCCCGGGATATGTTACCTGGACGCTTCTGAACTAGAAAACAGTAGTAGAGACGATGACGAACCTAAAATAAAACTCTACTACACTGTACGTACATAAGTGTACCTATTATCTTCAGCAGTCAACGGATCATAATTAGAATTCGCCATGTAATAAACATTCCTGGATTTCTGTGGAGTAAACCCATTGAAAATGACTGTTTTATAATAATATGTATTTTATAGTCCATGTAGCAAAATATTTTGTGGAGCCATATACATCTTTTTGTGTAACAAACAAACGTTTGACGAGATATAATATAGGTATTATAAACAAGAACATAATTTAATTTAAAATACACATTTTATTTTTAAACGATTTACCTTACATTCAGTGCTATAACATTTAAATTTTGCTGCACACATCTACTATCTACTATCTATCTATCTATCTATCTGTCTACTTTGTATGCTCAGACGCATAAAAATAGAATAAATTATATCAAAAACCGCTCGAACGTCATAAAAGCCAACAAAAACATCACATCAAACTCGTATCAGCTGAAACCACACCACAGTTCAGTCGCCAACGCTATTTATTTGAATATTTTACCGAAAATGTTGAAAATATCAAAGTACATTTCGTTGTGGTATTTGCTTTTAGCCCCAAACTGTTTAAGTTAAACGTCCAAAGAAAATTTAGGAAAATTGTTAAATGGAAATTCGGTATAATAGTTTCCGGAAATTTTCACGTCTACAAACAGTATATAATAACGTTCTTTAGAAATAGCTAGTAAAGTGCTCAATTTTCTACGTTTTATTTTAGCGTGAGTACAAATTTTTGTCTAAAAATGTTTGATAAAGTATCAGTGGCGCAGTGGTTAAGGTCCTTGCTTTCGATCCGAGAGCCACCAGTTCAAACCTTATCATGAGCATTTATTATTACAAATTAATATTCAGCGTGAATAAATTATCAGAGTTGACATACTTACAATGGTCAATTATATACGCCAATTTATAGTAATCTGGATCTAGTTCCTGTACGATTATGTTATTTGATGAGATAGCCTACAAGGAGCGGTCTCCTGTTTTATTTTCTACTAGTTTTCCACCCTGTGCCTTTGCCCGCATATTACTTTGTATAAACCTTATCCTGATAGTAACGAAAACAAAAAAAAAGTCCTATTCAGTGCAGCATTTTTGTGATCGAGATCGTGTAGTACATGCATTTTTTTTAGTTCGAATCCCGTCCAGGGCAAACATTTGTGTTAAGAGCACTTGTGTTTGCCTGTATGTAAAATATATCAGCTGTCTGACACCCATAGTACAGGCATTGTTATTTTCTTGGTATCAATACAAAGTAATATATTGTACTGCATTGTAGAGATCTTTTAGGGTAACTTTAATAGAAACTTTTTCAGCTGAAATTGTGAAAGGTCAATTAGACTAAACAGGTTTGCAACTCGCAAACGCATTGTATAAAAGTTGTCGCAAAGCTCGTCTGAAGTCTGCAGCAAAGCTAGCTGTAGTATGTGTTTCTCAACACGCAGATAGGTCATAATTTAATTTGCCAACTAAAGTTAGAGACGGCGGCATAAATTCAACTTTGCGAGGTGAACACTGGGAATTCGTCGGTTCGTTTCATGTGGAAAATGTCTTAAAGTTTATAACTAACGTGTTTGTTGGGTATGAAGCGATAAACTTTACCAAACACAAAAAAGTCTCCAGAATATTAAAATAGGTATTTGTGAGAGAATCGTACAAACTATTAAGTATGAATATTTACCTTAATTATAAGACATCAAATATTATTATACTGCGGTAAAAAATAGCCTATATTATTTCCCGTATGGCTATTATTTATGATTTAGGATACTATTTTCAGAATCCGTTGGCTCGTTAGGGTATGAATCAGTAAAGGATACACACATACCTATGCAACTATAATGACAATAGTAAAAATAGTACAGACAAAAAAAAACTAATTAATTTTTCGTTTGTAAAAAATTTAGATGTAACGTTATATTGCAAACAAAACTGTTAACTTACGCCTTTGTTAAAGAGTACATTATGCTTATTTCACCTTCACCTATAACTTCGTTTGTTATAATATGTAAGCATGTTTCGGACTATTACAGTAACTACTATTGATTTTGCCTCAGGCCAGTCATCCAATCAATTCTTATATTAGCAAACGTGACATGGCAGAACTCTTTCTTCGTAAACATTTTCCGATTGAAATAATATGCGTTCAATCGATAAAGGACTTAGTGTTCTTTGTGTTGTGACCTAGTTTGCGACGTGCTTGAGACTCCAATTCCAACATTCGACTGCAAAAATTCCTACGTGATAATTGTAGTAATACCGAAGCGACTTTCGGAGTCTTTTTCTCAAAGTTAAGGAAATGATGGCGCTTTTTTGAAAGGGAAAAGTCGGGCAGTTTCCTACGTACGTGATGTGACTCGGTGTCTTCTGCAGATTAGGTGAAATACTAAGAACACAACCAAAAAACAGCGTAGTCTTTTAAGGCTGGTGTTAGTAGGTATATTATAAAGAGTCTGATGAGATGATGAGATGATCTTTCCGACCGTTTTCGGTCTTAGAGTGTATTTATAATAAATGAACAACACTTCGTTCGTGTACATAAATATTACATACACGGTGTTAAGGTGACAAACCGTTTTCAATAAATCTATTCTCTATTTAAATTCTATTCAAAGTAGAACTAAATTCATCAGTAAACCGTTCATATCTAACTAAAACTGTACTGAACTTAAAATTATTCAAGTCCGGTGAAGCTTGATTGGTCGTACCTTTTCGACACAAGCATATGTCAATTCAAAAAAAAAAGACTTAAAATTTTGAAAAATAATATGTTACATGCTTGAAAAGAGTATTGAAATTAAAGATTTATCTCCATGCAAGTATTTAATTGCTACTTCGTGTAAGTCGCATTTATTATGGCATAGCTTCAATTCCGCAGTTTGCTATTTTGTTGTTTGTGTTCTCGGAGCAAACGTTCGCCTTCTCCATCCAGGTCTGTACACTCCTCAGAGTGCGTTCTCGTGGTCTTACATTTATTATGGGCGTAGGGGCCCTATGAGACTGTGACTCCGCCACTGTGGAGTGCCAAATCTTTCCATGTTACTTATACCGCAACGTGAGGAGAGTACAAAAGAATACCGTAAAATTATATATTTTTAAAATGTCATTTTGTTTATAACCTTATTCTCAAAGCACAGAGCAGTGGTTCGATATATACTCGTAATTTACAAGATTTTTAATACCTTTTGAATTAACTTAGAGTATGGTTTATCATATACTAGCTTTCCGCCGCGGCTCCGTCCGCGTTAACAGTTTTTCCCGTGGGAATGAGGCATTTTCCCGCGGTAAAAGGAAGCCAGGGTGAATGTAGCTTTCTAATAGAGAAATAATTATTGATTGGTTTTTGAGTTTATTCATTACAAACATACACACACACACACAAATACAAATCTTTCCTCAAGCTTTTCTCTTTATAAAAATATTAAAAATAAAATAAAATAAAAATAAAAATTGTTTATTTCAGGCGTGGCCCATAGATGTGTTAGTAACAATGAAAAACTTATTCTATGTTAGTACTTAAATTATGATTAAAATACATTGTAGGAAATTGTAGTATCTTTGGCCAGTTGGAAACGAGTCCAGTGCTGCATTATCGCACTGTCCACGTCCAGCCTGGCCGCAACAGTCTGCAGGAGGCTGTTGGAGCTGCTCCGCACTCGATGGATCAGGGACGCTATCCGCTTCCTAATAATAGCTGCGAAGCTGTCAACACCAGCTTCGGCTAGCATCCCTGAAGCACTACAGTGACGTCGCAGCCCCATCAACCCCCTGAAAGCATTGTTGTACTTTATAATATTAGTTGGATAGTTTCAAACTCGGGGGTTAGGGCAAAGAAGAAGAAAAAAGAAAAATAAAATAAAAGAAGAGAGAATTTCGGCCCAGACGCGCGGGACCCATTCATTACTGACCATGGTGATTATTGTGATTATTAGTCGTTTCTTTCAGAATGTATGGAGTGTTTGAAACCGATTATATCCCAGCAGCTCCGTTCAAAAAGGGGCTTAGAGACAAAGAACTTTACAGCAAATTGCTACTTGTAAAATGCATTTACAGCATAACATACTGAATTGTTTTAAACAAATAAAAACTTATCGCATAATATAATGACTATATCCTCAGATAGTAGCCGGGACTTAAATGACATCTGAAGCACTGAAATTTTTTCTTTTGTAACAATTAGGTGATTCAGTCCGCAACTTTTGACATAATTTATAAGACAAGCACCCCACCGGGATTCGAACTTGGAACCTCAGTTACGTGAGGCGAGCGTTTCACCACTCAGCTAATAAAGCTATTAGTAAGTACAAAATATTAAAAAGTTAGTAGGTAGGTTCATCCTTTAAAATGAATTATTCCCAATTTAGCAGATTCCAATTTTACAGATGCTCAGTTTTACAGAATACAAGTAAATATTAGTAGTGAGTTCCCACGTAAAGTACGTTTTCGATGACGTGATCATTATTATTGTTTGTTTATTGCAACATGATACATTACTTCGCCGTTAAGTTCATTAATTATTACATTTGGATATCACAATGTATAAACTATTATACTATAATTACTAACTAACTATTAACTATGCTTTACAACGCACTTACATAATAATGAAATGACGTTGAATATAGGTAAACGTTCAAAGTGTAATTATTTATTAAAATCTTGATCTATATGATTATACAGCTTATAAATAATATAAGCTGGTAAAAGATAACTTTATTAAAAATTTCATCCAAATAGCTCAGTAATATTGGCGAACAAATATATGTCATTCATGTCAACAAAAAACAGCAATATTTTTCTAACTAGCATGCCAGACCTTTAGAGACAATAGTCCAGTCATAATCTAATGACACTAATTTATCAGTTGATAACAAACAAATAGTACTTTCCAGAGTTATTTCAGCAGCTAAAGTATATTTATTCAACGCTGTGGACGTCAAAGAGCTAATCTTAGCTAATCTAGTACAAGCTCCTAACGAAGCGGCCAGGAAAAACACTGACCTGACCTGTAGAGGTGAAATTAGTTTAAAAAAGAAACGCGGGAAGCAGCGTGAACCCAGTGGGTGAAGCTTTAGCACAAAAAGTGTTTTTTTTTTAACATGTGGGATATAAAAACGAAGAGACAATTTTGGTGCTAAAATTCGGCATTCTGGCTTAAAACACATTCTTTATTTGGGAGGCTTGATGTTCAATTTCAAACACCCATTTTTTTGTTAGTATTGATACTAAAAAAACGGGTGATGAACGGGTTTTGAATGAATGATATCCTGAAATAAGATATCTCTAAAATTGAATTAGCAATATCTCTTATATATTTTTTGTATGTATTTGAAAATTTTGGCGTGCTTATGGCTGTACTCAATTTAAGGACAATATTTAATTAAAAAGTTTAAGGGTTTCAGAGTAACTCAAACATAATAAATAATTAAAACATGTATTTCTAAAATTCTCTCAAATATTTCAGCGGAGGAAACTCTAAACTAATATTTATGTAAATTCTGTATCATTTTTGTTTTGTTTTAATTATAACAAAATGGGTTTAAAATTTCCCTTCCAACCCACCGTCCACCTCTCGAGACCACCTAGGTGAACGGTCGAAAGTTTTTTTTAACTACCGTACCTACACCTTTGTCCACCTAGATGTTCCACGGGAAATTTTTAATTTCAACCGTCCACCTTGATATCAAAACTCTTTATTTTGTATTATTTCCAGAAGGAACATTACCAAGTTAATATGGAATGAAATAAAAATCAGTAAAAGCAGTGAAGAGGGAAAAGCGTCGATGGCCAAGTGGCTAGGGCTGTTGACCTCCAATCAGAAGTTCACATGTTCAAGCCTTTCACGTACCAATATATTTTCGGTTTTCGAATTCATGTGCACCTATCGATGCTTTTACTGTGAAGAAAAACATTGTAAGGAAACCTATTTACACCTGCAAAGAAATTCAAAGGTTGTGTTTGAAGTTGACTGACCCGTACTGAGCCAGCGTGGTTAACTAAAGCCTATCATGAGTATGCGCCTGCTAAATATAGGTAGGTATACATTTGTATAATGGTAACACTTATAAAGAACCGCGTTTGTAGTCGAGTAGTAAACCCTCCGCTCACATTATATTCCAAGTTCAAATACGTTTACTCAAAACAAAACATTGAAGCCGGACCAACAATCAGTATTTCTTATAATATTAAAGAATAAATGGAAACAGCCTGGGTTGGCAAATTAAAACTTTTTTTTTGTAGATTCTATATTATAAAAATAATAAGATGTCTATACCAAGCTAATATTTTCAATAATGTACAAAAGAACTTCTACTCTAGGGAATTACAATGGATATCAAATGGATTCGATTCAGATTTTGGGTTGATATTGCTGAGTCATAAATTAAACTAAGCTTCACAGGATTAATGTATGTTAGTGTAATTAACAACCACGAAAATTAGGCCTTAATTCAGGTAAATAAAACTGCCATTATTTCAGGTAAATGCGCCCTAATTGGGAAATCATTAAAAATTTTAAAGATAATAATTTTCAGGGTTAGGTCCTGTTTGTAGTGAACTAAATAGCTGACGTGTCGTGTGCACATAAATAAAAAAAATGTTGATACGACAATTTTTCTAAGAACTAAATAGCTCATCCCAAAATAATTGAGCTGACTAAAACGGGGCCCTGAGCTTGGAAACAGGCGTTTAGGCTCAGCCTAAAATAAGCTACACTTTATTAACTTACATTTTCAGTAATAAAAAATATTATATCTTAAAAGAGTAGAGAATCGAAGCTAGTTTCACTACATTTCTAAAAACTAATGTCTCGCGATCGTATTTCTTACCAGAAACATTATTCTAGGAAAAACAGGCCCTGGAGAAGATTTTGCTGCATAAAATTATTAATATGTTAGGTATATTACACTATACTGTAGTATCTACATAACGTTTAAAGTAAACTAATTTGATTATCATTCATTCATTCAAAATTTAAGAGCAGGGCTCTTGTCCGTGGAGTAATTGCCACCTCTTTCTGTCCATAGCCAGTTCTTTGAATTCCTGGTACGACACGACTTCAACTTTTTCCTTCACTTGGTCTAAAAATGTGCGTCTTGGTCTTCCACGTCCTCTCCTGCCATTTATCTTCCCTTCCATTATTGCTCTAAAGAAGTTGACATGTCGTACCAGATGTCCCATTATTTTTCCTCTTCTATTTTCCATGGTCCTTAACAAGTTTCTTTTCTCCTACCATCGCCAGAACCTCCTCATTTGTCCTTCTTTCCGTCCAACTAACCCTCATCATTCGTCTCCAACACCACATCTTAAATGCCTCAAGTCTCTGTCTGTCCCTCTGTGTCAGAGTCCAGGTCTCGCTGCCATAAAGCGCAATGCTCCAGATGTAAGTTTTTATAAGGCGTTTTCTAATATTGATTATCAAACAAGTAATTTAAAAACTCTGCTCTGCTTTCATATATCGTCTCACCACAGCTGTTTTGTGAAAATTAAGGTCTTATAATTATACCTAAACATTGATCTACTTTACATAAAGCATAAAATAATATTACGCAGGAGCGAGCACAGCTATTTCTCGGAGGAAACCTAATCAAGGATCTAGTTGGAAACCAGGTCAAACTTGAAATGAAGCGTTCTGTTTTGTACATTATTTTGTTTGTTAACTTTGGGAAATATTAGTTACTGTGTATTATTTACTTACAATTGAAACAAACAGCAGTTTTAGACGAACATTGGGCGCGATTAAACATGATGAACACGAAGTTTTGGGAGAGTTATATAACTAAACTGGTAATTTGTTTGTAGGAAGTTGATCTCTCACAGTTGGTATTGGTTACACAGGTGATAGAGAGATAGTTTGGTTCAATTTTGCATTGCCACACGGCATTTGAATAGATAAGGTAAACCTAGGTATTCCTGGCCACTATCTGTAACTGGCCAATTTGTAGTTTAATGCTCCGAAATAAGTTAGTTTGCTCACTCAGTAATACCTTGGTTTACTATGTAAGCAAACTAACATAAATCCTTTCGAGTAGTTAGTACCTCAGCCCATGAAACCACACAAATAATCACAACTTTCATTTTGGAACTTTGTCAATAAATAAAAGTTTATTTTAGATTAACTAGTGTTTGATAATTATTTAGATAAAATTAGATTTTTCTCTATTTCTAATTGATTTTTTACATAAATATTTTACTTCAAATTCTCTTGCTAACATCGTTCTTCAATCGAGAATATAAAATAAGAAACGAGACATTAAAATTAGCAGTAAGAAATAGAACTAAGAATTTCCGTGACCTCTACCAGGGGTGGTGAACTGGGAAACAGCTCGCTGGCGCAATTTGCTAACAACAATAGAACGACGACGTAGTCTATATCTGTACGGATACACATAGATAGGTAGATAGATAGATACTTTCACCCTCTTTTTTGCCACAGTTTCTATCAGTTTTTGTTCACATGGCGTTATCGGTAACAATCTTATGTACCAAATTCAGAAGATCAGTAGTACCTATTAATTTAACTTTCCGGCTTAAGACGACATTTTTAGCAGAGATAAATCAAGGATATTAATTTTAAATATAAATATAAAATAAAAGACCATATAACATGTTAGTGAACTATCCAAAAATATATATTAATTTTTGGATAGTTCACTAACATGTTATATGGTCTTTTGTGGAGATAAATTCCTTTAAGAGACTGCAGTTAAATAAGTATTTCTACTATGTTACGAAAAAAAAAACATAACTACGAAATTATCTCTGTTAAATCACTTTATCCGCCTGAAAAAATACAATATTTTACCAACTATATAAGTACTGTAGATTGTAGCTAACAACGCCTTATAAAATTAAAATAAGCAGTATAGCATTCAGGTTCAAATATCAATCTGAAAAATACCAGCACAAGCGCGTTCTACCATTTTGTGTGATGCAATTTATTTATAACAATAGGGTATTACGCCAGTTATGAGTCCTTGGGGTCGCGTTCATGTACTAGTAACCCGCCCCAGTTTCACACACAATCATGAAATACGATACAAATGAAAATGATAACACTTTTAAAGGGGTTACATTAAAAATAACTGTATTTATGATTTAGAAATTAATTCGTAGTAAGTTGTACGGATTGTGCTACGATGCAACAAAGAATTAAATGCTCAAAATATAAGCAATAACTATCTTGTCCATAAACTTTTTGTAACATAGGAATAAAACAATTCAATCTTTTTCTACGCCGCCGCGCCGTAGCATATTCGTAGCTAAATGCTACGTCGTAGCACCTACCCACAACTAGCAAAACATCTATCTCTTTTTTTACGAATTGAAAAACGCATGTAAATAGTAAACAATTTGGAAAACAATACGTGTTGTGCGACGCATGCAGCTGATGCAATTTATTCACGACAATAGCGACACGAGTTACGGCCCCTCTGGGTCCCAACAACAGAAACGAGTTTTACCCAACGTTCAAATTATAGCTGCTCACGGCTCACAGCCCGAAAACTATTTATTACGCGCTTCCACACTACAATCTCTTCAATTCCACCAAAAACACAGGCTATCTGATCTCGGAAATTGGTCTTCCTCAGGGTAGTGTTTTAGGTCTTATATATTTCAACATTTATACCAATGATTTTTTTATTTCTATGTAAGGATTTGACTAATTTAACTTCTTCTGTGGGTTTCGTTTAAAATAATATAGTCAGGGATTATCCAAACAGACAATAGAGACTGTAATTCCTAACCCGCATGTCAAACGTGTCATCTTGGCATCTCTTTCTTCTCCAATGAGAGGTTCTTTTACCAACAGTGGACAGTTTTAGACTTGAGTAGTATAATCGTTCATCATTTACGTATTTAACAGTATCCATTTCCAAATTTATACTCGTACTTACTGTAAAAAAATTAATTGGTATCTTAGTAGAATCGCTACTTATTACTTTAGAACTATTATTATACATTTATTCTGTATTAGAATCGGTTATTGACTGCAGCTAAGTTATAGTCTTCATACAGTTTAAGATCGCTACGCTTGCTACATAGTTCTTGTTCTAGGTCGACGTTTTCCATAACAATAAGGCAGCGACGCGAGTTATGGGCCCTTGGGACGGACTGACAAGCAGATGGGTTTTACCCAACGTTCATGAAACTTGGTATTTTATGGGTCTTTTTGGCTTTAGATTTTTGAGTCAGAAGATTGCTGTGTTTTATTTATTTATTTTTGCTTTTTGCTTTTCGTTTCAAATTTGACGTACCCTACAAATCCTGACAACAGAATTATTGAGTCACCTAAAGTGTCTGACGTGGTTCGTATAACGGCTACTTCCGAGACCAACGTGCCTTCCGAAGTACAGAATCATCTTTCTATTTGGACAATCAGGTGATCCAACCTGCAATGTCCTACCCAAACTGGTCAGATATATTTTGTCAAGTCCGGTGAAGCTTGATTCGTCGTACTTTTTCGACTCAAGCCTAAAATACCTAGTTAATCTGTACTCTAACTGGTTTTGGATTTTACTATGGGTATCAGAGATTATACGTACGTACCAAATAATAAATTACGAATACCAATTTTATTTGCCGATGAAATACACGGCCGTCCAGACAATATCATAGCAACGCAACAATAACCACAAAATCATCATTATTAAATGGGTTTTCAAATATTATATGGAATGGAAATTAGTTGTTCGCAATTTTTTTTTATACCGTGAATTATGATATTTTTTTCTTAAACCAAACAGCCATATTGTTTCATTTAGCGCAAAATAAAATGGTGACGAGAAACAGGAAAAATACAGATATTGTTCGCTTCCTCGCTGCAAATAAAACGGAATGGTCGTGTCGTGAATAGCGAGGAGTTTCTGCACGCTTACCTGCTTAGAGCGTGGGCAGTACTATTAATAACCCCTCTCTCTAGAACATTTGCATGATTCCCTCCCGTTTCGCTGAAGGACTAACGGAAATGTGCGAGTTTTGATGTGGGTTTGTTTGTAATGCTGGTTGTCTTTGTCCTCAGTTAATATTGTCCAAGTGACACTCTAAAAAGGGTCTACTACCTAGATATTTGGAAATAAAACCCGTAGTGTGAATTAATCATTGTTCAAAAACTGAAATTATACATATAGGATTGCCTATCTATACTAGATACAACGTCTAGACACAAGGAAAACACAAGTATTCATCATACAAATATTTGCCCTGGGCGGGATTCGAACCCGCGACTCAGTGCTTTGAAGGCAGGCGTACCTACTGCCAAATAGGCTACTGCATGCATTACATGCATTATTTATAGTATAATTAAAATTGTATTGTATATAACAATAGCCCAATTTCAGAAGACTTTAAGCTATGGAAGATGAATTTATTGAATACAATTTAAGTTACGGACGAAGTTGTAACTTTTGATGTTTTAATGGAAGCCTACCTCTGTGTAATTGACGAATCCTTTGTTTGGCGGGTCTGTAAATAACTGTTTTTAAGTTAATAATTGAGAATAACCTACAAAGCTAAAGTTAGTTTCAGGAAATTTACTAAAACTCAATGCTAATATAAACTTTTCAACACATTAAGGTTAAAAATAATATCCTGAAAGGAGTGTGGGAGGCTTTTGTATAAAAGTGGAAGTGACGTGGGTTGACGGGTATAATGCTGAAACTGTGTAAAATGTCACCACTACTACTGACAACAGCCAACAGGCGTACCCACCTTTCGTGTATGGTACAAGCGAATTGGCTAAAGGATTGCGACGGGCACTCTGCGATTACCTACATACATACTCAAACAAAAAATTTATTTTATAGTATTTTGTCTATACTAATATCATCATCATCATCTCAGTCGAAACACGTCCACTGCTGGACAACGGTCTCCCCCAAGGATCTCTACTAATATTATAAAGAGAAAAGATTTGATTATTTGTTTCTTTGTTTGCATTAAATAGGCTACGAAACTACTGAACCGATTTTATCCTCGGGTAACATAGGCTATATTCTATTTAAAAATCACATCGAAAATTGGGATCCTTACTGAAACTCCAATAATTTACACGAGGTGAAAAATAAAATTACCTAAAATATTCCTAATAATTGAATGCTCTGAAACTTCAAAACCGATTTGATGAAACTTCGTAAGTACAAAGATGGAATATACTTTGGAAAAGAACATAGGCTAACTTTTCCCACGGGAAAACTGTTAACGCGGGGGGAGGCGCGGTGGAAAGCTAATTGACTTAAAAGAGCGTCGGTAGCCAAGTGTCTGGAGCCGTTGGGTCTGTTCGCGGTAACTCGCGTTACTTCAGAGCCGCCGGGTAGTATATTTCATGCATGTTTTTAATGTCTTTTTAATGGCGACTGACGGTTCTTTTTTTTATATGAGGGCAAATTTATTAATCTAATAATTAGCCCTCATACTATGTCTTCCACACAACACCAAAGGAAGAGGAAATGTCTGAAAACCAGCAGTGGGTGAACCTCTATGGGCCATTCAACATGAACTGAGACATTCAACATGAGCTGAGACATTCAACATGAGCTGAGACATTCAACATGAGCTGAGACATTTTCTTTTGCCTAAATTGCAAACTTGTTGGTAATTTGTTATTTTTTATTTATAAAGTTCTTATTTGTAAAATTTCGGAATTATTGGTAGCGATTCTGACTGTCATGCTCTAATCCTTACCTAATTCTTAAATCTCTTAAATTTAAGTTTAGAATTGCGATGTGCTATTCGGGGGAAACCATCCAACTAAATTTAACGCATATTCTGACGTCTCTAACTTGCAAATGACAGATCTTAAATTGAGTTGGATCAGTGTTGCCAAAAAGAAGAAAAAAAACTTGATTGATGATTGATTGATTGAAAATGGGCACTTTCGCGGTGGTGTAATGCAAACATTTTTCTTTTTTGGTGAAAAAAAAAAACAAAACGAGAAGAAGCGTCGCGTCCTCTTTGCGTCACGTGTTGTTTGTTGTCAAACAAAGAGGATTTATACAAAAAGAAAAAATAAATAAATTCCTGACGAGGCTGTATGGGCTAAGTTTCCCTTCGCCTGTCCAAAATGGACAAAGAGAACAAAATAAAAAAAAAAGGATTTATTCAAAGTTCCAGCCAATTCAAAAGGATTTGAAGCGTCTCGAATATTTCGAAGCCGGGCTCTTTCACGCTGATTTCTGAAACACAGGAAAGCATTTAACTAGGCATTTCCATAACTCATCACATTTAAAATCTTCAAGGCAATCGATTGTAACCAAAATTTCTTTACCTTTCTGCGGCATCTGCGACAACAGCTACCACGTAATCTTCCATATTTATTTATTTTTTTCTTAGAAACAGCTTGTAATCCCCAAAAATCGCATAAGAAATTTAAGAATTAGAGTTAGAACGCATGTTTTAAGTGCCCTCTAAATTTAGATAAGATTGCGTCGCACACGTCAAAAATAGGGCTGCCAGAATAGCGTTAGCGACCTAAACCTAAGTTGAATTGCTAATCCCAAATTTAGAGACGTCAAAATCAGCTGACCTTAGTTTAAGTCATTTATGTCAGTTTACAATGACCGCCAGAATAGCAAATAAGAAATAGAGCACGATTTGACATAAGCGACGTAATCCTAATTCTAATCCTAATTCGCTTGACTGCGCGAATCGCTACCATTATGTAACTTTGTTTAATTTAGGCAATAAACTTGATTTGATTTGATTTGATATCTTACAATCTAACAAAATTTCAAACCGAAGAGGTGTATAAATACACCAATTTTCAAACTAAAATGAAAATTGGTTAGAATGTGAGATACTGGATGAAATATACCACCCTAGTAACTAGTGTTACTTCATTTCGAAGGGCGCTGCTGGTTTAAGCCTCGGCACGTTCTTATGTGATTTGGAATTTCAATTTCTTAAGTACCTATTAACCCTGATGTTAGGGTAGGCTGAAGCCACTCGCTCGGGACATAGTAATATAATAAATAATTATTTATTCGTGCATTTTAAAATTCATTATCAACCTGCATACTACACAATATTATAACAATAAATAAAAAATAAACCCCGCTACAAAACCGTTACTTGATTCTTTAAACAACTTGAAATAAGCTGATAATCCTGAAATGGCTGAAGATATTTTCTTGGATCAAGGTGGTGCAAGGGATGCCAGTCCTTTGCACCAGCTATGGCAAAGCCGTCATGCCCCACTCAGGGGTCCTCAATAAATCCTCATGCTTTTTATTTTTCATTTTAATTTGAATTATCATTGTAATATTGTAATTTAATTTAATTTTGATTTGTATGTTCCTTATTATTTATTATTTATTATTTATGGACCACGGTCTGGAATAAAACTATTTTCATTTCATTTCATTTCATATCTAAGAACACTCTCGATTGTAACACCTTGCAAAAAAAAACACTAGATCGAAATCGGCGCATCCGTTTAGGAGCTACAATGCCACAGACAGACAGACAGACACACACGTTAAACTTATAACACCTCTTTTTTTGTCGGTTAAAAAATAGGATCTAAACTTTATAAACGGAGAAAAAGTTTTACTTTTCATGTATTTTTTTTAAACGTAATAAATAAAACAGTTGCGTGTCAAACAACAATACGTTATGAATAAAGCAACAAAAAGCTTTATAGTACTTTCCATGTTATAATTATAATAGTCCAGGTGCCATTGTTAATCCTTCGTTGACATGAAAACTGAGGAATTTCAAATACACAAAATAGTATGATTTTATTTTATTTACATTGTATTTCTGGTTTAGGTTATATAATTATCAAATAAATCATTATATTCAGGTAATCAGTCAATCAATGTTACAGCCTGAAATGTCCTGAAATAAAGCTTCTTTTAGGTTAGCTTTTCGTTTACGGACCACCATTAAGATATAAGTAGGTAAGTAAGTAACACTTTATTGCAAACACTTAAAGAAACAGATCAATCATCTTAAAACTAGAATATGCGCAAGGGCGGTCTTATCTTTGTAAGCGATCTCTTCCAGGCAACTCCTAAGTGAGACAGAGTAGTGTATACTAATGAAAATATATACAAAGGTGCTTTGAACAAAACGTTTCCTATCAAAACAGGAATAAAATAAATATAAAATATGTAACATAAAAGTAATAAATATGTAAATAAACCTAATCATATAGTCATACATACAATATGCATACATATAATAAAGAAATATAAAAGGGATACCTAAAACGTCACTAAAAATATTATCGAAATGAAGAAAAAAATAATGATACTGGATATCACTCATGGTCTAAGAAAACAAGGTCTAACCACTAGACCACGTGACTGACACGAGCCTTCGTCATTTTGCTCTGTTCATCCTTGTCTATTACACGCCTTCGACAAGGATGAATAGGCAAAATGACGTAGAAATGACGTAGACTCGTGTCAGTCACGTGGTCTAGTGGTTAGACCTTGTTTTCTTAGACCATGATATCACTCAAAGAGCCCACCCTGCCGGGACCCCCCGTCCAGCCTACCTCTGACATTTCCGGTGTGTGGCAGCCTATGGGATACCGACAAAATATTTATAAACACAATATCAAAAAGTAAATTGATATAGATGGCGTACTATGCGGTTAAATAAATAGAGACGATACATTAATCTTAAAAACCATAAGGCACAACTTATTAAATTAAGTATCAAGTATTACAATGTGATCTAACATAATTTCTTTATGATTATTTTTTACATCACACTAACTTTTTATATTATTTTACTAATTTAAATAGAAACAATAATGAAAAATAGTAGAGACTCGAACCCATATCTCTTTGGCTATCTGATTCTACATAGTCTAAGACACCAAGTGGAAGTAATGATAACAGACGTATGTAACGGTTCAAATATTTTAGACACTATTTTTTTAAAGTATCCATGCCTATAAGCCTTGTTATGATGCAATCAATCACTCGGCCAATTTTCATCGCTCATTCCGCCGTTTAAGCGATATGGCCTAACAGACAGACTGGTTTACTTCCGTATTTTTACTATGAGTTATGATAGTATTACTTGCGATTTGACAATAAAGGTTTTAACTTGACTTACTGTAGATGATGCCAAACTTAATCTACTGAAGTTCTGTAATTTTTTTGTTGTTGTGCAATGAAGAGCAAATCAAGCTGAACACTTTGAAATTTGCACCGTTGTTTATGTATGTTTACATTATATTGTAAGCTAAGCTAAGTGCAGCTAAGTCGTGCTCTTGATTGTACTATAAGTTACAAACAATTTATGTAGAGTACCTAGGTATTTTATTTAATGCACATATATGTTACCCACTGGAAGGGAACAAAACAAAACCTTTTCTGATTACTAGGTCTGACAACCTGAATGTTTTTCGTATAATCACAAAAAATGGCATTTTTAAAATCTGAACATAATTATTTTCCTTAAAAGACCCGTGGCGCTATCTCTTACCCCTCGTTGGTAAACACAAAAATTATCAATAAATGATAAATCAAATTTTGATAGGGTTAATTTGAAATCCATTACTCACTGTGAGTTATTGCATCAGCGGAATTATTCATTGCTGCGTTGAACAGGTGGTCATTTCACATTTATTTTTTAACCCCTTTAATACTTTATGAGATTTGGACGAAGTTTAATATGGTTGCAAGTGAAGTCTCGTGAGCTAAAAAAATAGTAACAGAAAGATAACATTAGAAAAAATGTTAGTATAACATAACTAAAGTATAGTAAAACTAACTAACTAGTATAAGTATTTTATGCTTATTTTATAGACTGAACAAAAAAATTAGTCTGATAAAAGGCCCAAAACACAGCCGTCTAAAAAAAGAACGAAAACATTAAGAGACAAAATTAAGGAGTACACTACTATAACTGGGCAATTGAGTTTCACGACTGTTTATTTTTGCTGTTAATCGCACGCTAGTTCACTCTTGCTTACATTAACCCATAAAGTATAGTATAACCACAACCACAGGAGAAAATAATAGTACTGTATAACTACACAATAAGAATTATACGATCGTCTTGTGACATAAAATACATAGTTTAAAAAACTAAAAAACACGCTTCCTGTCCGCCACCTTGGACGTCCGCCATATTGGATTTAAGTCACGTGACTTTTTTTTTCGTATTCCTGACAGCAAACCCTTTCATTTGATACCCATATCATGGGGGTGGATTTCAAACAGCCAGTTCGCCATCTTAGGGAGGCCGCCATATTAGATTTGTAATGACGTTTCTTAGCTAGTCATGTATTGTCATCAGAATTCAGAGCGTGTGCAAAATTTCATCCTAATCGAAGACCGGGAAGTGGGTCAAATTAAGATTCCAAGATTTTTTTAGATACAATAATGGGAAGGCCGCCATATTGGATTTGTAATGACGTTTCTTAGCTAGTCATGTATTGTCATCATAACTCAGAGCGTGTGCAAAATTTCATCTTAATCGAAGACTGGGAAGTGGGTAAAATTAAGATTCCAAGATTTTTTTAGAAACAATAATGGGGAGGCCGCCATATTGGATTTGTAATGACGTTTCTTAGCTAGTCATGTATTGTCATCATAATTCAGAGCGTGTGCAAAATTTCATCTTAACCGAAGACCGGGAAGTGGGTAAAATTAAGATTCCAAGATTTTTTTAGATACAATAATGGGCAGGCCGCCATATTGGATTTGTAATGACGTTTCTTAGCTAGTCATGTATTGTCATCAGAACTCAGAGCGTGTGCAAAATTTCATCCTAATCGAACACCGGGAAGTGGGTCAAATTAAGATTCCAAGATTTTCTTACATACATAGTTACTTACAAGTGAAGCTAATATAAAGCGTGTAAAAATGATAGTTGCATAGTGAGAACGTAATCAATTTAATCATCTGCAATACTAACAATCAGCCCATAATATGATGTCTCCACTAAAGGGTTGGATCCCACCCTGAGTAAAGGTGAATAGACCTTAGTCGACCATGCTGGCCCAGTGCAGGTTGATCAACTTCACACACAGCCTTAGAATTTCTCCGCAGGTGTATGTAGGTTTCCTCACAATGTTTTTCTTTACCGTAAGAGCGTCAAATGAACGTACTTCTATTTTTCTTTACATCAAAAGAGCGTCGGCGTAGGCGTCGAGGACTTCTAAATTCTAAAATCGAAAGCACATTTGTACGCGCCGAGGTATGATCCCGTGCCTTCGGATTTGAAGACAGTGACCCTAGCCACTAGACCGCCGACGATGCCCTTCATCATCTTGAATAAAATGTGTTATTGAAAATTGGAAAATATAGATGTTTTCATGATAAAACTCCCGAATGGAATCAAAATTGGTTAAGAAAAACCAGATACCAAAGGCTATTTAATATTATTAATGCGAAAGTGTGTTTGTTAGTTTGTTTGTCCTTCCTTCACGCCCTAACTAAGCAACCAGTCGACTTGATTTTCGGCATAGAGTTAGTTGAAATTTGAAATGATGGAAAGTGACGTAGGCTACTTTTTACCGCGGGAAAATACCTCATTCCCACGGGAAAAACTGTTAACGCGGGCGGAGCCACGGGGCGAAAAGATAGTGTATGTATAATTCTGTGATGGTTCAAAATTGTTTTTATCACTAAAAATATCGAATTAGTCAAGAGGAAAGTTAAAAACGATACGGGCTTAGAGAGAACCATAAAACGTTAATTAAAGCTGTTATACGGTCTATTATTACGTAATTTTATTATGAGTGTGATGTGACATGACACTCATAATAATTTTATGATATACTGCATCGATGACGTCACACCACTTTCAAGGATACATACTCTATATCCTACAACAGAGTTTGCCAAGATCTTGAAAATTATTTAAATATCAGCTCGGTTTAGGTGCTTTTTCTTTACCTACACCTAACCCTCGAATTTGTTCACCGTTATTTGGTGTTTTCCTCAAAACCAGCTTTTCTGGCGATATTTTAACGTCTTCCCGAGACAGTTGCAGGAAATCTTTGGCCCTACAAGCTTTTAAAAGATAACCTTCCGAAGGTAGCTAGCGAAAACGACATTCTATTACATAATGATATATTTTTTTCATTCTAAATTTTAATTTTCCAATGCGCCTATTTTTAAGAGAAACATTATTACAAATAACGGTTTGATTTCTATTAAACGACAAAAATGTATTTAGGTTTAAACCATACCATAAAAAATGATTTAATTGTAATGATAAGCAGATAAAAACAGCTGTAACATCGTATTCGATAAAAATAGTTATTATTTGTATAAAGCTATAAAAAACATGACATAGCTTAGTAAATACTTAATATAAATTGTTTAATAAATACAATACGTTTAACTTACCAATGAACATGCCCATCAACAACAGTACCACCATAATTTCAACGTCACTGTTACACTAATATAACTAAATTACAACTATAATATCACTCACATTATAATACAAACAAAAGACACACTATAACTAGTATAACTTTACCAACTTCCGCTCAAAATATTTCACATGTCTGGTAATATTATAATAATTTTAAATTTCGAATTCCGAACTAGAAATCACGCGCGCATACCCGATGGCGTCTCGGAGAAAACGCGACGTTCGTCCCCCATCGACGGTTGGGAAACACTGGGAAAGCCGGGTGATAAGATATAAGGGTTGCCAGATTAAAAAAAAATATCTGATTTAAACTTATTAGTTAAGTTTTGAATTCAATTTATACCGTAACTTTAGGTATCTGACATCTGCTATTATTTTAATGTAAGTTTGCAATAAATTATACGTTTTTTAGTGCTTTTGAAAATTAAATGCAAATAATTAGAAACTTTTCATAATATTATATTTTCTATTTTAGGGATTCATTCAAATTCATTAATTTACTGTGTAAAATACTCTTGTACAAAGCGCAAAAACCTCAAACAAACATAAGAGATTCATTACCAAATTATGTTGGTTAACAAATATTATTTGAATTATCCAAATGTGGCGTAGCGCTAGGTATCTGGCAACAAACATTAGTAATTTAAGGCTGGTGTAGCACGCATGCGCGTTGTGGAGGCTTCTTCAGTAATATTTATTTATATTAATAGCTGGTTTGTAAGTGAAAACTTTAAAGTGACGTCACTAATCATGTAAAGTTATACTTTCGTCACGGCCTCACTATAGTCACTATAGTGACTATATTTTCAAATTTTGCAGTTGATTTATCAAAATAAAACGGTCGTTCGGTCGGTTTTTCGGTCAAAACTTTCTGATGAACATTAGGTTTCAGACTTTTCGTAATATTATTTCATCACAATTGTGATGATCTAATTCATAGGCCAAAAACGCACGACGCGGTTTGCACGGGCGGAGCTGACCTTACTGTGAACTTGTTAGAAGTCCGCGTGTTGCAAATGTTGTCGTCAAATCGTATTACATACATTTTACTTCTGTAAAAAGCATTCTTGCTTCGGCATTTTCCAAACATTTGGCGCTCTGCAATATGCCGAAGGCAAATTGTAGAACGCATTACTATTCTAACAGAGCAACATGGCATAATGGAGCTGAATGATGTACTACACTCATCACAATCGCTTGAATTCAATTAAATACAATAATAAATTTAAAATTATCTAAAGTTGATTATTATATTAAAGATAGTTATTCAAAGTACTTAATTTACTCACTAATTCCACGATTTTGCAGAATTGGAATTGTTTTATTAATTCTCTTCGCAAACGGCTGTAGACTACGCCGCCATTGTTGTTATTTTGACACAACAACGCCGCGCGTGGACAGGTTAGGAAATAATTAGACAATTTGCCGCGGCATTACAGAACGCAGTCGACTTGTTTTGGCATTTTATAAAATGACAAATGTGGACAAAGCGTTTTACAAGTTACCTTCGGCATGTTGCAAGTCAGTGAGCGTTGTAAAATGCCTATGCATTCTGTAAAATGACGAGTTCTACAATTTACACATGACAGATACACAGTCACGTGGCGCGGCGTGTCGCCGTATTAACTAAGCTACGGGGTCCTCAATACTATCAACTAATTTTACATGAGTTTGCTGTACTGTTTTCGGCTTGGAAATGATGCTGTGGAAGTTTCACAAGGCGAGAAAAGGAAATAACCCTAAATAAACAATATCCCAAGAAGTATCGCTCATAGTATCATACTAATATTATAAAGAGGAAAGATTTGTATTTGTGTGTGTGTGTGTGTGTGTGTGTGTGTGTGTGTATATGTAGTCACAAGTTATTCTAGCTACATTAACCTTGAGTAACATAGGCTAGCTTTTACCACGGAAAAATGTCTCATTCCCACGGGAAAAACTGTTAACGCGAGCGGGGCCGCTGCAGGCCAATGCGATGTGAGGAGAGGTAGCCTAGGTTTGGGCCTTGAACGTTATGGATATATTTATTTGGCCTATAATGAAAGGGATTAAATTGGTTTGTATTTGGCTTTGAATGATCGGTAATCCGACTGGTAATCTAATAATTTACCTAGTATTTTTTTAAGAAAAATAAAACAGAATTTTTACTACCTCAAAATTTAAATTCAGGAGCGTCTTGTGCGGCGAATTTTGATTAGTCTTATTAATATTTACAGAGTTATTAATATGGAAATCTCTTAGACTATCAATTTGTTTTCGTGAAATTGGGTCTTTTTGTTCAGGTTACAAGAAGTACAAGTCTTATTGAACTTATTGATTTACGTTTCTGCAATGTCTCAACACATTGCCTCTTTTTATATTAGTAAATTCTTTTTATAGTTACCAAGATAGGAAAATATTTTCTCAAAAGTGTTCATAGCGGAAAATTTCCTTTTGTATGACTAATGTCCAAAAAGAAAAATGTCCAAGCTCTTGCTCAATCATAAGTCACCTAGTTTATGTGTTGACCATGGTCCAAGAAAACAAGGTCTAACCGTTAGACCACGTGACTGACACAAGCCTACGTCATTTTGCGCTGTTCATCCTTGTCTATTACACGCATTCGACAAGGATGAATAGGCAAAATGACGTAGAAATGACGTAGGCTCGTGTCAGTCACGTGGACTAATGGGAAGACCTTGTTTTCTTAGACCATGGTGTTGACAATAGCAGTTTCTAGCGAAATGATATTTTATTTTTTTATTCAAATATATTATTTGAATTTTTACAATTCAGTTGGTGAAATGCGAAGCAAAACACCCGATATATAACTAAAAAGACATATAGCATCCACACTCTGCTAATACTTCACGTACAGTAGCCAGCACATGCGGCTAGCCAGGTTGACCTTGAGAACGCCCGTAATCCGTAGCGGTAGGGATGAATTTCGTGTGCGAGTTTCCAACCGCATGTGCTGGCTTCTGTACAAACTTGAGGAGGAAGAATAAGAAAACTGGCCACATTATGGCATTAACATCGTTTAGCCGAGAACGATAACTGGTGTAATAACTGGTATACGTATGTAACTGAAGGGAGATATGCTCCCAAAGTGTGGCTAAAAACCTCATTTTCGTTGATACTAAATTATACACCGTTGTTTATCCGCTACATAGTAGTAGGTACTCCTGAACTGAACAACTTATCATAAGGAACATTAGTTGAGTTCTCAAAATTAAAATTCCACTTGACATACAAAGTGGCCGGTCAGGTGACTGAAGTTTATATGAAAATTTAATTTTAATTTTGAGATTTCAACCTATTTTCTTTATGGAAAGTTGTTTAGTTTCATAATTACTAGAACTACGTTGCAGATAAACAACGAGTTAAATTTCAGTATAAAAATAACTTAACACTGAGAAATAGAAGCTACTTTAAATCCAAGTAGGTTTACTTATTAACATAATAAATTGTCACCAGAAATAAGAAATACACAAAAACAAAAATAAAACAGGAGAATCAAAAAGCCAACTAAATCCTTCGGCATGAAGCCTTCGTTATGTCTTATGTTATTTCCGTATTTTGGTGAACACCCTAAATAGCGTTTCTAAGTAACAAAACAGCTTACACCCTAAAAGGTTCACAATTTTTTTAAGATCTTTCATTTATTTTACGTTTTTCTGATAGATTTTACTACTATTACAGCCCATAATAGTCCACTGCAGAAGTCTCCTAAGTCTTTTAAATGTGAGGTGTCGTCATAATACCGACGCTTTGCAGGCGAGTTGGGGATCACAGTGGTTGTTAGTTGCACAAGTAAACACTGCGGCACATTTCCATAATAGCCTCCATGGTCGACTGGTAAAATGTTCGCCTTACGTAACGTAAGCTTCCAGGATAGAAATCGTTGGGGCACTCGTCAATTAAATATCACTTTCTGAGACATTCCTCAGTTTAGTTAGGGCATTGCTGGCCAAATCACCTGATTCTCCGAAAAGAAAGATGAGGCACGTAAAGCCGTTGACCCCGGCTACTATGTACGTTAGTCATTACAGGAGCCACGGCAGAACACTTAGGTGGCTTAATAATTTTGACACCACGGTTTGTCAGACAGGTAACCTTGAAACCCCCACGATAAGCAAACAAGCAAGCATTGCCATTGTCGTTGCTTTAACTAAGTGCTATTTTTATTAATTTAATTTTTCTAGTTGTCTCGTACGACACCCACAGGAAATGCTAAATTCTAAGCTAGGAACTACACAGCAAATAGATTAAATGTCACGAAACGACGACGACGGCCTGATAAATTCACTGTCAACCAAATAGAACCGGCAGTTCGGGCCGTGTCGGTTGGTTTAGGTCTTGGCAAACACACAGCGATTTCACGGCGGCATATTACATCTTTCTTTCTATACCTCTCGCTAGGCTCGATCGCTCCCAAGGGCAGACCTCGAAACTTCCCACCGATTAGGGAACTGCTAATAAAATAAGGAGTTTTGACAGCCCCTCGTTGAACGGTAATAAGTTGCAATTTTTTCAGCATCCGACCACTGATCGAGTTTCCAACAATTTTGGACGGAATTTTGGCGGCGAAACGTGTCAGCTCTCATCGCAGTCCAATAAAGTTCGAGGGTCAGTGCTAATGACAGCCTGGAGATTTGATTCGCAGAAATTATTTTTCGATTTAATGATTTTAGAAAAAGTTCACTGATCAGTGGCGTAAGTGGCCGCTGGCTTTTTAACCTGCGAAATTGTGGAATTGATGGAACACGTGACTATTTTGTAAGTGCTAATGGTGTGGCAAGTTGTATGTATGAATACCTGTTGGCAGGAAAAAAGCATCAGAATTTATATTGATTATAAAACCTTTACAACTTTTATTGTATTAGGTATGTTTTTGCAATTTACTTTGACACCAGGGTAAAATTTTCGGGGTTAAATATATATTTTTCTTTGCCACTAATTTTGGTTTGCCTGCAGATAGCACACAGTATCAGCCATGTCATACTCATCTATTCTTCAAGCTTATTCCTCTCCTTTTCCCTTTAGATGGCCTTTGATATTGTTCTAAACGTGGCCGTGGTTTTTAAACCATAGGCTTTACTTTGACCAAAACAATACATTAAACAATTTCATTTTGTATATTCCTAACTTCTTAAGTAATGTTATTTTCTGATAAATCTAAAGCTTTTAAAGAGATAAGTAAACAGTGTTTTGGTATTTTACGGCTGGCAACTTTTCTCATATTGGATTGGGAAGAGAAGTTTGAGAAAAGTAATATGCTAAAGGCAGTTTTTGATTTTTCTTCCTTCCAATTTACGTAAATATTACGTTTGAAGTGAGAGAGAAGCGTTTCTTAAATAGAACAATTTAAGAGGCATTTTCCCGCTGTAAAAGGTAGCCTGTTACGCAGGGTAAATGTAGCTTTTTAATGGTGAAAGATTTTTTGAAATCGGTTCAGTAATTTATGAGTTTATTCATTACAAACATACTTACTTGTCAAGTTGTGTTTATGTTCCTATATATGTCTGTAACTCTTTATGAAATAAATTATTATTATTATTATTATTATTATACATACACACACACAAAAATACAAATCTTTCCTCTTTCTAATATTAGTATGATTAGTATGATATGATACCATTTATTCTTAGGTGAACTACTGCTTTTACAATGTTATCCCAAATTTTGTTGTAATCTTTTACTAGTCATTATGTAAAGACATAATTGAAGATCTGTAAGAAAATTGCACAGTTTAGGAAAACGCATCCAGCTTGCATAGGTTGGCACGCTGCTTATGCACCCATCTAAATGCAGATGCCGCTGCTATTATGCGCACGGATAGCTTTAAGCAACTGGATCGGCCTCGAATTACATTTAATGTGGCTTTTTTTCTTAGACACTTAGAAACTATAATATTAATTTTAAACAGCTAGAAATTATTCGTGTTGCTGTTTGTTTTAAAATGTTATATGTCTGGCCTATGTCCAGCAGAGGACTGCCGCAGGCAGCACAACTTAGCGTGCAAAAATGATTTAATTCTTGCATACTTATAGATAGTTTCTGTTAGTTTAAACCAGTTAAAAGTAGTAAGTACTTTACTGTTTCTTTTGTGTGCAATGAAGTGTTTTTTTCTTACTTATTTACTTTTAATTTTGAAATCTTCGCTATGTAAAATAAATATCTAAAATATAATTTGAATTCTTTCAGAAATAATTTATTTTTCTATAACCCTGATTATTTGTTATTTTCAATATGTAAATTTTCACACTTAGTTATAGTAATTCTTCTGAATCGTTTTTTGCGTAGTTTGCTTGCTACGCCGTAGCAAGGTCTACGATTAAGCTACGAGAAACCTTCATACACGTGAGAAGAAATTTCAATGAGGAGAGTTTAAAATTGTTGAAGAATAAATCAAATAAAACGCATGAGGACTGAATAAAGAAAATAGCAACGGAGTTAGGAGCACCGACTTGCCTCTCTTCGTAACAAAACTTTGCAACTGAGCTCCTGCTAAAACTTTCATAGCAAAACAACGATACACTCTTGTAGTTCTAAAACAATTTTGTATTGTATTTCTTTGCACTGCAAACAGAAATAAACAAACAAAACGTTTTTATATAGGTACCTAATAAATTGTGTATTAAGAATGGCCGTTGCTCAACATTGGGACACGAATAGGGTTTGCGATCCGGATATTCGGATATCCGTTTATCCGGATATCCGTCCTGGTTTTGGATCCGGATAATTCCTGTCGCAAAATCCGGATATCCGGATCTTACAGTTATGTCAGATTGACATGAAAACATCCTAAAAAATAAACTGTTTTTATTTTTTTTGCTACATCTACATACGTCTCTTTTTTGCTTTTGCTTGGTATAAATTAATGACAATTTCAAAGAGTTATGTAATGTAATATAACCTACTGAAAATAAAGATTTTTATCTAATTTCATACTTTAATAATTAATAATTACCACGCAGTCAGGCCTCTCTCACTCAATGTACCTACTTGCGCGCGCTAAATGCCTGCCGCCAGCCGGATCGTCGTGGATCCTTACCGCAAGGGGTGCCGCAGTCTCGCGTCGCGCACGTACTATTATTTAATGAATAAGTATGACGTCGTCTGGCAGTTTATAGCTCAATAGCTCAAAACACCATCTCGTGTGTAGGTAGGTATAATTACTTATCTAGGTACCGGAATAATATTATTATTTTGATAACAGAGTGGTAATACTGGTAATACGAAGTATAGTAGTTTTGCTGTTATAACCCTACACAATGCAGCGGTGCGCAGGACCGATCGTCGTGGAGATCTTTGGGGGAGGCCTTTGTCCAGCAGTGGACGTCTTTCGGCTGAAATGATGATGATGATGATGAACCCTACACTCGGCCACGCTCGACCAAGGTGTTGATTTTGAAAGTCTTGAATAATGATAAGAAAATAATTGTTATTTCGTTAAGATTTAACTATTTTGTTATTGTTGTTATTAACGATCATATCAGTCCATTAAGTTTAATAAACAACAATCTCCATACATTTTGCTTTGTATTTTTATTTATTTTAAATATCCGGATATTATTCGGATATCCGGATAATCAAATTTCAAAACGGATAATATCCGGATAGCAAAAAATAACGGATCTTGCAAAGCCTAGACACGAATTGGCTAATAAAAAGTGGAAAAAGCTCGGCATTATAAAGATACAGTTTTTTTAGTTAACGTTATATTATGGTGTATTAATATTAATAATGGACAAATTAGTAGGTATTCTTGGAACTGCTAGCGGAAGAGATAGGTAAAATAAATTGATAACTATTTTCTTTGGCGAGACCTGATGGAAACATCAAAAACGTAAATAGGTAGAACTAATATTATATTTGTTACATAATACTGACTCAGATTCTTATCACGGTGAACATAATATTATAACGCATGGCATAACTATTATAATTATAACGATTCTTAAATTAAATGATTAACATTATTAACACACTCAATATAACTAACATAAGTTGTATAACTAGATATATCACCCACATCTACTCACAGAAACGAACGAAATACATTCTAGAAAATACTTCCGGAATGCGTCTGAAAGTCCAAAGCCAGCTAAATAAGAATTCTCAAAGACGTCTTGTATATTTCCCAACACAGCTACTTGAATTTTCATTGCGACCGCTCTGCCACTGCACTTTCGCCTCAGCTGCACATTACTCTTGCATGCGCCCACTTCAGGTTGTGTTTTGCATTTTTTAACCACATTATTTTTATGGCTGCTTGTTATGAACTTTGTATAATACTCTAAGTAAATTATGTAGGCTGCAGCCAGAGAGTTGAAGAAAAAACCAAAAGACTTCCAATTTAAATATTTAATATCGAAGTATGAAATTACATAAAATAACTTAGAGACTAAAAATTATTGACCTAACCGAAGTAAGGTTATGGAATGCCAAAAATACGTATTAACCAAATAAGTGGATTTCGTTCACGTTGTGCTGCATCCGCGCCTCGTGCCTCGCGCTGTCGTCAATCATGCTTGCGAAATCTATCGGATGTTAACTTGGAATGTGCATCTGCATCAGCAGGTTCCCTTATAGATGGTCTCATAACAAGTATATCATTTCCATTTCTACCAGGCAACCCATTTTCCTGGTTTTTATTACATATTTACGTTACTTTTCTAAGGGTTATTGTGATCGTGACTACCGAAATATTTTTTCCCAGAAACAAGCGGGCGAAACCCCAGCGGAAGGCTTCCGGGAAAGTAGGTATGTTTACGAAATACTTGTATAATAGCTTGGTAATTTTTATTGGGTTCTATTTATAGAATTTTTGTTTTTCTGTACAATAAAGTAAGTAATAAGTAAGTAGGTATTATAATACAAAGAGAGCTAAGTTGCTCATTACCCACGAGGCTGAGAGTTACGCCCTCTCCTAAAAGCTCATGAGTTTCAAACGTGGTTAAACATTTTCGAGAAAAAAACAAACATTTGCTATATATGACGAAAAATAAATTCTTGGGAAATGGTTTGCAAACTTTTTTGTTTCACGTACCTAATGCAAATGCAAAGGAAGACATGTATGACTTTGTGCCTTTTGCAGTCGAAACCGCTGGTCCTTGGAGTGCGGAGGCCAAAAATCTAGTGGAGGAGATTGGGCGCCGGCTGAGGGAGAGGGGCAAGGATCCCCGCTCTGGGTTCTTCTTAATGCAGCAGATCTCCCTCGCAATTCAGAGAGGTAATGCTGCGGGTATTATGGGCACGTTTGGCCAGGGAGCCGTCCGTGGGGCCTGTTCGATTAGGTTTTTTTTTTTCATGTATTCTGACAATTATTATTTTTTAAGCATTTATTTTTTTGTATTTTTGTTGACATTTTATTTTTACATGTTTTAGGTCATTATCAATTATTTTTACTGAAATATTAAAATAACTGCGGTAGAAACTGTATTGTATTCATTTATACCTACCAGCGGGCCTAGCATACGCGTTTACGTGGGACTTGAGAAATGAAAGACAAAAAATGTCCATTTGGGGGATTTTGTCATTTGTTGCGAACATACCGGGCGTTTTGAGAAACTCAATAATCGTGAAATCATTTTGTCAATTTTTGTCACCCCAATTGTTGCCATTTTACAACAGTTACTCGTGGAACTAGTAAATACTATGAAATACTATGGTTACCTAATACCATTCATTCAATACTAGCCGATCCGTGCTTTTGACAGATATTAAAATAACACTGTTTTACGAAAGAAAGGGATCGCGCTATACAAAAGTTGATGATGTTGTCTTTATCTAAATTTGCTGTTTATTTTCATTTAGTGAGTTTTTAATCACACCGGACGTTTAGAAAAAAAGTTACAAAGAAAGTAAACAAACAAAATCAAATTTTATTTTATACAATAGCACGATTTATTCGTGTTTAAACAAAAAAACAGCTAAAAACAATAAGTAAGTACACACACATGGTACATTTACCGTAATCTAACTAGTTAAATGCAATGATATTCATCTAACTTTGTTTGTTTCAGAGGAAAATACTGCGTGTTGAACCATTATTCAAAAATCTTGTTCTACCCGTTTCAATAGGAAGATTTCCTGAAGTTGACTCTCTGACCGATTTAAATGGCCTCGAGAAAAGCTGCAAACTAAGTAGCAGCAGTGGAATAAGCTGCGAATAATCTTTGTGTAAGCAACGCTACTCAACGAGTTCTACTTGTTGTTGTTGGAACCCTAAGGTACCCAGGGGATACATAGGGCCTTCAAGAGATTCTTCCAGTTCCCCCTGCCCTGCGCCGTGGCCTTGGCTTCGCTCCATGTAACTCCGAGTTCTACTTGGCGTGATATCAACCGAAACCCAAGCAAAAGATGAAGAATTGCGTGTCAGAAAGTCAACATAATGCATACATGCAAAGTGCCTAGTCAAAAGCCTGATTTTTCGGCAGTGGCTTTAGACACTATGTTTTGTGGTTCTTTCTCAAATAAACTGCTGTAAGAAATCCTTAAATTGTGTTAGTAAATTAGTGTTAAGCATAGTGCAATGTGCCTTAGGTTTCTGGAAGTGAGGAAACTGGGATAAATATTATTTAGTAGTAGGTACCAAAAAGATACAATTTTAACAATTATGTGTAACGAAGATAAGGTAGGTGTAATGAAGATGAGGAGTGCTATACTTACTTCTTACTCTTACGTTTATTATGTTATCAGACTACTATAATACTCATGTATTGTAGTTAAATATTTATAACCATTATATACTTAGTATGCTAGTTCCTCATAGTTAAAAGAAAGCTAAATTAGTAACTATAACGGCTGCAGTTGTAACTGAATCAACAAATTTAGTGTTTAGGTTTTAAAAAGAGGGAAAGGTGACATGATTTTTTATTTATTTATTTATGTAAGACCACATTTATTATGCATTGTTGAAATAATAAATAAACAATTTACTTTGTAATAATGTTGACTATGTTAATTTGTTTACTAGAATAGAAGTAATAGTTGATAAATAAATAATGTATCAAAAAATATTATTTTATTTCATCGGATTGATATTGATTTCTAACTTGACTTGTAGACTTGTTTAGTTATTTACTTACATCTAGTTAGATTATATAGTATTGAACCGCTTGTAGTTTTAAATTCCCTATAACCAGGGACAAAGATTCTTTACCTATGCTATAACTATATGCGCAGGGAAGTAATTAAATCTCTGAATGTGGCTCATGCATTTCTTTCTAACCCCCGATGTGAGGCAAAGATACTTTATGGGCAAAAACTCAATTTAGCCATTCATATTGGCAAAGGCATACTAGAGACTTAGCCCAGCGTTGGGTTTTACTAGATTATTGATGAAGGAAAGTTAATAAAAGTATGTCAGCTTATTTACTTCGTGGACTAAGCGTAGGTAAGTAGTACTAAGCTTGGGTTGTGATTGGTTCCAAACTTCTGAGTCTTCGACAAAGTCCTTACAAACGAAGTTTACAAAGATCTCTTGAATGAGCACTTCCTTTCTATCGCTGTTCTTTTTCTAAATTTAATAGAAGCATGCTGATTAAAACTCTTTATTACTTTGTCTGCAATCTATGAATGTTGTTGTTGTTGTTGTCCTATGGTACCCCAGTGGTACAGAGGGCCTTCGTGAGAAGTTTCGAATCTATGAATAGTGTAATATTAATTACTTACAACACAACTATAACATATCTATTGTTTGTTTGTTTGCATTGAATAGGCTCCAAAACTACTGAACCGATTTTAATGAAACTTGGTACACAGCTAGTATAGACTTTGGGGAAGAACATAGGCTACCTTTTACCGCGGAAATAATCCTCATTACCACGGGAAAAGCTGTTAACGCCAGCGGAGCCGCGGGCGGAAACCTAGTAAAATAGCAAAAGCTAACGGAAGAGAACATCTTTCAATTACTTTAGTTTAGTGTGTACAAACATCCTTATAGTGCAAACAATGAAGAAAATACGATTTTTCAGCCAATATTACAGTCCCATAAAACCCACAAAGAATCTCACGCTCCGTATTTGAGGTTGATAAATATTGACAAATTAGCCTTATGAAACTGTCATTTTGCGACAAATGAGTCGTAAAAAGTGGTGGTATGTTCGCAATTCTGAGAAAAACAAAAAAAAAAAAAATTGTCAACCCACATGGAGTTTGATAAAACACTGACGTCACAACGTGCATCCATATTCGCTAAATTGACAAAATTTCAAAATGGCGGCGTTTTCGTGACATTTTGACAGCTCCGTAAGGGATTTAGAGTTTGTCACAACTGGCGTGTTAGCCCCGCTGCTTTCGGGGTGATCTGAAAAATGAACGGCAATTTTGTTATTTAAGTCTTTGATGAGACTAAATCTTTACCTGGCAATAAGGGCGCCAATATATGTAATGTACGCGTATAAGGTTTTTTGTAATTTATTACTGGTGTGTAATAAAGTAACTTCTATTCGAAAAAGTGTACTTACCAAAGTAGTGTCCGAATGGCGACCAATGCAATGGGAGCAGTAAGACTGGTTGGCAGACCACCAACCCGATATGGTCCGACGATACTCGTATAGTCAAGTCAGTTGAATTTTGTTAAATGCGGACAGCATCGTGACTAGTGGCGCAACAGAGGAGAGACCTAATTAATACATATCTGTAGGCTTACTATGTAAGAAGCGACAGGCTCGAGAAGCTGTCAAACGCAACATAGTGACATTAGAGCCATAGCAGTTCTGTCAATATATCGCGTTTGACAGCTTCTCGAGCCTGTCGCTTCTTACGTAGTAAGCCTACAGAAGTGGGATAGTAAAGAGCTGATAAAATAGGAGAAAAAAAACCGGCCAAGTGCGAGTCGGACTCGCGCACCGAGGGTTCCGTACAAACCTGCAACCTGCTGCTGCTTGATAGCTCTACGCGTTCATGAGGAAAAAAGTAATAAGTTTATATTTATTAAAAAATATATATTTTGTAATGTAACTAAAAATTTAAGGTTTTCGGAATTTTTCCTTTATGTGTGCTATAAAACGTTGCTTCATGCCAAATTTCAAGATTCTAGGTCGACTGGAAGTACCCTTTAGGTTTTGATTCCCTTGCAAGTACTTGCGAGTTTCAAAATATGCAGCTTAAATTGCTGTTTCTTTTGATTGCGTTGACATAGAAGTTTGATTTTGTTACAGCTTAAAGGTATTATAGACCTGAGTATTTGGTATGAATTTCAATTTAATACCTCTACGCGTTTATGAGGAAATGGGTAGTAAGGTTAAAATTATTAAAAAAAAATATATTATGTGATGTAACTAAAAATTTATGGTTTTCGTAATTTTTCCTTTATCTATGCTATAAGACGTTGCTTCGTACCAAATTTCAAGATTCTGAGTTCACGGGAAGCACCCTGTAGGTTTTGATTCCCTTGCAAGTGTCGAAAATTTGCGGCATAAACGGCTGTATCTTTTGATTGCGTTGGCTTAGAAGTTTGATTTTTTCACAGCTTCAAGGGACAGTAGACCTGAGTAATTGATATAAATTTCAGCTTCATACCTCCACGCGTTCCTGAGAAAAAGGGTCTTGACAGACGGACAGACGGACAACAAAGTGATCCTATAAGGGTTCCGTTTTTGAGGTACGGAACCCTAAAAACCTCTTTATGCTATCTTTAAACGTGTGTTAAAATATATCAGGCTGCGATCAATCTTATCTCGCGTGTTCCTGATTCGTGGCATGTCCCACCACGTGACACGTCCCTCCTCTCCCCCCCCCCGCACGCGCCCGCAAGTAAAAAATATGCGCCGGGAATTTTTATACCACTCGCGTTCGGTTTTAGAGCGCCTGTACACTGGAGAACGGGTTACATTTAATTTAAATTTTTTACGTGACAACGTCTTATATTTCGATGGAGCCGGCTGCACGCACGAAAAAACATGACGCAATGCGGCGTTACCGTGCGGCTGAGGCGTTCCATTTAAGGCTTGAAGTGCAAGCGAGAGCGCGGAACGAGCGACAAAGAGGCACAATCGTTGTCACGTTCAGCTATCGTCAGTAAACCGACTTTCTTCTATGATTAAAACACGCATATATTGTAATACATAACAATGCGGTGTCGAGCCTGATGGTGGACGTCCAATAACTGGAAGCGAAGAGATCTACAGATTTTAGTTCCTTCGTAATACGCGTCCCCAGAAGTCACCTGTCCGAGTTCCTGAAAGCTGATTTCTGGCCACTGAGGGTTGTATTTCGTTCGACGCTTTCGATCTCCAGTGAAATCGTCATAGTGATAAGTAGATTTATTATTTATTTTTATTTATCTATAGGTTAAGGTATTATATTTATGTTATGGGCCTCGTTGCCTGAAATAAATTATTCTTATTATTATAACATAGGTAATAAAAGATTCTAAAGGTACATACTGTTAAGGTTGCAATCTCTACCGGGCAACCTTTGGGTATGGAAATAGGGCAAACAAAAGGAACGGAAGGCGGTTTGATGTTTGATTTTGAGTTAATAATATTTATATTATTAACAAAAATATAGCTATGTCATGATTCCAATGATTTTTGTTAGCATAAAAATTTCACAAAAAAAAAATGGTGTGGGAAACAGAAAATGTTCTGGTTCGCTAAAAGAATATGTAACTAACTTAGATAAGTGATATAAATATCCTAAAGTTAAATACTTTAAACTTTGAACGTTTAAAGGTTATTGTGAACTATTTCTATACGGCTTACTGTTGACCTATCTTCATATTCTTTAAGAAATAACCATACAGGTAGATTTTTTTAATCTATAGAAACAACAACTTTAACATTGTTTCTTTTTCTATTTATTTAATAAATGTCATCAACTTTAGTGTTGTCTGCGGCAGAGGTAAAATTCAGATAGTACGACAACGTAGGTATATCCTAATAAAATTGCGTAGATTCCTATTCAAGCAATCGTCTAAATCTTGAACTAAATAAAATATGAAATGAGAAACGTGTGAGATGGCTCCCTAACCGCTACATCTCATTGTGACGCGCGACAGTCGCTTAATCAAGTCACAGAGCAGCGCCGATCTCTGAGAATTGACACAGTTCCGCTCCAGCCAAGCTCCCCGAGCGATAGGACGCACTCCAAATTATTATGTGCACGAATTATATTAAAACATCTCAGAAAACAGTTATTCTGAAAATTTTATTTTCGGGTACATTTTTTTTAATCGACCTATGCGTGTGTCGAAAAGGTACGACTAATCAAGCTTCACCAGCGGGCCTAGCATACGCGTTTACGTGGGACTTGAGAAATGAAAGACAAAAAATGTCCATTTGGGGGATTTTGTCATTTGTTGCGAACATACCGGGCGTTTTGAGAAACTCAATAATCGTGAAATCATTTTGTCAATTTTTGTCACTCCAATTGTTGCCATTTTACAACAGTTACTCGTGGAACTAGTAAATACTATGAAATACTATGGTTACCTAATACCGTTCATTCAATACTAGCCGATCCGTGCTTTTGACAGATATTAAAATAACACTGTTTTACGAAAGACGTATAAAAAAAAAAGTTACAAAAAAAGTAAACAAACAAAATCAAATTTTATTTTATACATTAGCACGATTTATTCGTGTTTAAACAAAAAAACAGCTAAAAACAATAAGTAAGTACACACACATGGTGCATTTACCGTAATCTAACTAGTTAAATGCAATGATATTCATCTAACTTTGTTTGTTTCAGAGGAAAATACTGCGTGTTGAACCATTATTCAAAAATCTTGTTCTACCCATTTCAATAGGAAGATTTCCTGAAGTTGACTCTCTGACCGATTTAAATGGCCCTCGAGAAAAGCTGCAAAATAAGTAGCAGCAGTGGAAAAAGCTTCGAATAATCTTTGTGTAAGCAACGCTACTCAACGAGTTCTACTTGTTGTTGTTGGAACCCTAAGGTACCCAGGGGATACATAGGGCCTTCAAGAGATTCTTCCAGTTCCCCCTGCCCTGCGCCGTGGCCTTGGCTTCGCTCCATGTAACTCCGAGTTCTACTTGGCGTGATCTCAACCGAAACCCAAGCAAAAGATGAAGAATTGCGTGTCAGAAAGTCAACATAATGCATACATGCAAAGTGCCTAGTCAAAAGCCTGATTCTTGCGCAGTGGCTTTAGACACTATGTTTTGTGGTTCTTTCTCAAATAAACTGCTGTAAGAAATCCTTAAATTGTGTTAGTAAATTAGTGTTAAGCATAGTGCAATGTGCCTTAGCTTTCTGGAAGTGAGGAAACTGGGATAAATATTATTTAGTAGTAGGTACCAAAAAGATACAATTTTAACAATTATGTGTAACGAAGATAAGGTAGGTGTAATGAAGATGAGGAGTGCTATACTTACTTCTTACTCTTACTTTTATTATGTTATCAGACTACTATAATACTCATGTATTGTAGTTAAATATTTATAACCATTATATACTTAGTATGCTAGTTCCTCATAGTTAAAAGAAAGCTAAATTAGTAACTATAACGGCTGCAGTTGTAACTGAATCAACAAATTTAGTGTTTAGGTTTTAAAAAGAGGGAAAGGTGACATGATTTTTTATTTATTTAGTTATGTAAGACCACATTTATTATGCATGGTTGAAATAATAAATAAACAATTTACTTTGTAATAATGTTGACTATATTAATTTGTTTACTAGAATAGAAGTAATAGTTGATAAATAAATAATGTATCAAAAAATATTATTTTATTTCATCGGATTGATATTGATTTCTAACTAGACTTGTAGACTTGTTTAGTTATTTACTTACATCTAGTTAGTATTCAACCGCTTGTAGTTTTAAATTCCCTATAACCAGGGACAAAGATTCTTTACCCATGCTATAACTATATGCGCAGGGAAGTAATTAAATCTCTGAATATGGCTCATGCATTTCTTTCTAACCCCCGATGTGAGGCAAAGATACTTTATGGGCAAAAACTCGATTTAGCCAGTCATATTGGCAAAGGCATACTAGAGACTTAGCCCAGCGTTGGGTTTTACTAGATTATTGATGAAGGAAAGTTAATAAAAGTATGTCAGCTTATTTACTTCATGGACTAAGCGTAGGTAAGTAGTACTAAGCTTGAAAGTTAATAAAAGTATGTCAGCTTATTTACTTCATGGACTAAGCGTAGGTAAGTAGTACTAAGCTTGGGTTGTGATCGGTTCCAAACTTCTGAGTCTCCGACAAAGTCCTTACAAACGAAGTTTACAAAGATCTCTTGAATGAGCACTTCCTTTCTATCGCTGTTCTTTTTCTAAATTTAATAGAAGCATGCTGATTAAAACTCTTTATTACTTTGTCTGCAATCTATGAATGTTGTTGTTGTTGTTGTCCTATGGTACCCCGGTACAGAGGGCCTTCGTGAGAAGTTTCGAATCTATGAATAGTGTAATATTAATTACTTACAACTATAACATATCTATTGTTTGTTTGTTTGCATTGAATAGGCTCCAAAACTACTGAACCGATTTTAATGAAACTTGGTACACAGCTAGTATAGACTTTGGGGAAGAACATAGGCTACCTTTTACCGCGGAAATAATCCTCATTACCACGGGAAAAGCTGTTAACGCCAGCGGAGCCGCGGGCGGAAACCTAGTAAAATAGCAAAAGCTAACGGAAGAGAACATCTTTCAATTACTTTAGTTTAGTGTGTACAAACATCCTTATAGGCAAACAATGAAGAAAATACGATTTCTAAGCCAATATTACAGTCCCATAAAACCCACAAAGAATCTCACGCTCCGTAATTGAGGTTGATAAATTTTGACAAATTAGCCTTATGAAACTGTCATTTTGCGACAAATGAGTCGTAAAAAGTGGTGGTATGTTCGCAATTCTGAGAAAAACAAAAAAAAAAAAAAAAATTGTCAACCCACATGGAGTTTGATAAAACACTGACGTCACAACGTGCATCCATATTCGCTAAATTGACAAAATTTCAACATGGCGGCGTTTTCGTGACATTTTGACAGCTCCGTAAGGGATTTACAGTTTGTCACAACTGGCGTGTTAGCCCCGCAGACTTCATTTGGACATTACAGTACAGTCTCAAATAGGCACATGGCGAAAATAAAATAGTGTAGTTTATAAGCTTCATTTTTTAAACAATTGAACAACAACAAGGAAGACAGATTCACTTAAAATTATTTGAAAGGTTCTATACTGTAGTAAATTTTTCGTCGCCACACAACCTTGTCACATTCAGCAAATGTTGTTTGTAGTTTGCTGTAATAGCTTGGTTTAGTGAACAGACCAGAGAAACATAAAGCTTATGGTAACGGTTACTGTCGGTTACTATTGAAATACTATTCAGAGCCGCAATAAACGCCATTGGTTGCGACTGGATGGGTTCTTATTCTACTAATGTGTTAAACCCTTAGCCACTTCTAAAATAAGTAGTAAGTAAGTAAGTTATATGTTTATTTCATTTACAAATATAAAAGATCTTAATATACATTTTACTTATGTTTAGTCTAGGAACCCAGGAGCCTAAACTAGGAAACCCTGTATTTCAAAACTTCAGGCCTCCATACCATTATGTACATTCTACACGTATGATGATGTTGATGATTTTTCACGTGACATTCGAAGCACCGTCCGCACGCACACTATCCCCATACAATACAATACAATACAAATATTCACCAAAAGCAAATGCACAGACAATGACACATAAATTAATTTTCTGCATCGGTATATACAGTTCGGGACTCAAAAACATCATAGGTGTTGAAGTGACAAACAATCAACATAGAATTAATGTAACAAATACTAGAAAATGTAAAATTTATATACTATTTCAAATAAAGGTTCGAATAAATGCTACATAATGCGACTAGTAATTTTACTTTGGGGAATAAATTGCGAAGCTTGAAAAGTAAGATAAGAACTCTGTCAGACATAACCGATCTCAAACCATCCAGTGAGGTAGTGTGTACATAACGTCTAATATTCTAGTTTTGTCAAAATACCTCAAATGCATTAGTGTAATGGTTCTCCGAAATGTGTGAGATACTATAGATAAAAATAACGGGCGATATGCAGGCTGCTCACGTATGATCGCGCGGTGCGCTGCAATAATTCAACCGAATAAAGGAATATATGCACCGTGCTAGTTGTGGTGCTAGCGAACGAGGATAGAACACTGTCACTGTCACTTTACCAGCCAACGAAAATAAAAACACATGATTATGAATTTTTTTTCTAGCCAGTCGTGTCCATAGGCCAAAGTAGGCCTCTCTCGTATCCTCTCACTTTCTATTACTATCCGAAATGTCGCTTTTATTAATATTTTATCTGAAACAGAGGCGAAAATAAATGCGTTAGCTAACAGTTTCATGAAGAAGCGAATTTTTATCTAATTTTTAAGAAATGTTTCTTTGTGAAAGTTGATCAAAGCCATTGACTGAGCACGTTCTTTTAGTATTTGCTAAGCCATGACTTACACCCTGTAGGTATTGCATTATTTTGATGTAAATATCTATACTAAATTTTAGTAAAGTATTTCTATTTCGCACTTAAACAGTAACACTCAGTTGCAGAAAGCTGGCATTAAATGAGAATTTACACTTTTCCTCATTCGAACGCATATGTAGAATGATTTACACAAAGAATTTGCCTTCCCCGCATGCCCCGCTCCGCTCCCCGCTGGCATTAAGTCAGTTTACTTTCTTTAATTTCTATTACTGGCATAGTGTAAACAAATTTAAGGTGGGTAGGTGATAAAACCGCCTTTTGTACTGGATTGCGCCGGGAATTTTCATGACAATAGAAAATATATTCTGTACACTTTTATTCCATGAAAGATCTCGTCTAGAATATTGTGATCTAGAAGTCTAGGTTATTCTATAATAATATCTAGGCTAAAAATACTTACTCTTCAGCTTACGAAAATAGCCTAGGAAAAATTGTTCTAAATATGAAATTGTCCTCAACTAAAGTCTGGGGATTAAAAGAAAAAGTTATACCTAAAAAGATATCTAGTACATTATCGAATCCTTTTGTTCAAAAATAATTCCAGTCAAAAATCAAAAACACAGACTTAGACTTGATTCGCTGTCCATAGGTAGATCCACAGGGTTGATCTGATGGCAATGCAATAAGCCATTCACCGCCAAAGGATACTTCAACTCACCACAATAAAGTAGTACCTACTTACAATTAGACTACTCAACACATACTATCTTACAATAAATATATGAAAAATATGTTAAGACACATATTGTGTTTACTTTTCTGTTGTCAGACCCATAATCGTACTATACAACAATAGCGTTCGTAACAATTTCATGCCAAAATTAAACAAGTTCTATAAATCCAGGTAGACAATGTTGTGGTTGTGAATACAACGTGCTGGTTCCCACTAGAGAGTTAGAAACTTCTATATCAATGCTGGAAAACAGCATTGAACATTCTATGATGCTTTTAAAAGGCTTACAGGGTTTGTAAGCCGCGCTTTAGTTGCCAACTGATACTGAATTTATTGGTGACTGTTGCAGCCATTATTTAGGCCACCAAACACGACCACCGGTAAAAAACAAAACAAAATTGATGTATGTTTGATATCAGTCTAAAAGCGAAGGACAAAAGCGAATATATGCGAATGTAGTCCCTGTTTTATCATAGCATAGCTTCCGCCCCGCGGCTCTACCCGCGTTAAAAGTTTTTCCCGTAGGAATGAGGAATTTTCCTGCTGTAAAAGGTAGTCTATGTTCTTTCCCAATAAGGTCTATTCTATCTTTGTACCAATTTTCAAAGTTTTGTAGTTTTGGAGCCTATTCAATTCAAACAATCAAATCTTTTCTCTTTATAACACATATTGGTATAGAAATGTATAAATTAGATAGGTAGTTTTTAAGTAGTTTATTTTGAATAGATACTACCTGTTAATGTTCTTACTATTTTAAATCAAAGCAAAACTTTTAAACATTGGGCTCGGCCGGGACCGTAACCCGCATCTTCTTGGTTGTCTATGCCATAGGCGTACTAATTGTGTCACCGAATACGTATTTTTTTCAGTTTTCGCTTCGATTAGAAACAGTTTAGTAAATAGCGAAAATAAAGATACTTACACAGAGATGAAAAAGCCACAACGAGTGATATTAAACCCATTTACAATCGCTGGAGAAAAATCTAGAATTACACCAACACGATCTCCGACTCTCCAAGCTTAACCTGTCTCCGAGATGTTATCCGGGAAAACTAAATGGCGCAAATGTGCGGCAGCCGCGACTAATTCAGCGACATTCGTTATCTGCGCTAACGCAGAAATAATGGGTCTCGCCGGGACCGACGCACCAATTTGTAAGATTGGCCGCTGGGGCGTGGGATCACAAACAAATCTCGGGCGTATATCGCGAGACCTACCAGGAGAAAAGAAGCGGGGCAGGGGTGGACTAAGGATGATATTATGGTGTCCTTTTGTGTGATTCCCTTCCTTGTATTATAGGTAGGGTCAGGAGGAACGGTTTACCAAATAACCCAAGATTTATATTTATTTGCTTGTTATTGAAATTCCAGTAGTCGGGATTTATCAATTCGAAATGTTTTGCTCCTTTTGATTACTTTTCTCTTACACAAGTATTGGCATAGTCTATGAATAAAATAAATAAATAATCCTCTTTATTAAAAAGAAAATTTAAATTACAAATTATATCTGACAATTTATTGAATGACTTTGGAGAGTTAATTTTACAACAAGCAAGATCCAAGGTCAATAGCCTTAGCCCAGTGTAATATAATTTTACTGTAGTGGTAAATAATCAAGGTAAGGTTGTCAGTATTTTCCATCTTTTTGCTCCTAGATAATGCCCATGCCCTTTAGCTAATGGTCTGTGGTAAAGGAAAAAACCTCAACAAACTATAAAATATGTAAAAAAAAACTGTTTTATTGACATTTACACAAATATTTTTCGTTTTTTATCGTTTTGTTTTATAAGATGAGGCCCATCTCTAGAATGAGGCTCTGGAGGGAGCGAGCAAAAGGGAACTTGAGGAATGCGAATGAAAATACTTTTCGCGCCGCAGGAACCGCCTCTTGTCAGATCTACCCGCCATTTCGTCGGCGCTTGGAAATTTTGATTTTGATCCGAAATATTCTGGAACGTCAGCGGATATGGCCGAATTGTGTTATAAAGCCAACGTTGATTATGATTTGAGGCAAAGGAAAAGGTTTTTGGTGATAATTTAGTCGCTGATATTTTTCTTTTTTTATTTAACTATCGTTCTTGATATTTTTTTTGTAGTTATTCAAATTATGATAAATTATAAGGCCAAGTTAGATTATAAATTAAGTCCGTTAGTCTTCCGACGGAAGACTATATGACGGTGCGATGTGAGCAGTTCTTTTTGAAACCGCAGTGAATGAAGAAAGAATGATGACAAAATGCGAAAGTGAACATTAAAGAAATAGGAGATTGACGAGATCCTCCTGATTGCTTATTTTCAACCGTTTCAAAATTTGTGAAGAACTATTAAAAAACTATTGACAAACCAGCAAACAGACAAACAATCATCCTAATCGCTCTGTTATATTTTTTTGTCATCATTATTACAATTGTCATCCGAAACATGTCTACTGCGTGACAAAGGCCTATCCCAAAGAATACACAATGTTTTACAAATATTACAATTAAATTCTAAAGAAGCTTACAGCAACTATACTGAACCGCTCCTCGAGTTCTCATCTTCATCAACTTTACCGCCGATATTTAAGTTTAAATTGTGAGGCTTAGGTTTCACCACAGACTTAAAAACTATTAAGAGTACTCTTCTCAAACGGACAAAGAACCAATGACTAAAACCTTTTTCACAATATCCGATCCAATCTCGGCATCGGACGCCGATATGGAGTAAGATGTATGAAATTATCGTATCTGATATCCGATATAATGTCAAAGGCAAGTACATGTTTCATACACTTTACCTGCTCCAATATTGGCATCGGAGTCCTATGCCGATATCGGATCGGATAATGTGGAAACGCTCTAATAGTGGTCCAAAGGTTCACTATAATTAGTCATCCTAGTCTAAGATCATATAATTATTTGACCAATGACACTGTATTAAGACTGTATTATAATTTTTGTATGATCTTAAATTGGGTTTTACTACCGTGGCCTACTTTAATATCATTATACAATTGTTTTTTTTTTATCCTTTATTTAAATTAGACATAAACAATTACATAATTATTCTTAATGCCAATAAACCAAAAAAATGTTTTGTTTAGGCGTTTGTTATATTAAGTATTAGTAGATATTATAAGAATTTGTGATACTTTGCACAATCTGTAGTCCACGTTGATAGCTCTATTAAACAAAGCCGATTTTAATGTTTATAATATTATCTGTTTCAAAAGTTGGATGTGCAATATTTTAATTTGGAGCTCAAAATTTAGGTCTTTCAGTGTCGCTTTGTTGAGTTCTGTATGTTTTGTTATCTGTGGTGCATTTTCAGCCTTGCGCTGAAGGTATTTTCAAAACGTAATCAAAGTAACTCTGCGGTTTCAACTTTGATTGAAAATTAAATTTAAGTGAAAGTTTCTGTGTTGAACAAGAGTATTAGAGTTGCTTTTGCTCTGGCAAAGGGCATAGCTAAAGATATATTTTTTGTTTTTACCTAATTACGAATTTCACGTTTTAATAGCTTAGTTTTCGTTGCCGAATTCTAACACCAAATTCAATATTGGAAATATGATCTCTAAAGCCTAATCAATCAAAGCCATCTTGGTGCAATTAAAAGCGATGAATCATGAGAATACCTAGATAAATCGTTCTTAATAAAATACTAAAATCTAATTAATACCACTAAATAAATTATAAGAAGGTACAAAATACAAGTAATATTAGGAACTTTTTTGGTTAAATAAGTAACTCTTTTACACAACGTTCGCAACACACCTCACTCATTACATGTAAGTAGAGTTCAAAGAGTTCAAAGAGTTCAAAGAATTTATTTTTTAACTTTTGGATATTATTACATCACTCAGTTATATCATTGTGTATATACAATACATACACATACGCACAACGCACACACACACGCAAACACATACGCACACACAAAATGTCTTATAATAATAAATAAATTTAATTCTTGCAAAAATCTGAAAAAATATAACAAATATTTATAGGTATTAGTCTCTATAATGTTAGATACTCTTTGTCTCTATAATACCCAAAAAAAACTTCCTTACCCTATGGGAAATACAGATTAAAAAAGCCCAATGAATGAGTCACGGAGATACCAGGCAAGCAGTCGCGCGGGGAATCGTTCGACTGATTGTGATGAATGTTCCGAACGACTGATTAATAGACCGAGTATTGTTCCGATCTACGAGGATTTTCATTTTAGGAAGTATTTTTGATTGATAAAAGGGGTGGTAAACATCTTGTAATATTTTTAGGGAAGATTGTGCGTCTAGTTTTTTAATTCAACTAATTTGGCTAAACGCTAAATTTTACTTTTTAAGGCTTGAATATACTTTTGTTTGAGCCTTGCGCGCTTTGTACACATTTTAACGTATTCTGGCAGATCTTAAAACAGGTATAAATATTCGTAAAATATACCTTTTGAAGTTATCGTGTAGTACTCGTTAAAATACTTACGTACCTAATATTGTAAACGCTACAGTTTTTTGGATAGGTTTAATGGATGAATGTTGGCTCTTTTTCTTCAAGCAACAAGGGTTTTGGATAATCTTTACTGAGTGACTTCTATATTGAAAAGTATTTACCAACTTATAATGAGACCTAACCGATTTCTGAGTCACCAGACGCCAAGCTCAAGAATCTTCACCACTACAGACCCGCTCATTTGTTTGGAGTTTCTCCCAATTTGTTCCCAGATATTCGATCGCCACCGAGTAGTATATCGTTGAGAAACTTGTTCAGATGCGTCTTAGGTAAATCAAAGGGAGAAACTTGGATGTTCGTTAATTGTGTTTGAGTTTGCTCAACTCCAGCTTGTTTCAAACGTTCCCCTTAACCTTTCCTTCGACAAGTTACGGACTGTGGACTTGGAGTCCACTGTTGCGATTGCAAGTAGAATCCACTTTACTCTAATGGTTGTATGTAAAAGGGTTTTAAAAATAATTACAAAAAACTCACAAAAAAATAAATCCGTTGTTACGTGTTTTCCAGCTTAGAATGAACCAATGTACCGTTTTTTGTAGCCGTCGTAAATACGAATAATAGCTAAATAAATATGTACAATTTCTTTTTTCGGTCAGGCATTAAAAAGTACTTTAAATTTCCACCCAAACATTCGATTGAAAAAGTATTAGATGATCCGACAGAACAAACACAAAAAGAGTAATTTATTTTTAATCGACCTATGCTTGTGTCGTAGAAATTTGTGGTATCAAACTTCACCGGACTTGCGGGGGCTGTACTCCAGACACAAGAAGGGCCTTGTATATTTTTTAATTCAGGGAGGGGCAACAGCGATATCCGAGACACTTGCCGAGCACCATCAACACAATCCTAAATAAATTTGTTAATTATAGCGATGGACATGGACATTTATTAGCTTTGACGTCGACAAACAATTTATTAAATCTTACTTGGACACCTTTTAATTTAGATTTGATTGATTGATAGAGAAAATATCGAAAGTCCTCAATATAAGTAAATAAATAAATATGTGGGAACATTTCACACACATTCATCTGGCACCAAACTAGGCAGCAGCGTATGGTATGGGTGTAGCTGATATACATATTATACAACATCCGATATAAATATACAACATCCAGACACAAGGCAATCACAAGTGCTTATCACACGAATATTTTCCCTGGGCGGGTTCGAACCCGCGATCCTGTGCTTCGAAGGCAGACGTAAGTACTACCAACTAGGCTACGGGGCCGTCAACAGTGGCCACTATACCTTTGGCTAGCTGTAAAAGTGGCAAACAGGTATTTATTACACAGTACAGTCACAGATAATATAATACTAGTTACACTAGTATTATATTATCTTACAGTGCAACCAAAAAGGTCGGGCCAAGTGATACAATGACATTACTTACTAAATTGTATAATACCTATTTTGTAAAGTAAATAAATAATAATTGAAGCTCTTAATAACAAAATGTGAAAGGAGATACTTGAATATGTCTAGCAATAAGTAAATTATGAACGTTTGAATAATCGTACCTGTCTAAACTTCACATACCTAAATCACATAACTATCTGAGACTTTCCCAGTTTTCGATTTTTTTGCTCTGGTTGTACGAATAGAAAGAAGATAAACATTCTTCGATTTTCGCGGTTGTTGACTTCACTAAAATGAAAATAAAATAAAACAATCCGTTAAGATGTCTGTTAGTGGAAGAAAGATAATTCCGTGCTTCGAAAGGTACAAGATACGTACAGCAAGGAAAGCACGTCCTGGCTACTACTACGGATGTAGTAGAAGCCTCAGCTGACTTAATATTTCTGACATCAGAGCTTGTGAGCTAGTCTAACCTCAAAATCCACACGATAAGCAAGCAAGCGATAATATTTCAAACGGTACCTACCTAAAACGTCACAGTTCCCAGGAAAAGACAAGTAAGATTAATTTAAATAAAGACCTTTCATGAAACCAGAATTCAATTAGTTTTATTTAATGCCGACGACGCGCGACGTAATGAAATAACCCTTCTCTTTTATTTTGCTCAAATTTTAAGCTGCTTGTGATCTTTTGACCTCCTTTAGGATAAGGTTAACAGAAAATATAATTTTAATTTAAACAGATCTGGTCATGTTTTATAAAAATTTTAGCATATAAAAAAAAAGAGTGAGTAAGTCCACATTGTTAGCGAAATTATTATATCGAGTTTTTGTTATTTTAAACAGAAATTCAGTATATAAATTGCGGTTTTTATTCTTTCTAAATCTTAAAAATGCAATAAATCAATGTTATTTGTTACAGCTTCACATTCTGCGGCTCCTAACTTCTGAAACCTATCTCATATCGTATCAGATACCTAGCTACATCAGTGTAAACAACATAAAATTAAATAAAAAAAATTATTACCCCCGGCACAAAACCGTTACTAAGATCCTTTCAATAACTAATAAAAGAGCTATACTCGCGATTATGACACCTTGCAAATAAAAAAAAACTAGATCAAAATCGATGCATAAATTCCGATGCCACAGACAGACACATACACAGAGACAGACAGCCAAACACACATGTCAAATCCGAGGAAGAAAATTTTCTGCCATCTATGGATAAATTACAAAAACAACACAAGCACGTGGTAAATAGTATAGTAATGATGTTTGAGGGACGACAGGTGGCGTGGAGGGCGCAGCTAAAAGCTTTGCAACATTAGTTCCCATCAACTGCCTCACAGAGTTAAAGAAAGCAACACACGCGTTGTAGCGACCAATGAACACCATACAACGTTTTAGTTTATATCAAACATTTATATAATTTATCCCTTTTTATTTACGCTTGTATGTTGCATAATTATAAACATCGAAGAGCCTCCGTGGTCGAGTGAGATTCCGGGTTCAAATTCTGGTGGGACACTCGTCGAAAGAATATCACTTTGTGAGACCTTACCGAGTTTGGTTGCAGGCTGTATCACCTGAAGCTGTACTTTGGAACATATTTTTATTTTTCGTTTGTTAACAACCAAGGACATTAGAAATTAGTACTACTACTAATCTAACGTCTTTGTTAACCCTTAAATTGTCACTCATTGATGCGATGATGTTTCAAAAGATTTTATCTTATTTTTAGGTATTTATAGGGATAAAAAAGGATATTCTTTAAAAAAAATCAATAAAACATTTTATTTTCATTTTCTTTTCGCATGTCATTTATAATGGACATTGCTAACTTGATACTGAAGTAAGGATGTCACATGAAATGGACAGTGCCATTTTCATGCTAGTTTTTGTTACTATATAAATATTTAGAGAAATAAAACAAATTTCTAATAATTTTAACTGAGTTTTCTTCAGTACCAAAAATACACAATCGGTCTGAAAATGTCTCTCAACTCCAGAAGAAAGTAAGCTAAACGTTACTCAACATATAGGACTTCAACAGAAAAAGGTCACCTAGTTTAATTCCCTCTCTTTTCAGCCTTTTGCAGATTTTGCTCATGCTGAATAATTCATTTACCCCGGGGATCTATGGCATATAACTTTCAGCGTCGACAACAGCTCAGTGGTCATTTAGAGTGACCATAGAGTTGTTGAATAAGTTCTCGCGCAAATGAATTTCATCCAGTGCTGATAGTCAAAGCTGTATTCAGCAAAAACCTAATTAATTTTGTATCTTACGGCCACATTTACTATCGGTATTTGTTCTGAAGTAAGATAAGTACTGGGTATTAAAATTATCTTTAGGAATTATCATGATATGTTATACATTTGACGTGTGTGTCTGTCTGTCTATGACATCATAGCTCCTAAACGGATGCGCCGATTTTGATCTAGTTTTTTTTTGTTTGGAAGGTGTCACAGTAACAATCGAGAGTGTTCTTAGCTAAGAAAATATCCAAGAAAATATCTTAAGTCATTTGAAGATTATCCGCTCTTTTCTAGTTGTTGAAAGGATAAGTACCTAACGGTTTTGTGGCGGGAGTTTTTACCATTTTTAATTTAATATTATTAAATAAAGCATGACAATATATTACGTGCTTGATGCGAAATAAATCATTTATGTTATATAATTGAATAGATTACGATGTGAAGTCAATAGTCGAATGACGTAAATACAAGTATTATTATCATTCGCGTATAATCTCTGCCCTTGCACCGCTCCGCGCCTCCGCCATTTTCCAGATATCGCAATTACTCGTGTATAACCTATATCAGTGCAGCAAAGAAATTTTTTTTATCGCGTTCTTTAATTAACATCGTTTAAGGTATAAAGCTTCATACAAAAAAAGGGCCTAATTTGACTATTATGTGTAATTTAATTACTGTAACCATTGATATATAATAAACAATCGAAGACTGTAACCTACTATGTCTACAAATTATCTAAAGTATTTCTTATTTATATATTTTTTATAACATAATGGTTTGGATATAATACTTAATATCTATCATATTAATATTGTTATGTATATGTGTTTTTTTTTTGTTTTTTTTTGCTACATTTTACTACTTTTTTATTTTACTTTCAAATAAAAAATTTACTATGGGTGTGGAACGGGATGGTCGATGTCGTCAATTAGTCGCGAAACAAGTTGTAGTTAGCCCTGGCACGGGCCTTGGTCTATTTGGGCTGCTACTGTCAATACATCATCTGGTGTCAATTCTTCATTGGTTTCTGGACCTGTTACTGTTACCCAGTGATTTGTTTTTACATAGCTGATATATATAATAATATGTTGATGTTTAAGTGTAAAATTAATCATTGTACAAATAAATAAAATAAATAATTTATTATTTACAACAGTGTATTTGTGTTTTCTTTGCGCTCCCGTAGAATTGGATTTCGCAGCAACAAAAACATACCTATTTCTCGTTCTGTATTTCCTCCATTTCTTGCGCTGATATTAAATTAATCATCGTCAGTTAGTAAATCCTACTTACGAGTATGTTCCACATTACAATACTGAACAATATAACATAGATCGTAGCAAGTGGAAGGAAGTGGTCTCTGCCTACCACCCCGGGAAAAAGGCGCGACTTTATATCGTATTTATGTATGTATGTATGTACATCAAAATATAAACAGTATAAACCTTAAAAAAATACGTGAAAATTTAACCTTTTTGCTAAAGTTAGGTGCTTTATTCATTGTGTTCCCAACAAGGATGTTATAAATAAGCAGGGATGTTATACTCGTAATGTACGGTAATACTTAAACATCTTTGGTTGTAAGTACTTTAATATCTTTGGTTCTCAATGAAGAACCTTTGAAAACTAAAAACGACCGAAAAAAAGGCCTTCTAATTGGTTCGATAGATGACGTTAGTAATACTGTTCTATTGCCATCTATCGGTACACATTTTTTTCTCCTTCTTTTTCTTAATTCCATCAATCGCAAAATCCCCCATTCTCCCAGCGCGTGTGTGTGTAGTCGGTTGTAGTCATAAACCGGGTGCGGGAAGTTGTTCCCGAGTTTTATAATGGTGTGTTTTGTTGCCCGCGGGATTTTTGCCGTAACTTCAAACTTGTGCAACTCCGCGCATTAGCCAGGCACCTAAAGTGGAAAGGAAGTACTTCCTCTAGCCACAGAATTATACATAATATAATAGTGCATAGCGTTCAAAGTAATCGTATGGGATTTAGCGTTTAATATAGTGATAGATAATTTTAGTGCTTTGACGGCCCCGGAACTTATTCGACAGGGTGCCTGCCTTTGAAACAAATGGTCGCGGGTTCAAACCCCGCCCGGATTAGTGTTTGCCTTGTATCTGGATGATATATATAAGTATACCTTACTAAAGTTTAGAGAAAAAATAAAAAATAATGCTTTCCTCCTGAAAAATCCCTCGTATACATTTTTAAATTACTTTTAGCTTAAGATGGTTGCTTAAAATAACTTCAATGCAACATATTCTGTTGAATTAATTTGAATCTCAACGCCACGTGACTCGACTAAGCGCCTGACCTGTCAATTATAGTGATGGATGATAGATCATTTTACCAAAAGATGTAAGTATTTCTGGCATGCTCGTATTCATTATTGATCTTTTGGGAAATTAAATAACATTTAATATTCTGCTGGAGACGTTGCTTGCTACAGTAGGTATACTGTGGAGTGGGAGTGGGACCAATAGCGGGAGCTTGTCTGTTTTTTTTAACGTAATTATTAGTACTTTAGATCAAAGAGATTTGAAGAGCCAGCTTCGCTTTAGATAGAGAGAGCCTAGTCAAGTGTTTATTGTACCCCGAAAATCTTTGTCAAATGTCAAAAACGTACCCTTTGGCTACAAACTATGCAACAAAATTTGAGAGTCGCTAGTCTTTTAAGTTTTCAAAGTGACAAATGTCAAAAATTGCGTCATCTGGTTGGGTCGTATTATAGTTGTTCAAATTGTTTATGTTTGGATTCAATTTCAAAAATAAAATTTTCCGTTTTATCTTGATTATTAGTAACAAATTTTGAGATATAGTGTAATTTAAAATGTAAAGTTATGTCGTGCATAGTGAAAATGTGTAAATCACGCATCAAAACCAAGGAAATAGACCCGATGTGATCAGCTTTCAAAGGTAAGCTGTGTTTTTGTGTTTATTATATGTATTTTCGTCATAATATTTGTAGCATATAATCCAAAACTACACTAAATTATGTAATAAAACTAATTCAACTGATTAATCTTATCTAATTAATCAAATTTCGCTATATTTTCCAATAATAATATTTGTACAAAAAGGTTATAATAGGGTTGGAAAAACATAGTCGATAAAATTATCGAAAAAGCTTTTGAGTTGTAAACAAGGAAAATGAAATACCTCTGTAAAACTTATTATAACATATTGTGGTATTCCCGGAACAGGGTTTTGATGTATTTGGTCAGCCTTTAAAATTATTATTTAAAAAATCTACATAACTTACTTCATTTTCTTTTTTTTCAGATTTCTTATAAGAAGAACGTGAAAATTATCCCCGCAAGTCCGATGGAGCTTGATTCGTCGTGCTTTTTCGACTCAAGCATAGGTCAATAAAAAAAAAGAAGTACATATTATTGAGAAAAAGTAGATTCAGAGAAGTGGTGTGCCCTACCAACTACGTCCTACTGTATGAATACTTTTCAGCTTTAAATGTAATAGGTATGTGATCTTTTATTAATAAAACTGTAAATCTAAAATATTTCTGTTTGCTTTTTTAAATAATTATCTGCTAGTTAAGCCCTTTTTAAGTTTCACAAGCACAAAATTCACCAATACTTGTGTGTATGTTTGTAATGAATAAACTCAAAAACGATTGAACCCATTTCAAAAATTGTTTTACTATTGGAAAGCTACATTCACCCTGAGTAACATAAAGGCTACCTTTAGATGTTAGAATCAATTACTAAATGTCCACATGAAAAATAAAAAGGGTATCATATATAAAACAGTTTAATAAAAAAAAATTGTCGACAGTCTTTTTTTTAACTCAATAAGAATAAATTCAAATAAAAACATGTTAAGTTCGTCTATATGTATAATAAAAATGTAGAAGTCGAAAATCTGTACATAGAAAAGAAAATTATAAAAACCGGGTCAAGGGAATTTAAAACGTGATATAGAACATAATCCAGTTTAAAAAAAAATGTTTATCTGTTTGTACGAGTTAGTCTCCGAAACTGTGGCAGCAAAATAAATTGTTGTTCATCCCAAAATCTAAATTAATTTACCTCTGTATCAAGTTTCACCAAAAATTCCCTCCCGAACTACCATTTTCCCGTGGACATAAGCTATTGTCCCGCGGTTACAGGTAGTCTGTTACCTTTCCCAAGGTCTATTCTATCTCTGTATCAAGTTTCATCAAAACTTCTGACCCACCCTACCACTTTTCCCGTGGGAATAAAGAATTTTCCGCGGTATAAGGTAACCTTTATCACCCCAGAATCTTTTATATTACTGTACCCCAAGCTCATTGGTACTGATACCAGGTTTCCGTCCCACGGTTCCGCCCGCGCTTGCAGTCTTTGCTGTGGGAATGAGGTATTTTCCCGCAGTAAAAAGTAGCCTATGTCCGTCCCCAAGGTCTATTCTATCTTCATACCAAGTTTCATCAAAATCAGCTCAGTAGTTTCGGAGCCCATGCAATTATAAGGAATATTTTAGGTTTTTTTACACGTTACATTATTGAAGTTTTAGTAAGGATTCCTAATTTTTTTGAAAATAAAATATAGCCTATGTTACTCAGGGTGAATGTAGCTTTCCAATGATGAAAGAATTTTTGAAATCAGTTTAGTAGTTTTTGAGTTTATTTGTTACAATCATACACACATACACACACACACACACACACACAAAAATACAAATCTTTCCTCTTTATAATATTTGTGTAGATATGATCAAATATGATCAAATAAACAAAAATAAAAAACTAAATATTTGCAATTTTAAAAGATAATTGAATAAGAAACATTAATTTATGAAATGTGTAGTGTAATTAATAACTTCGTTTTTTTTTTATTCACAGGTAATTTTATGCATTAATAATTTGTAGGTGGAATATAGCTCCCTTACTAACACCATACAATATCAAAAATTATTAGATTATTACTTAAACGTAGAGAGTGCACGAGTTGTTCCTATATCTGTACAAATTATTTAATTTTCATTAAGAACTCTACCTGAACCGAAAGATTTGCGTTACGTTAGGTATATATTTTACTAACACCTTGTATCTATCGATATCGATGTTTTTAACTAGACCCCATCCCTAGTAATTCGAAAAATGACATACAACTTGAAATTTGACGTCCTGTCAAAACAACGTTTGTATCACTCTGACATGCAAAACTGTCATAAGAGTAAAAAGGATAGCTCTCCATGAAGTGTTGCGGATATTTAACGCTCCCTCTATCTAAAGCGAAGCTGGCTCTTCAAATCTCTTTGCTTTAGATACATTTCCATAATCTCTGCTCGTAGACAGAAAGAAAGAGTTCTTTGAACTCTACATTTCCATAGTCTCTGCTCATAGACATTGAACTAAATCTATTTTTATTGGATATGAAATAACTAGGTAGCAGGTAAGAGTGCACTGTTTCGCCAATAAACTGTTAACCAGTTTGGCGAATAGTAGAATGACTGTTTATTTTATTAAGAAACAAACAGTGCCTGTTAATCGTTTATCTTATATATAAAATTCTCGTGTCACAGTTTTCGTTCCCATACTCCTCCGAAACGGCTAGACCGATTCTCATGAAATTTTGTGAGCGTATTCAGTAGGTCTGAGAATCGGCCAACATCTACTTTTCATACCCTTGAGAGCGGGCGGAGCCGCGGGGCGAACAGCTAGTAATATATGGTTGGTTATTCCTATAGACTTCTACTTACCAAGAATCATTTAGTTAAAATATGTTTTTATTATATACTGTGGTGTGGCATCGGTTATGCCGTCTCTTTTACTTTTGATACTGGCCGCATGTTTGTTCGAAATTTAAACCATTTTCGAATAGATTGATTTTGCTAGTTTCAGTCAGTTTTTATCTGAGACTTTCCGGGAGCTGTTATAAAACGCTCCAGGAATTTGCTTTCGGGTTCTGTTTATCTTTTTATATTATTAACGTTTTTAATTAATTAAGTGATGTGCTTTAGTATTTATGTGAAATAAACAGTTTAAGTACCGTATTTGTGTGTTTTACCTTCAGTGTAGGTCGCTCGCACATATTACAATACTTACCTATAGTTACGTTATTTTCCTTAAAATAAATAGAGAGAAATACTAGGCTTGTAAAAAGTATTCTAAAGTAAGAAAATAAAACCCTTCTACTAATCTCGTAGAAAATGTGTGGGAGTTTCATGTTAACAATTTGGATATTTCTCGCCTTCTTTTTAGGTTTTTAAGTGACATTTTACTTATAAGGTTACGTACTTTCTTTATCAGTTAAAAGAATTTTTGATATCTTAGTTATTTACAGAATTCACATTGACGAATACCTATGCGATTACTCTATTTTAACCTCAAACCAAAATTTCAATAATCTGCGGTTCAAAATTCTACGCAATTTCTTATTTCCTACTGATTCATGAAAAATATTATTTATAAAAATAAAATACCATCGCTACTGTACATAATTATAATATAATTAATTATAGATAGGTAACACAAATTTTCAAAAAACTCGTTCTATTGGTTTACCACCTTCTATAAGCCAGGCGCTACCACTTTCAGCGGTTTCGAAGACGTCAATAGCAGCTTTGCCTACCGCATCAACATCTTGTATAATCGCTTCAGGACTGCTCATAAATCTATCTAGCTCTTGAATTTCCACTTCGGGCAATTCATAGTTAGACATAAGACTCGTTTTTGTAAATCCGGGACATATCGCCACAATTCTCACTCCAGTTCTCTTGAAATGAAACTCGTGTCCGATTGTTTTTGTAAATCCCATTATACCATGCTTTGACGCTTTATAAACCGGTGCAAAAAGGTCACCTCTGAATCCATAGATTGATGACAGGTTTATTATAGTGCCTCCTTTGCCTCCTTTGTCGGTCCTCATGTGTTCAATGAATTTAAAACTCCATTCTATAAGAGCAATTAGATTGATACCAATAGTTTTCTTCACATCAAGCTCATCTGCTATTCCAGCATTGTTGACTAAAACATCCACTGTTTTATATCTATCGAAGATATCGTTTGAAACTGCTTCCAAATTTTTGGTCACGTCGCATTTGATGTAATCAATTTTGTCACGATACTTATGTGTTAAAGTCTCCACTGCTTTTTTCCCTTGGGTTTCGTTTATGTCCAGTATAACGATTCTACTGGCTCCATGTTGTAAGAACTTGTTAGCTATTTCAAAACCAATGCCTTCAGCTGCTCCGGTGATTACTACAATTTTATTTTCAATACTTCTAGCCATTCTGTTCGTATGCTTCTGCTTCCTTTTCTTGCGTTTATATACTGTGCCGAATGCATTTCTGCCTTGAATATTATTATCTTATCATACATGCAATTATTTATCATTTACTGGCGCAAATTCCTGCTAAGGAGATCGTTGCACTCAGGGATTAAGATGGCGATTAGATTACCGAACTAACGAACGCTATATTCACTTGTTGTCAAGTTTGACTAACGCATTACTGTCAAATCTATATAATAAAACTGTAGAGGTCGAAAATCTGTACAAAGCAAAAAATGCTACAAACAGAGTCAGGGGGATGTAAGAAGTGAAATGTCCATTTTTTCTTTTATTTTTTCTCTGTTTGTCTGTTTGTACGGGCTAATCTCCAAAACTATTGGATCGATTTAAATGAAATTTTGTATGGTGGTACATACTTTATATCTCCAGTCAACATCTTAGATACTTTTTATCCCGGAAAATTAAAGAGTTCTCGTGGAATCATTAAAAATAGTATTGTAACATATACAGCTCAGTACATTGTACGGGTTAATCTTCGAAACTGTTGGACCGATTTAAATTTATACAATTTTGCATTTGTAATTTTGCACCATCAGCATCATAGATACTTTTCACCACGGGAAAATATATCAGGGCGTCCCACGGCTATGCCACATGAAGGGAAAGTACCTGAAATATTGTAGATAGAACATTTTACTGAAAGAAGACTTTATTTTAATTTTAAAAACTATTAAAACTGCATTCATACATTTTTTAATAATTACATGGTTGAACCGGGAATAGAACCCGCTACACGAGAAAAAAGAAATATCCTATAGCTTTATCATACCAATCGAAAGGCTTTACCATAAGGATATTTTTGCTAAATAACATAGTGTCAGATATAAAAGAAAGGCCAAAATTACCGTCACGAAAGTTCTTGGTTCGAAATCCTTGTCGAAGAAAATATATAATATATCACTTTTATAGGCTTTTCTTACGCTAAATTAGCTGATTGTCCGAAAAGAAAGATGACTCCGTGCTTTGAAAGGCACGTTAAAGAGACTGCCACATCCTTTCCCTTCTTTACTCCACTCTCTTCAATCCTAATGCTCCTCCCTATCTTAAAAACCTTTTCATGTTTCGTTCTTCCTCTATCAGTCTTAAGCAAAATCTTCGTTCATGTCAAAATCTTACTATAGATATGTCTGTTCATTCCACTATTTTTTTCAATCAATCCTTTCAAGTCCGAGCTATCCGCCTCTGGAATGAACTTCCTGAATCCATCCGACGTTCCCCCTCACCCGAGTCTTTCAAAACGCGTATTAAAGCCCACTACCATGCCACCATCTCTTCATCATGTTAAGATCTCCTTTCTACATTACAGTTATTTTATTATAGTTATAAATATATATTAGTATATTTATGTTATTTATTATTATTTTATTTTATTTATGTAACGTTTTAAGTATACTAAGTACCTTTATAATTCAAGTATTGTATGTAGTATATTTATGTCAGTGCCACCAACCCGCGCTGTTTAGCATTTTTTGCAATTTCCTGCTTGGTTGCCTGGAAGAGATTGCTACTTTAGCAATAAGGCCGCCTATTGGCTTCTTATGTTTCACTATGTAAAATTGTATTCGTACTTTTAAGTTTTGGTGTCAATAAGGAATATTTGTTTGTTTTTTGTTGTTTGTTTGTTAAACGTTAGTTTCATTAACGATCTAAAATCGTAGTAGTCTTTATTATGAGCCATGTCAGAAGCCATAAGTGCCTTCTTCATCTGATAACCGGGTTTAAATTTTTAAAATTGTAACTATAAGTTTTGGAGAAAGCAATTTACATCAATCAATTCTTTATCAACATGTAAAGGTAAATTAATGAAAAGCATACTTATTAATTTAAATAAGGGGCTTTTAATCTTATCGGCATCCGTTATACTCGTGGGTGGCGATATTAAGAATCGCCAAAATGATACACCCAAGTTTATTTAAACCTTCTTATCGAGTAGGTTTAGATTTAGAGGTTAACCTACCACAGAAACCCAGATGTTGGAATTGTTGAGCCGCCTCCGACATGGCTCCTATAACGACTATATCCGTAGATTGTAGCCGGGACCAACGTCTTTACGTGCCTTCCAAATTCCGAAGCACGGAATCATCTATCTTTTCGGACAATCAGGTGATTCAGCCTGCAATGTCCTAACCAAACTGGAAAAAGTCTCATTAAGTGATATTTGTCCTACCGGGATTCGAACCCGGAACCTCCGTAACATCGGACGAGCTTTTGACCACTCGACCGTGGAGCTGGCACCCCGTCACTAGATGCGTTACGTTACGAGTCACAAAGACAGGTGTATCTTATTTAAAAATGTAGATGAATATGTACTGAACTAGTAGGGCGAACGAGTTTTGCTCGGTAACATAATCTATACTAATATTATAAAGAGGCAAGGTTTGATTGTTTGTTTGTTTGTTTGCATCGAATAGGATTCGAAACTGGTGAACCGATTTAAAAAAAAATTTTTACTGTTGAGAAAGTACATGAACCCTGAGTAACATAGGCTATATTTTATTTTATTTTTAAATTGGGATCCTTACGAAAACTTCAATAATGTAACCCAAGGTGTAAAGAAAATACCTAATATATTCCTAATCATTGAATAGACTCCGAAACTACTGCACCGATTTTGGTGAAAAAGATAGAATTGCCCTTGTAAAATAGTAGGTATAGGCTACGATTTATCGCGGGAAAATTCCTCATTTTCACGTGAAAAATTGTTAAAGCAGGCGGAGTTGGCACAAAGATAGAATAGATCTTGCGGAATAACATAGGCTAACTTTTATTGCGGGAAAATTCCTCATTCCCACGGGAAAAACTATTAACGCGGGCGGAGCCGCGGCGCGAAGCTAGTATATATAAAAAAACAAAAGTGAGTCACCGAGTGGGATCCGAAACTGTAACACTTGTTTGTTGCCGTCCGCGTCTTATCTTAACCCGCTGGACCAGACGGACAGTAGTGGCCGGCAGAACGAAATTAGCGACCATATTCTGCGTTTGGTTTTGCCGTGATTATTTTATTAAAAGTGTTTAATAACAGTTTAAATCTATAATACTGCGCATGTATGTTGCCCATTTCGATAGCTATCGGCTGTATTTTTTTAAAGAAGAATAGCCTTGTAGTATTTAAACTATGATGATTTTTCTGCGCCGGGCCGCCTCTCGATTTCGCAAACTCTTGCGCTTGCGCCGGCTGTGACGTTTCGGAACGTAGCGCGCGTTTCGGTTGAGCAGTTGGACCGCATGAGTGAATAAGAGAATACAACAAACCTAATTAAAACAACAAAGGTGTACAAAAGGCGGCCTATATTGGTAAAGTAGCAATTTCTACCAAGCAACCCTTTGGGTTCAGGATGGTTACCTATTGTATTTCCGATATTTTTTGTTCCGAATATTGTTATTCCGCTAACTTTTTGACATTTATAAGTTGGAAATTTTATTTATTATCCGAAATAACATTTTCCATTGTATTATGTTTCCGAGTTTATTGACCTTTTTACTTGTTCACCGATGTTTCAAATTTCCGCTAAACTATTTACCAGTATACCGAAAATCCATGACAACATTAACCGTTTTTTTACATGTGCGAAAGCTCAATTGAACCATTATATTTTATTATTATTGCAAAGTCAAATTTCATTTTTCCATTTTACGTTTTGTACTTGCATGCATGCAAGAAAGCAAGCAAACAAGCACACAAGCAGGCATGCATACATGTCAACCTAACAGAAGTGTATGGCGGGCGAGTTGGGCTAGCAAAGCGAGCTCGCTTTACTCGCCCACCACGCTGCCATACCCTTCTAACCTGCCCCGAAAGATGTCGGGGTGCCCCGAACTCCAAAAACATTATGTGTCGTAATTATAAGAAATAATAATTGTTACTTCGGAATAATAAAAATAACTACAAAATTCTAGCGTTCAATAAAGACCAAGTGAGATTACGGTATTTAGTAAAAAAGATTTTATGATTAAAACGGAATAACGATGTGCGGTAAAAGAATACTACGTATAATAAATAATAAAATTAAATAATCTTAATCCGAAAACTTTAATACCGAATATGTTTTTACCAAAGAAATCACAATACCACAACCAAAGTACACAGAAGAAAGAAGCACAGTTCAACAGAGGGAGAGGAAATGGGCTTTCAGATTATATATTTTAAAAGGAATTAAGTGAAGGGGCTTCTCTTAATCAAGCAGGAAGAGAGTTCCAGAATCTAATGGCTTGGAAAGTGAAAGAGTTTGAAGAACATTACTTTTATGATATAGAGACAGATATTACGAGAAGGACGTACTTACAGTACGATCGTGAGTCTCAGATTGAAATTGAAAACATTCTTTTAGATACAAAGGAGTCGAAGGGTAAAAAAGAATACAAATAAGAGTAAAAGAATGTGGTAATCCCGTCGACGACGAAACGGAAGCCATTTATAAGTTGAGATCTGAAGGAGTAGACACGATCATACTTCCGAAGGTTGAAAATAAATCGAATGCTTAAGTTTTCCAGCCGCTCGAGTTTGTTGAGCATCTCCTCTGTAAGATCCGGGTAAGATATATCAGCGTAATCAAGGACAGGTAGAAGTAATTACTGAGCAAGAGAAATTTTTGCAGGTTAGTTACTTAACAAAACAATCAGTTATTTTTAATATCAAATACATAAAATTTTATATACCGAAAGAATTTCTTGTTACTCATCCTTACATAATCTATATAATAAAACAGTAGAGGTCGAAAATCTGTACATAGAAAAAAAATGCTAAAAACCGAGTCAGGGGGATGTAAGAAGTGATATAGAACTTATCCAGATTTTTTTAGATTTTTTTGTTTCTCTGTTTGTCTGTTTATCTGTTTGTCTGTTTGTCTGTTTGTACAGGCTAATCTCCGAAACTGTTGGACCGATTTGAATGAAATTTTGCATGGTGGTACCTTATATCGTTAATAAGTAAAATTTTCTAATTTCTCAAACACGACATATCCTATTTCAATGAAATTTGCTATATGGGGGCTTTTAGGTATAAAAAAACGACCTAGATATGTTTGGGATTTTAAAAGTAACAAATTCAGTAATATTTCTTCAATAAACACGCTAGCTGCAGAATTTAGTTCTTTAAAAAATCAATAGATGGCGTTTTACCGAGGCTTCTTCACTAACATTTTAAACTACAAAATAGTTCTCCGATCCTTTTTTTGATGATCGTGTTAGTTAAATTTTTTTTAATTATAAATGTATATAGTAATATTACACAGGATGTAAATGAAAACTTAGGAAAAAATTAAAGGAAAGGTCTGGGGCATTAAAGCACCATTTTAGAAAAGTGAACTGTGAAAAGTTTCATAAACTAGATTAGGTATATTATTATGAACAATGCGAGGCGATTCGGATTTTACGTAAAATTATTTTGATAAAGGTTCTCTTATCATTCAAATGACAGGTTAAACACCATATCATTAAAATAATATAACTACAGCTTTTTCTTTTACAATCGGATATTTTACGCTATTAATTAATCAATATCGGCAATCATCTGCAAATCGCCCTATTGCGAAAGTGGTGCGCGCATTGTGATACAATTTGTCAATAACCTGGTCTTTCTTTAAAACTTTTCTCAGAAACGATAAATATTATTTTCCATACAAGCTGTTCGACTGAAATGATATTTTTTACGGGAATTTCGATTTATGTATTATTTTCCGAGAGACTTTTGGGAAAGTGCTCAGACCGTTGACCGAGTGTGTCTTTTCAGTGATTTCTAAGCCATCACCCGTCACAGAAATTAACTGGTTCAAACCTCGGCACGCACCAATGTGTTTTCAATTTTCGAATTCATACGTACTACCCATTTATCCAACGCTCTTACGGTGAAGGAAACATCGTGAGGAAACCTGCACACACCTGCGAAGTAATTCATAGGTTGTGTGTGAGGTTGACTAACCCGCACTGAGCCAGCGTGGTCGACTAAGGCCTATTCACCCCGATCAACATCTTGGATACTTTTAAACGCAGAAAATTAAAGAGTTCCCGTGTAATAATAGTTAACTTTACTCCGGAGAAGTCGAAAAACAACGCGGGCGTAGCCGCGGGCAGACAGCTATCTCTATATAATAAAACTGTAGAGATCAAATGTCTGTACATAGAAAAAAAAGATGAAATCCGAGTCAGGAAGATACAATGAAATTAAATGAAATATGTTTTATTCGAAGTAAGATTTTACCAATCATTTTTCGACGTCGTTTGGCTGTCTTCTGTGGAGAAGAACTCGCCAGAAGAAACTCCACAGGCGTTGCATCTTTTCAAAATATTTTATAAAATTATTATTTTATACAATTTGATTAATATATAACAAAGAGTGCAAACGAAAATATGCTATTTGAAGAAGGCAACCAGTTAAAGTAGAAAAACTAAACTATATAACCAATAAAACAACCGGACCAATAAAACAACAAGAAGTGAAATACTTACAACATATCCAAATAATTTTCTTTTTTTGTTTCTGTCTGTTTATCTGTTTGTACGGGGAAATCTCCGAAACTATTGGACCGATTCAAAAATGAAATTTTGCATGGTGGTTTTTTACATCCCTGGTCAACATCTTGTATACTTTAAATCGCGAATATTAAAGATTTCCCATGGGATAGTTCAAAATTACTACGGAAAAGTCGGAAAACAACGCGGGCGTAGCCGCGGGCAGACAGCTAGTTTGTAATAAAATACAGTATTATTTTTGTTAATAATTTACTGTATATAATAATTATGTTGTATTATTAGTTGAGTAATATATTGCGATAGGATATGCACATAAGTTTTTATAAGCGACCAGCGATATAAAAGACTGCATTTCTCAAAAAACTCGTTCGATCGTTTTCCCGCCTACTACAAGCCACGCGGTACCACTGTCTGCAGTTTCGAAGGCGTCAATAACAGCTCTGCCTACAGCATCAACATCTTGGAACTCAACTTCAGGACTTTTTAGGAACTTTCCGATTGCCTCTTGCACCTCTGCCTCGGGTACTTTAATGTCCAGAAGATTCGTATACGTAAATCCCGGACAAATCGCTACAACTCTCACTCCAGTTCTCTTGAAGTGAAACTCGTGTCCTATTGTTTTTGTAAATCCCATGACACCATGTTTCGATGCTTTATAGATTGGAATAAAAGGGTCGCCTCTGAATCCATAGACTGATGATAGGTTTATTATAGTACCTCCTTTGCCTCCTTTGTCGGTCCTCATGTATTCAATGAATTTAAATGTCCATTCCATGAGAGCGATTAGATTTATACCAATAGTTTTCTTTACATTAAACTCGTTTACTATTCCTGCGTTATTCACCAAAACGTTTACTGTTTTATATTTATCAAAAATTGTATTGGAGACTGTTTCCAAATCTTCAGTTACATCACACTTGATAAAATCTATTTTCTCACCATAGTTGTGTGTTAAAGTTTCCTTTGCGTTTTTTCCTTGGTTTTCGTTTATGTCCAGTAAAATAATTCTGCTAGCTCCATGCTGTAAGAATTTGGTAGCTATTTCCAAACCAATACCCTGAGCTCCACCAGTGATCACAATTACTTTATCCTTAATTTCCCTGTTCATTATGTAAGTTTTTGCTTTCTACACTTGTGTTAGTTCACTATACTTATGAATGTATGTCGACTTAGTTTGGTAATTATCTTATCATTATAATTATCTATTTTTCATTAGCAAAAGATTTGTACTCCTGTTAAATAATTACTGATCTTATCAACATGTACCTAAAAGTCGATAACAAAATTGGGTGGATAGGTCTTAGGTATACCTCTTAACTATTTTATTTAAGTTACCATCTGAAAACGATGATTTTTGTTACCAAATACATAATTTTACTATTCACTTTTTCATGTCCAGTAAAAGTATTCTGCTAGCTCTATGATGTAAGAATTTGGTAGCTACATAAATAAATAATTACTTAATTACTTTCCTGTTAAATAATTACTTATAATTATCTTATCAATTTGTACCTATAAGTCGATAGCAAAAGCGGTAGATAGTTCGATATACCTTGGAACTAACATAATTATGTAAGTCCCCATCCGCAAGTTTTTGCCTAAGTTATTGCGTTTCGCCTTTTATTTATATCGAGTAGGTACTAGATGATAATAATAGTAATTTTGGTACTTTTGACGGGTAAGAGGCATCAGGTACAAAAATCATGAATATGAAATGTATTTATTTGTAAAAAAACATCGATGGTTTTATTCACACCAAACTCGTCTGTTTTTACAGCAATAATATCCACTGATTTTATATCTATCAAAAATATTCATTGAGGCTGATATTTGTTCACAAAAATGTTCGTAGGCTTTTTTCATCTCTTCATTAATTATTGTTTGTAAAATTACTTGACTTGCTCCGTGTTTTGTAAAACTTTTCAGTTATTGAAATCCAATTCCTGTAATCACAACCGTCAGTGAATGCCATGTAAATAACCTCTTTATTTTTCTGGATCCTTTATTCTTGGATGATTTTATATACTTAAACATTTCGTTGAATTTAAAATAACTAAAAATACCAATAAAATACCAATCAAAACCCTCCAATAAGCACCCCAATAATAACATAGTCTTAGATATAAGCTTATAATATATAGAAATACACAAAGTTATTTAATATAAGTGGTATAATTTCCACAAAATAACAATGTTTGAAACGAACATGCATAAACAAATATTAAATCAAACAGATATAATATTGCAAACAATGATAACAGACCACCCATTCCAATCTACATCATAGGTCATACCCTTTCATCCATTTAAATACCATTTCTCTACTGCAAAATCCATTCTGACATTTCCTACACTAAGAGAAACATCATGGAAAAAAACTTAAAAGATAAAGTGGTAGTGATAACGGGTGGAGCAGTGGGCATCGGATTCGAAATTGCTGACAGATACCTCGAGAAAGGTGCAAAAGTAGCTGTCCTACTAGATATCAATGAAAGTCAAGGCACTGAAGCAGTTACCACTCTCAACACAAAATATGGTAAAAACAAAGCCACCTTTCTAAAATGTGACGTAACGAGAGATCTAGAACAGATTTTTGTACAAGTCGTCGAAATGTACAAGAAAGTGGACGTTCTTGTAAACAACGCTGGAATTTTAGACGATACGGCTATTAAGAAGACTATTGATATCAATGTTACAGCTCTAATAGAGTGGTCTATGAAGTTCTGGGAGCACATGAGGAAGGACAAAGGTGGAAAAGGAGGTACGATCATAAACTTAGCCTCGATTTACGGGTTCAGAATTGACCAGTTCTTACCTATCTATCAGGCGTCAAAATATGCAGTTATGGGTTTCACCAAGTCGCTTGGACACAAATATAACTATGACAGGTCTGGAGTAAGAGTGGTGGCAATCTGTCCAGGGTTTACTGAAACCAAGCTGACTTCCAATCCGAAGACCTGGAATAACGAGCAGCATTTGGACTTTTTTGTGTTCCTAAAAGGTCAACAGTGGCAACAAGTGGATGCTGTAGGTAGAGCTGCTGTGGATGTATTCGAGAACAGTGACAGTGGCACTGCTTGGCTGATAGAAGGGGCCAAAGCCATTTCCCAAGTGCCATAATACACGAGATTCACAAATTGTAAATAATTTCTTGTCTTTTTAGGGCAAAACTGACTTTAAATAAATTTTAATATAATACTATGCTCGATATTATCATCATCATCCTCGCTCTTTCCCATTATTCGGGGTCGGCCCCCCTGATATTATTTCGCCATTCAGTGCGTTGTTTTGATATTATGCTGGATGTCAAACACGTGTAAAGAATGACTTTATGTATCTATAATCTATTTATATTTGTTATGGACTTCTATCTGTTTATTATTTCTATCATTAAGTGCTATCATAAGCATGTTATCTACCTAGCGAGAAATGGTATATATATAGCCTTACATAATTATAATAAAATTAATTCAACTGCTAAAACACATATTTCTTATAATTAGCGACGTTACTATTGCCAAAATATAAAAATTGTATTCCCAAATTTTCCCGCGGTAACAGGTTAGTTCTTTCCTAAGATCTATTATATCTTTGTACCAATTTTCATCAAAGGCGGTTCAGTAGTTTCGGAGTTCATTCAAAAACTTACTAACATGTTCGGTATTTTTGACACCTTGGGTTACAATTTTGGAGTTTTTTTAGGAACCCTAACTTTTGAAAAAAAAAAAAATGTAGTTAGACTATGTAATTTGGGGAAAGTGTAGCTTTCCAATAGTGAAAGAAATTTTGAAATCGGTTTAGTAGTTTCGGAGCCTATTCGATGCAAACAAACAATCAAACCTTTCCTTTTTCTATACTAATATTATAAAGAGGATAGGTTTGATTGTTTGTTTGTTTGCATCGAATAGGCTCCGAAACTACTGAACTGATTTCAAAAACTCTTTAACTGTTGAGAAGCCTACCTAAGTAACATAGTCTATATTTTATATAAAAACAGATCCTTACTAACCCAAAGGTGTAAATAATACTTGAAATACTGCTAATAATTGAATAGGCTGCGAAACTACAGAACCGATTTTGGCGAAACTTGGCACAAAGACAGAATAGACTTTGGGAAAGAACATAGGCTACGATTTACCGCGGGAAAACTTCTCATTCCCACGAGAATAATAGTTAAATCGGGCAGAGTTGGCACAAAGATAGAATAGACCTTGCAAAAGAACATAGGCTAACTTTTACCACGGGAAAATTCCTCATTCCCACGAAAAAACTGTTAACGCGGGCAGAGCCGCGGCGGGTAGCTAGTATAATATAAATTATAGAAGTATATATTTGCTACATGATACACAGATATCAATAAAGGACTTCCAATTTAAGAATGTCTCTAAACTAACTCCTCTAACTATTTCAAAAAGAAAGCGAAGTACGCTGTCCCACCTCTCTAAAATTATCGTTGGCCTCTTGACTAGAATTGCCAGAAAGATAATTAGGTTAGGAGGTAACACGACATCGTAACATAGAATAGGTCTCAAAAAAAGTATCCATTTCATCATTAAAATAATTGCATTTCGTCTGGTGGATATCAATTAAAAATATACGCTAGCGAATGAGGAGACGAATAACGAGACCCTTGAACCTCGCACTCGTCATCGGCCCCTCGAGTCTTCTCCATCGAGGGATGATATGCAAGCGTATCAAATGATACGTGTCATTTTATTTGGAACAATAAATCATTCAAATACACAAATAATTTTCAAAAAATAATTATACCTAATTACAATATGTTGTATGAAATGGAATCAATAAACTTTATAATTATTGTTCTTTCCCCATTTTAAAAACAAGAAGCTTCCTTAAATTTATCGATAGTTAGTTAACACAGGATTAAAAAAATATAACTGTCCTAATTGTTATGATTGGTGTTAATAAAGAATATATTGTATTGTATTGTATTACGCAAATGACCGCTGCTTATAAGTCCCTACAATAAATTTCCTTGACCGCTTCTATGTTAGACTGCCACAGGAAAAATATGATTTGTCGGAATGCGTTTTCACGAACTAAATACGGAAGGCCCGCGTTGCTCTAAGACTAAGCTGTGCTATGAAACAAAAGAAAAATAAAGTGAGACGAGATTCACACGGCAAACATAAGTACGAACTGTTAAAGATTTTATTCTGATACATTTCCAAAGTACCTATAGGCACAACATTTAAATTCTATTGCTCTACCTCCCTCAGATCAAGCCTCTTAGATTGATGATGTTGAAAACAAAGTATCTCCCGCTCGTTTTTCGCGCCAAATAAAAGGCACGAATTAAAAATGGTTTTCTATTTGTGGAAGAATCTCCACGTTTAGCTGTAGGATTCGCCTCCCGCCTCCGCTTCCGTCACAGGAGGCTGCGTGCCGATTGGTTCAAGCTACAAACTCAAGCGCAGATTTAGACATTCGTTTTTTTGGTAACGAGTCACAAACAGCCGAGAACTTGTTGGGTACGCCACACTTGTTGGGTGAGAGCGAGCAGGGCTGGTCAGGTTAAGGCAAGCCTGCGCCAAGCTGTAATATACATTTGTAATATACATACATACATACAGACACGCTCATAAATGGGCGTAAATGTTTCTCAAAGCTTTTGATATATATCCCTAATGAGGGGCTCGAGTCTACTCGAAAACAGGGTAAATAGGCCTTGGTGGACCACGCTGGCCCAGAACGGGTGGTCAACTGCATACTAGAACCTTTGAATTTCTTCGCATATGTATGCAGGTTTTCTCACGACATTTTCCTTTTCGAGAGCGTCGAAGGTACAGTAGCCAGCACATGCGGCTGGACATGTTGACCTTGAGAGCGCCCATATTCCGTAGTGGTAGGGGTGAATTTCATAGTGCGAATGTCCAACCGAATTGTGCTGGCTTCTGTAGGCACATATGAATTTGAAAATCAAAAACACATGCCTCGCTTGCTTTCTGAATATAAGAACGACCCTAGCGGCTTGGCCAACTTACCTTTTGATTATACGAGTAATATAGAGATAATGATAAGATTAGTGTGATTTTAATGTATAAAGATTCGCTGTTTTTCAGTGTTTGTTCCCAGTAACTTCGGGCGCGTTCCGAAGTCCCTACTCGGCTGAAGTTGATAAATGACATGACGTAATCCCGCCGTAATCTGCGCCGATGCGTCGAGCAATTTTTCACCTTTTTCTAGCTTTTAATCCGCCGTCACGCGTAATGAACTAGTGCTGGACAATGGCACATCGATAAATAGTCAAGCTGCGAATATTTCATATTCTGATCAACGCGCAAATCCTAAAAAGAAGTTTAATTAAACTGCATAATATTTTCACAATTTAGCCCGTGCATAAATTTCAGAAATTGTTGGGTTGACTGATTAATATACTTCTCTTTTATTTATTAGGAAGAGTGCAATTAATGTGCTAATTGGTACAATAATTTACATTATAAGGAATAAATATACTTAAAGTTTAAATTATTAACGGTACTTTGTTTAAAATCATTATGGGTATGCCCCTCTTCATTAGTACGTACCTATGTATATTGACCTCCTTTAAAGTGTGTGAAATGAGGATAAATTAATGTTGAGAGAACAAACTATCGATAAGAGTACTACACTATTAATGAACGCAATTTGACTTGCTAATGAACATCAAAGAGATGCGTAATATTATATTATTAAATGAACCGAGATTAAGAGGTTAATATTTTAGCAAAATGTTGAGCTTGCTACGCGATTTTCATTTTACAAATTAATGATGTAAACTAGACTCTTTTTTTTATTAAATTTTAATCTAAAAACACCATGAGAAGCGACCACACTTTTAGAACAAAGAATATTTCGACACCTTTTCTACTTAATTAGTACTTTATCCACCTATCTTAAGAATATTTTTTTATATAATCTTTATGGATTCGTACATATTATAGTAAGTAAGTAGCTTTCCCCAAAGGTTTAGCGATCATTAACATATTTATCTATGAAACAAGATAATAACCTCGAACCTTAGCTCTAGGTTATGTATATTTATTTTGTTCTAACGAAAGGTCGTTGATGTTAGTACAAATCCACGAACGCCTGATTAAAACTTTATAGCAAAGTCACTCCCAAACATTGCTGTAAACAAAGCAGCAGGCGCTACATTTCAATCAGCCTAACTGGCGTTGTCGGCTGTCCAAACAGTTGCCAACCAGCTATCAATCTAATTTGCAAAGCCTCGCACTCGTGGTCAACTTTAGCTAGCGTCGAAACTTGTAACTCGGTTGGTTGTCGCAAACTTGGACGCTCCAAGCGTTTTGGGTTAAAAGGACATCTATTCAGTTTTAGAAGGACTGTCAGTTCTTGTTAAATTGCAAGGTTGTTGTCTATACTAATATTATATTATAAAGAGGAAAGGTTTGTTTGTTTGTTTGTTGACATCGAATAGGCTCCGAAACTACTGAACCGATTTCAAAAATTCTTTCAATTTTTAAGAAAATTAGGGATCCTCCCTTACTAAAACTGCAATAATGTTACCCAAAGTGTAAACAAATTCATAAAATATTCCTAATAGTTGAATAGGCTCCGAAACTACTGAACCGATTTTGGTGAAACTTGGCACAAAGATAGAATATACCTTGGAAATGAAAATAGCTTACGATTTCCGCAGGAAAATTCCTCATTCCCACGGGAAAAACTATTGTCGCGGGCGGAACCGCGGCGGGAAGCTAGTTATTTATATTTCACAACGTTATTCATAGCGAAGTATTCACTGCATAAACAACTACATTGCCCAAATTGACAATCGTAGGTCAGTAGGTACAAAAAATCTTGTCCGTATCTTGATTTGTTACTAAAAGAATGAATTTTCGTATCAGTTGTTTCCATACATAAAATTTATCCGTTTTGCTTCCCGCAGTAGCTATAATTTACTAAATTTTTAAATGTAAAACATGTATCGCAAGGGGTTTTGATGTCCTTGAAAATATTGTCTTATCTAAATTTTAAAAGGTTTCATGATTAAAACGAATACTTTTTGTAGTTATCAACCGTTTATCACACACATTACACTTACATACATTTATTGGAGCTTTTTTTATGTTTGTTGATATTGGTTGACGTGACTGGAACTCTCGTCTGCGGGTGCAAAGATAATAATCCGGTTCGCGACAATACTAAATGAAAATATTCTATCTGTCACTCCTGTAAATGGCAACGACTCCACCGTTGGATTCGTCTTGATGTCCTGAACGTGGAACTGTCAGTTCTAGAGCACTTTTGATCGAAAATGAACCGGACCGTAAACCCCAACACATCTCAATGTTTGTTTATTCAATGTACAGTCGATGTAATTGAATGCTTAGCAGCTTTTCGTCGACATTTGTTCGTATTATTACGATAAACTTTGTCATAAAGTTATATACCTACCTACCTATCTAAGGAGAGTTTTATAAAAGGTTCGTTCTTGCAAGTTGAGAAAAATGTATTTCTATTTACAAACTCTTTTATGTGCAAGTTAGATAACAAAAAAATATATTATAACCATCATCTACCTCAAAGTCCACCATTTATATGTATAGACGGGCGGGGGCTAGTCAAGCCAAGTTCAAATCCAACAGCAGCCGTGTGTAATATTGACGCGAACCATTTGGAGCTATTTTTGTCCCCTTTATAGGTCAAAAACTATTTAAAATATTTTAGTGTTCTATAATTCTAAATATTTATTAAAAGTTCATAAAAGGGTTAAGCCATGAAATTAATTGCAGGTTTTTCTATAGAACTTGGCACGTATTTTGATTTCAATTCATTGTACTTTAGTGAAGTGTGGTGAAGTCGCCAATCACACCATATCAAAATATTAAACTTGGCTCCCATTTCCACATTTATGTTTTTGTTGGGATATAAAATAAAAAAAATACAATTACAGACAAAAGAGAATGCCAAAGATAGAGTAAGTTACAAAAATATTTCTTCTTCATTTTTACGAATATAGACATGTCGTAGGTCGTCATCCGTTAGTCGCTTACCGTCGGGGAATAGTAACCCGACCAATTACATAGTTATATCAACCTGCTAAGCTTCATTTTCCTTGACTGTACATTATACCTACGGTGCGAAGTCAAAAATGTTCAGTTAAGCGTGCTTTATACTGTACTTAAATTTACATTTTTTAATTTACATTTAAAATAAATTTGTTATTTATTTGTTGTATTTAATTGCTTTTCGTTTTTCTGTTTAAAAATTTGTTAATTTCTTTTATTAGTTTGTTTTTGATATAATCATGTAGTTCCTCATACTACTTATTTTATCACAAATATGTGGAAACTTTACTGGCTCATGCACCACCTATTTACTATTGTAATCATGTTCTATTTTAAGCTGTTTGTTTTCCTTAATAAAAAAAATAAAAAATAAATAAAATAAATAATTACATTATAACGTTCCAATATTATGTTTTTCATAAAGTAGGAAATCATTACGAGAAAATATTCGCACCACCCAAAATTTGCAACAAACAATAAATCAAACTTATTTTACCTTGTGTGTGTCACTTGTCACGAGTAGTAGTCGCTCCCGGTTTTAAATCGTTTTTTAAAGAAAAATGGCTAAATCAACGGTCGAAGCACTTGAAAAACTAATTAAGAAGTACATTTCACCACTGGAGACTAAAATCAACAGTGTATTATCAGTCGTGACTAAACTGGAATCGAAAATTAATTTATTAGAAGAACACTTAACATCAAAACACGAAAACAACCGTCATGGCGGAGACACGAGAACACCAGCACAGGACTTTAAACCTAACGCACCGGTAACATCATCGACGCAGGTAAAAAACGCCGCAGCAAACGCCTCCAAGGCGTACAGTCAGGTGACCGCGCAGCGCATGAGGAGGGGATCGATGCCTGCCGTGACTGGCGGAGTGAGCGCGCAACCGTGCGATGCGCCTGCGCGCGCGCATGCGCCGCAGCCGCGCGCATTTGACAAGGAGATAGATCACTACCCACGAGAAACGAAAAATGAAAACTGCAAAATGAGTTCAGATGCCACCCATTTAGCAATCGATGACGATGACTACCAAATAGTCGGTCCTAGACGCCGCCGCAGTAAGCGTGCACCTAAAAGAACAGCAGTAGTTGGAACTGGACCGTCCGACGTTGATCTACAGATAAGCGAACGAGGAAAGAAAATACATACATGTTTCTTTAAAGCTAGTACGACTGCTGAAGCTGTCAAGACCTATATGCAGAGAAAAAAACCCAATCAAAACTATTTAGTGGACAAACTACCCCTGAAACACGAACACTATGCATCATTCGCTATCACGTTACCTATAAGCCAATTCGAATATTTTATGTCGGCTGAAAACTGGCCAGCGGGCATCGAAGTGAGTGAGTGGTTTCGCCGCGGCGGCGCGGGGCGCGCAAGCCGTGCCCCCGCCGCGCTCGCCAGCAGCAGCAGCCCAGCCGGGGCTACGTCACCGCAGCCCCCGCCGCTCCCCCGCACTAACCCCTCGCGCGCCTGCCCAGCTAGCGCCGAGTGACACACGACCGCAGAAATCGAGTAACGTCCCAGTGATTATATGCCACCAAAATATAGCGAGTTTAAGTAGTAAAACAAAAAAACTTGAAGTGCTTTTATTAAAGGAACTTAAATGTGACGTCTTGGTTATTACCGAACATTGGCTTTGTGACACTGAAATCAAATCAATTAGTTTAAATAACTTCGATTTAATCTCATACTATTGTAGACCGAGTATAGACCATGGAGGCAGTTGTATTTTCGTAAAAAGGGGTGTGAAAGCGGTCAATATGACGGACTACTCCGACTTATCTCAGCAACAGCTGTTTGACGTGAGCGCGGTCAAACTAATCAATGAAAAATTACTTATAGTTGGAATATACCACTCCAACAAAACAAGTAACCTAGAATATCTATGTTT